>CM024691.1:17655002-18148119 GCA_014182735.1 Corymbia maculata
CTATCATACCACAAAATGCTTCATTATGTTCCTCAGATATCTTCTTTGTTCAGATGGGAAATCTTTTCAAGCAGCATTTGCTCTAATTTTTACCAAAAATCAAGCTATTATTCCGTTTGTGGATTTCTTTCCATCTTCAGATAGATATTCTCTAATCACTTACTATTCTTATAATGTTGACTATGAAATGCACTGCAGGAGGAACTGCGTTACAAGATCATCGAAATGGTGAAGCAGTCAGCTGCACTTAATCGTCCGGGTGCTGAGAATTTGAAGCCCAGGCAGCTTTCTGATTCTATATATGAAGAGGTTGGGTGAGTAATCAATCTCTTTCCATCTGATTCTTTTATCTTGTGAAATCCTGCCAATTGTTTGGAAATGCTTGTCCTGTTTTGTAAATTTTCTTAATGTGTCGTGCCTATAATTAAATGCAACGGTACTTCTATAATAACTTGTATTTGGTATGTACAAGTAAGGTGGACGGCTACCTGACACACGGGGCATGATTCTTTTATGGAAATAAACTCAGTAACATGTATTATTGTCTTGCATGTGTATCTCTGACCAATCATTATAGAGTGTACTTGTTACGTTCTTGCTTCCCCAAGGGCAATGTCTTTGAAGGTAGCGTTGCCTCATCCTTGGTTAGGGAATTTTCCTCCCAAGTACTTCTAAGCAAATTTTGCTTATATATGTAAAATCGTGGAAACATTCTGAGCTTGATTATGCAGTTTTTTTTCCCAATTTTAGGAGCAATGTTATGGGCGAGATTTCTGAAAGCCTATGGGAGATAATCAGATCGGCCGATGGCATGAGAGGTGAAATTGAAGATACAGTGCGATCTATGTGTAGTAAGTTATTGAACCCTTCTGGTGAAGACATGCAGACACCGATGCAGAGAATAGACCACAGCAGATCCAATGCTGTACCATCCAGTGAGACCAATGCAGTATTCAATAATGAACAGAAGGAACCACTGGGTTTCTGTCCACCCACTACTAATCAGAATCATGGAGAACAACACAATGAGAGAGTGCAGGTATCAGTTTTTAATGAAAAAGGGTTTTCTGAAGATTTGAGGAATGAACAGAACCATTCAGACTGTTGAGTGCCATGTCTCCAATTCACTTGCTTCCTTTTGGGCGGCTAAGTGCAATCTCCCTTGGAGCAATAGTTCTTGGTTGGACAAGTTATTGGGCCATCAACACATTTTCGGGTGTTGGTTTCTATCATGATATTTTGAGATTTTCGTTTGGGGCCCTTTGTTATGTGATATGGAAGTCTAGAAATGATTGTCTTTTCCGGGGCAAAAATCTCTTCATCCCAGCCATGAAGCAACACCTAATTAAGGCGATCAAAGACAAAGCTCTGGCTTTCAATCACGTTGAAGACTCCCCAAGAATCAGGAGATTGCAGCGATGCTGGGGGATCCACCCTCGAATTTTTGGTGATGTCCAAGATGAAGGTCCGGATGTGGCCACCTAGTTCCTTTTATGTTAGTTAAGTGTTCTTTTTCTTTTTTGGTGAAATGGGTACCTCTCAACTCCAGTGACATGTCGTCCTGTTGAGTGAAGATTGGTACCGATTTCTCCCCCTATGTACAGTTTGCTGGTTTGAAAAGTCAATATTACTTACCCTTACCAAAAAAAAAAAAAACAGAACCATTCAGACAAAGTTTTGACTCCAGACGATGTGGATGCGGGTATCCCACCTGGTTTTTCTGGCAATGTTGAAAAGCGGAAGCTCTCTAATGATGCTGAGGATGATCCTGAACTGCCTCCTGGTTTTGGTTGATTAGATGTTGTAAGACGTGCGTATTGCCACATGATCAGGCAGAAATCTTTTAATGACAATGGATTTTGGTCATTGATGGAACCTTCATTTTAGCTGCTTACTGCTCTGCTTAGAGTCTGCTATCACAAGGGTATCTGAAATTTGTCGTACTGCTCTGCCGACTGCTTATTCTGTGCTTTGCTTTGGGTCTGTCCAACAGTTTTCTCTCATATCTCATGGATTTGATCACATAAACGGCATCAACCAAGACGACACCAATCACGAGTGTGCAGTTTCTCTCCTTGCGCATGGCTTTGATGGTGGATTTGAGCAAGGATGATTGTTATACATGACCATAGCAAGTGCTGGGGTGGGAATAACAGTTTGTAAAATGAGATTAGCTGGTTTGGTAGTAGTGTTTCTTAGTAAGGGTTTGTCACTTTCTCACTATATATCTTGTGCATGCCCTGGTTGGTGAAATTATACGAAGCTCTCGTTCTCCATGATCATCATCAATCAACATTTTCATTGTGTCTCGATGTCTCCAATTTGATCATGAAAAGTTGCTAGCAAGTTCAGATAAATGACAATAAAAATTGTCAATTTGAAGTGCAAACTCTAGCTAGATAGTATACATATCAGTGCTAGTGGATAATTGATTTAGCAGTAGTCATCGTAGCTTTCCCTCAGTTAACTGAATTTGAAGGGTATGACACGGTAAGTAAGAATGGACTACTATCGGTGGAGATCGGACAATGAATATAACTTCTGAGAAGAAGCCATTGCTTTTTTATTTTTTATTATCACGATATAAGACTTATATAATAATACTCAGTTTCCACCGAAAGGATTATCTTATTTATTTTTTATGACATTCCGATCCGGAGAAACAGTCCTTAATCTTCTTCATTGTCTCATAGGCTCGAGTCTCCAGTAGACGTAAGAGACAAAGTCAATCATAAACACCAAACTTGCTGAGTAAACATCAGTTTTAGGTGCAGAAGGAAAATAATGTCATGCTTATTTTATATATACTGATAAGTAGTAGTAATGTAAGAAAAAAATTTCCATCAATTTTCACAATGATAAAAGGGATAATAGATAACAATATCTATGCTTTCTTTTTTTTAAATCATACCACCACGAAAGTACAAGCCAACAAGCTTACCACTTTATTTCTGCAGAGCAGATCACCAAGATTCTGAATTGCTGGCTAATGCAGCACCGTTTATATAAAATGGAGTGGAGTAAAAACTGATGCCGACGTTGTCTGCGAGGGCAGCTTCAACTCCGGCGAGGATGTGGACGTGAAACAGTGGAGCACACTAAGTGTTGTAGAGCTTGTGGGCAAAAAGAATGGTACAGGACTCGAGGTGTTCCAACTCAGAATGTTCGTTGTTGTCGAGATAAAAAGAAGAAAATTGCTTTGTTTTCCTTTTCTCTTGCCAATGAGACTAAAAAGGCTATTGCAACACTGTTCATGTAAAATGGAAGGGAGTAAAATTCAAGATTATGTCGACGCTGGGATGAACGTTGTCGCAGTAGCCACTTTGCAACTAAGAGAACCTCGACACAAGAAAACAAAAAACAAGACAATTTTCTTTTTTCTGAATGATCCTTAATTGCCACGACTTATCTAAGTTGGAACCCCTCATATCTTGGTACGACTCTTTCTTACCAACAAATTATAGCGCACTTGCTTTAACTCTTTACCGAAACGGGATAACCTTTCAAGGCTGAGTCTTGATGAAGTCTCTGTGATGCAGAGCCCATATTTGTGGTCGGCTCATGGGGAGCAATTTAGATAGAGGAGATGAATGTAAGCCATACGTCTCAAAGTATTGGTAGGGGTGATGGTCCGGTTCCCCACAAGTTCCCCTCCTGAACTCGTCCTCATCCGCATTCAAGATTAGGGACAAGGGGTTAGGGGGTCTCGCCAATGAAGGTGAGCTGGGGTGAGGCGGGTTGCGGAGGTTGTGATGGTTGTTGGCTCCACTCATTTGTGTTAAGCAACTATTGGCTTTGGGCATATATCAAGGGAGTTGCACTCTGGTATATAATAAGTTCTACCTACTATTGGATTTGAACCATGACCCCATCGTATGAAAGCGATACTCTAACCACTGAGTTAAGTAGGTCATTTATTATCACAAAGAGAGACAAAAAGAACATGGGTGGAGGTTATCCTGCCCTGATGAGTTATGTATAAATGGCTTCCATGGAGAGAATGGAATTTACTCCCAAAATGAAATAAAAGACACCAACGATAACCGTGCTTTCCAAAATAAGAGTAAGGAGCTGTCGTTTTTCTTACCCTTTGATAGTCCTACTCCTTCCCTTGATAGTTTGCCTGTGCATGTGTAGGTTCTGCTTGTGCAAAATGAAATAAACTCACATTAGAGACGACTCTGCTTTCCAAAATGAGGGAGGGAGGTGGAAATGACTACTTTCCAAAATGAGGCTCACGCGGCTTGCCCGATCCGACAAAGCTCGGGCTCTACCGAGGCTAGTGAGCTTGAAACTCACTCAATCCTTGCCTGTGAGTGTCACAACTTGGATGAGACCGAGGAAATTGAAAAAAGAATAAAAGAGAAAAGTTAATTTTTTTCAAATATAAAAAAAAAATTAAAAATTCAAATTTTACATTGATGCTATGTCTGGTAAATTGGTTGATAACATTTTTAAACCAACATGGTGTTGGTCATGGAGGTGATGACTATTGTAGGTCTAGTCTATGGTCTTTAATGTTATGGCTACAAGCGTTCTACTCACATAATGACTCACACATTCATATCTTTTTGATATGGGACATGACGCCTTTTTATTTGTTTTACAACCAAATTATCAACAATTACAGGGTAAGGTAGGGGTATATTCAGTATAAAAGGTTTTTTTTTATTCATTGAAGTTTTGGATGCCTTCGAGATTTTTAGCCTTTCGGCGTTCAAAATTCGCTAGGGAAAATTTAAAAATTTTCATGTTCTAGGAATGGTCCTGTGAATGGATCGAGTGTAAGAAGAATTAGTGTGGATCGAGGGCTTAATTCATGGGCTTCGTGCATGCAGTCGTCCTTCAACATGGGCTTCAAGGGAGCGTATATGAAATTGGGCTTTGAAATTCCTTTTTAAATTGAAGTGGGCTTGATATAAGAGCCCAGTGGTGTCCCAAGCTTAAGATCCAAAATCCATGAGACTAGATATGTGGCCCATGTTCGACGCATAAAAAAAGAGAGAGTGCGCCAAATAAAGAGGCGTCTTGTCTCACATCCAACATAACATGGGCACTATAGAGCACAAGGATAATAGTATGCAATGACGAAGAATAAAACGTCATAATTTGATTTTTTTTTTATTATGATAGTTTAAGAAAGGAAAAATTATCAAAAAAGTCATAAATTTATTGCAATTGTGTTAATTCAATCCTAAACCATTTGCATTTACACCAATTCAATTCTAAACCATTTGCATTTACACCAATTCAATCCATCCAACTAAAATTGGCCAACCGACGCTGCTGTGGGCACCGATTGGTTGACGCCACCATGGCAATTTTTTAATAATATTATATTTTATTTCGAGTGATTTATTTATTTATCTTCTTTTTCCCTTTCTTCCTACTGTTTATGTTCCCCCCCCACCCCCACCATTCTTCTTCCCCACAGTGGCTAGCCTCGCTAGCCACCAGGCAAGGGCCACGAAACCCTCACCGACCATGGGGAAGGGTCGCGGGCCCTTGCCTTGCCTCACTTAGATCTAGGCAAGGCTTGAGGGTCATGGGCAAGGTGGCCCCTAAGCCTTGCCGAAACCTCATCACCCACTATAGGGTTGAAGAATAACAAAACGCGGGGGGGGGAGGGAGATGAATTGTATGAAGAAAAGAAAGAAAATAAAATGACAAAAAAAATAAAAAATAAAATATTATTAAAAATTTGCCTCGCCAAAGATTGGCCGACATCCATGGCAATGTTGTCAATCAATTTTAGTCGGATGGACTGAGTTAGTATAAATGCAAAATGTTTAGGACTAAATTGACCAAAAAAAAATTATGACTAAGTTGTTACAATTGTAATAAGTTTAAGACTTTTTTGGTAATTTTCTTGTGAAGTGTTTCAATGTTGCATCGTCGCTAAGGGCAAAACATCTTCAAATTACAAACTTTTACGGCCATTTGTAATAAAAAAAAAAAAGAAATTGTCATAAATTGAGAATTTCTTTACAAAGAATTATGACGTTATAACAAGAGCAAAACATTGTAAATTAGGCTTTTTTTTTTTTTTTTAAATGCAACTAGTTACAAAGGGTTATGTTTGTTCACGGTAAATAAGGATAAAACTTCATAATTTTGTATTTTTTTTTTTAAATGTAAAACTTCATCTCAATTTAACGACTAACATTTGTGGGGTCATGGTAAAAAATCAAAACCTTAGAAGTCTCCGGCTAAGCATATGTGGATTTGTCCGGTGAACGATACGCCAAATGTACCTCAACCTACAAAGCTTGTTTTAATGGACTACACCAAAAAATTTCCATTAATGAAATATATAAATTCATTAGAAAATCAAAATTACATATGTCTAATGAACTGACTATTGCTATTTACTTCAATAACAAATTATTGGTTTAAGTTTAACTGAATAATAAAATAAAATAAAATAAATAGGCTTCTCTTTTCGTCTTAGGTCGATGGATAGTGCCGAAGATTTCCAAATTGCCCGAGCCTAGTCCTAATTATTTTGCTCTGAAGCAAAGATATCCACACAAATGTTCCATGCTATTCAGATAATCACGATGAAGAGGCTGCTGATATGCACTGTCCAAGCTAATATGTGAAGCTTGTGCCAGTACCGTTCAAATGCTAGCTGGTTTTTGGACTACCCGTTTCAACCCTTTGAATGGACCAAACCGTAAAGACTTGCTATTGCAAAATCAATGTCTATGTGGAATCTTCGTGACTTCGGATGTGGACTGAACGAGTCGTGATATTGGCTTTCTTGAAATATGACAAGAGTTGGGAAACGGAAGGACACGGTATAGAAAAAACACGGCTTGGTGGTGGTCCCTTGAGGAGAGAGCATTATCGTATGAGAGCCGACGTTCGTACCATTGACCTGACCTTACCTTACCTTTCTAGGCAATTGAAACTTCCACAAAAAGCGCCACGGAAAGTGTAGAAATCCCGTTCGTTGATTTTCTTGTGGTAGGAGAGAGGGCTCTTATCGCCTTAAAGATACCTTAGCGACGACTTTGGTCGTCCGCTAATCTACGAGATCCCGCTCCCCTTGTGTAACTTCTTTTCATCGCTTCCGCTGCGACCTTCTCTCTGTGTCGTCGAGCAGTGAGGTGAAGAACATGAAACCACCGCTTCTATTATTCATCTTCATCTCCGTCTCGCTCGAAGCACTCCCGGTCTTGGTCACTGGCGACAATGTCGGTGCTTACAAGCCGACCGATGATATCACCGTCGACTGCGGCTCCCACACCAGCTCCACTGTGGACGAACGGATTTGGATTGGAGACGCCGCCGATCGCTCGGACTACTCTCCAATTGAGAAGACTCCCTCCTCTATCACTGCAAGGGCAAACGGGTCAACTCCCACCATCTCCGGCTTTGTCCCCTACTCCACTGCTCGCCTCTCCCGATCCGAGTTCGCCTACACCTTCCACGTCACTGCAGGGCCCAAATTCGTTCGCCTCTACTTCTTCCCTTCCGATTACCTCAACTTCCGCCGTGCCGATTCCTTCTTCTCAGTCGAGGCCGCTGGCTACACTCTGCTTCACAACTTCAGCGCTTCCCTCCTTGCTGATTATACCCGCTCGCCGAGCTTCTATAAAGAGTTCTGCTTAACTGTCGGAGAGGACAAGATATTGAACGTTACTTTTGCTCCCACTCCTGGTAATTCAGAGGCGTATGCTTTCGTGAATGGAATCGAAGTCGTTTCCATGCCCGACGGGCTCTACTACAACTCTGTGGTCGACTTAAAGGAGGGAATCAAGTTGGGAGGTCAGCTGCAGCCGTACACCTTCGGCGCCACTGATGCTCTCGAAGCGGTGAAGCGCTTGAACGTTGGAGGACAGTCTGTTAGTCCAGCTGATGACACGGGAATGTACAGGACCTGGGAAGCAGATGATAATTATGTGACTTCGGAGGAAATCGGAATTTTACTGGTTAACCTGACCATCCGACTCAATTACACTGAACAAGTGCCAAATTACACGGCTCCAGATGTTGTATACAGAACGGCTAGGAGTATGCAAACCTATCCAGGCCACTGCCTCACTTGTTCTGTTGAGGTGGATACGAACTTCTACTACTTAGTCCGGTTACACTTTTGCGAATTCCAGAAACAGGTAAATAACGCTGGAGATAGGGTTTTCAGGATTTTCATTAATTCAGGACTGGTCGAGGGTTATGCGGATGTCATTTGGTGGAGCGGGAAGGGCGTGCCTGTCTACAGAGATTATGCAGTATTCATGCATGACGGCCAAAAGAAAAGAAGCAACCTCTCCGTTGCGTTGGGCGCGCATCCAAATAGGGATGCATACGCTGATGCCATCTTGAATGGCCTCGAGATATTCAAGATCAACAATTTAGGCGGGAATCTCGCCGGATTGAACCCAGATCCAGTCCCAAATAATCGGCCAGTGCCTCCACCGGCAAGAAAAGCATCGTCCAGCCTCAGCAAAGCAGCAAAGATTGCCATCGTTGCTGGCGGAGCCTCGGGCTTCACCGTGCTGTGTCTCCTGGCTTTCTTCCTTTACTGGCGACGAAACAGAGCGAAGGATTCGACCTCGAGCGACGGCACCTCGTGGTGGGGCCCGGTGTCCTACGCGACGACCGAGTTAACGAAGACCCAGGGGTCGTTCCTGCCGTCGGATCTGTGCCGACACTTCTCGCTGGCGGAGATCAGAGCGGCCACGAACAACTTCGACAAGGTGTTTATTATCGGCGTGGGCGGGTTCGGCAACGTGTACAAGGCCTACGTCGATGGCGGGGCCACCAAAGTGGCGATCAAGCGGCTGAACCAGGGATCGCAGCAGGGCCTCCATGAGTTCAGGACCGAGATCGAGATGCTCTCGCAGCTCCGGCACCGCCACCTGGTCTCCCTGCTCGGGTTCTGCAAGGACGCGGGAGAGATGATCCTCGTGTACGACTACATGGCACGCGGGACCCTCAGCGACCATCTCTACAACACCGATAATCCCCCACTCCCCTGGAAGCAGCGGCTCCAGATCTGCACGGGCGCCGCGTGCGGGCTCGACTACCTCCACACCGGTGCCAAGCACACCATCATACATCGCGACGTGAAGACGACCAACATCCTGCTCGACGAGAAGTGGGTTGCCAAGGTGTCCGACTTTGGGCTCTCGAAGGTCGGACCCACGAGCATGTCCAAGACGCACGTCAGCACGGCCGTGAAGGGCACCTTCGGGTACTTGGACCCGGAGTACTATAGGCGCCAGCAGCTGACCGACAAGTCCGACGTCTATTCCTTTGGCGTGGTTCTGTTCGAGGTACTGTGTGCGAGGCCTGCCGTGAGTCGGACGGCCCCGATGGAGCAGATCAGCTTGGCTGAGTGGGCCCAGAGTTGCTGCAAGAGCGGGGCCGTCGACAAGATCGTGGACCCGCACCTGAAGGGGGCCATCGCCCCCGAGTGCCTCATCAAGTTCTGCGAGTTGGCCGTGAGCTGCTTGCAGGACGAGGGGGCCAAGCGGCCATCCATGAACGACGTGGTGTCGGGCCTCAAGCTCGCACTGCAGCTACAGGTGACCGCAGAGCAGGAGGTGACCGTCCGTGTGGGTGCGTCAGTGCACGACAGTGATGACAGCGACCATGATGCCACTCCGATCAGAGGCAACGGCAGCGATGAGGTGTTCAGCGCCAGCGATAGCGACGGTTGGGCAGCTGCGATGACGACCAGAAGCAATGATGTTTGTGATAAGAGTAGGACTAGTTACGACTCACAGAAGTTGTTGTCTGGGGCTAGCTTCTCTGAAATCATGAATTCCAAAGCTCGTTGAGAAAAGGACATTCAAGTTCAACTGTACCTGGTTTTTTCTTGAAGTTGCTTATGGCAAGGGTTTGCTATAAAAAATCGAGGATAAAAGAGGGTTTCTATTCTTTCTTTTTTTTGAATTTTTCAGGACAAGAATTGTAACTTGTGAGATGCCTCCGCCGCCAATACGAGTTGCGCATTTTCCTACGCAAAAGAAATCTGTTTCTTGGGAACATACGCAAATTCGATCGTTGTTAAATCGACGAGTTTGGCATTCTAGGCAAATTGCTGACTTATGCTCCAAATATCATGAATTGGTCAAGACAAAATCACTATTTTATGTAAAATAAGTGGCTTTAGCATGCAGTGAAATGAATAGATTAGTGTTATATTTTCAGTTAGCTATTCACCTCTTAATCCAAATAAATTTTCGAAAATTCCCTTTTTTTCGTCCAATTGCATCACAACTAAACTCACAACCCGATTCATACCTTAGTCTACTCTCTGCATCTAAAGTAGAAGGAAATAAAAGAGACGGAGATGTATGATAAATAAAAACTCTTGATTTGTTCTCGTGTTATGGACCCATCATAAGTGCCGGCTATTTTGGCTTTAGAAAAAGAAAGAAAAGAAAAACGAGAAAAAGGAAGCCCTTGTTTCTCAAAAATAATAAAATCTTTTTTCTGGTCGTGATGTTTCACGTTTACGAGGGCGTCTTCGTGGGGTTGGCTTCGTGGAAAATCGTTGAGAGGGACCTGACATAGTCGTCGTCAACAAAAGCGCAAAATTGAAGGAGTCATTTAACTTTCGTGCTTTGCGTTCTCATTGGAGGTGACAAAGGTGCGTGCGTGCGTCCACTGCCCTTTACCAGACAGAAGCGCGTTTGGGGCCGACGACCCTCTCTCTCTCTCTCTCTCATGCATGCGGGAGAAGCTAGTGACTCTCAGCTTGCCACGTGGATTCAACCCCATGCATCGTAACGTGGCCATCGGAGAGAGGGGAAAAAGTGAGAGAAGCTGGTCATTGAGAGGGAGGGAGGCGAAGAGGAAACGGCGTGTACGAGAGAAAATATTGGGTACACTAGTGATTTACACCTAAGCAAAATACTAGTCCATCCATTATTTGACACGTGTCCAATGGACCTACCATTCAGATTTTCAAAAATTGTTTTCCCAATAAATTTCTTTCTTCCACAAACGCCCCTCTGCTTTCTCCTTCCTCTCTCTCCATCTCTTTCCCTCTTTCCTTAAAAAACAGAGGCAGATCTTGGTGGTTTACGGAAGTCGGTCTTCCTTCGCCAAGACCATGGCCTCCGTCGACCGGCCGGTGACGGAGTAGTTGACGGAGGCCTACGTCAGCCCTGGCGGCTTGAACCTGACCCAGACCATCTTCAAGCCGATCCCCACAACCGTCGCCCTCCAAGCACCACACCAAGATCGCCGTCGTCGGGTCGGCAACTTCGGCATGGCCATGGCCCAGGCCATCCTCAGCCAGGACCTCGCCGACGAGCTAGCCCTCATCGACGTTAAGCCCATCAACCTTCATGGCGTGATGTTCGACCTCCAGCACGCCGCCACCTTTCTCCATCGCACAAAGATCTCGACCTTCGTTGACTACTCTGTCGCCGGCCAGTTGAGGGAGGCCAAGATCTTGGTGAAGAAACCATGAAAACCAGGATTTGTGTTTCTAAGGAAAGAGACGGAGAGAGAAGACAGAGAGAGAAGAGAGAGACGAAGGAGAGAGAAGAGGGGTGTTTGTGGAAGAAAGAAAGTGCTTGGGAGAATAATTTTTGAAAATCTGAATGGTGGGCCATATGGACACGTGTCGAATAATGGATGGACTAGTAATTTGCTGACTGAGCACAACTAGTGTAGCCAATATTTTCGAGAAAATATTGGGTACCTTAAAAGGGATCACGTCAGCACTACTTTGAATCATTCACAAGTCGCCATGTGTTCGCGTGGCCCCACATGTCAAGCAATTTCAAACCTAGCGCGTGAGAAGGCTTCTTCTCTCTCTTCTCTCTCCTCTCTTACTTTACCCAGTGCTCTTCTCTCTTTCACTGCAACACTCTCTTTTCTCTCTCCACTCTTTCCCGACAATGGCGGCCTCTCTCTCCTCCGAAAACTCTCGTGACCTCTCTCTTCCCAAATCGCGCTCTCTTCCAACAACCGAATCCGCTCGGCTCTCTCCGTCCCTCCTGATGGCTCTGAGAAGAGCGGAGCGTGGAAGCAAGCGTCGTTAGTGGAAGATCGGACTACTGATCAAAGCGAGTCGTGAGGGAGGGAGAAGGTTGAGTGGAATTAGAGCGCAATTTGGGAAGAGAGAGGTCACAAGAGTGAGCAACAAGATTGTCTGGCCAATGTTGACATGGCAATTTTTTAATAATTTTTTATTTTATTTTCTAATTTTTATTATTTTATTTTTAATTTTTCCTTTTAATTTTTTTCTTTTCTTATACTATTCATCCCTCCTCCCCTCAAAAAAAAAAAACCATTATTCTTCTTCCCCCATAGTGGTCGGTGAGGCTCCTTGGCCACTAGGTTAGGGCCATGAAGGCCTTGCCGGCCACGAGTGAGGATTGCGGGCCTTCACCCTACCTCACCTAGATTTGGGTGAGGCTTGGGGGTCGTTGGCATAGCCCCCAAGCCTCGCTGGAGCCTCACCAGCCACTGTGGGGAAGAAGAAGAACGGTGGGGAAAGAAGATGAATTATACGAAGAAAAAATAGATTAAAAATTCAAATATTCAAAAATTCAAAAGGAATATTATTAAAAATTTGCCACGTTAGCATTGGTTTGGATAGTTGGTGCTAGCCAACATCCATGTCAACACCAGTCGACCAATTTTAGTTGAATGAACTAAATTGGCACAAATGCAAAAGGTTTATGACTGAATTGGTCAAAAAAAGTTTATGATCGATTTATTACAATTGCAATAAATTTATGATTTTTTTGGTAATTTTCTCATGAAGTGTTCGATATTGCATCATCGATAAGGGCAAAGCATCTTCAATTTACAAACTTTTATGACCGTTTGTCATAAAAAAGAAGAGAGTGTCATAAATTGAGAATCTCTTTACACTGAGTTATGATGTCATAATAAGAGAAAAACATCGTAGATTAGGATGTTTTGTCAAATACAACCATTTCCAAAGGATCATGTTTGATCACTGTAAATAAGGATAAATCTTCACAATCTTGTACATTTTTTTCAACTACAACGCCTTGCGGAGGTAACCATGAACAAAATGTTGCAATTTTTTTTTTTGATTATGATAATTTTCAAAAATTTTCAGCTAAGGACTGATCATCGTAAAAACTACAATTGCTTATAAAGGTTTACAACAATCTTTGCGACTAACAATATAACCTCATGAAACTTTATTTTGAGTTTTACTGTGCCATGACGTAGATATTCTAGGGGTTTGGGGCCATTTGCTATTGCTTCAAGCATTGTAAATTTCACTTTTAGTATATTAGACGTCTATTTTCCTAGGGGATCAGAAATTTGACCTCATGTGAAAACTATTGCAACTGACTCATTCTATAGTAGGGACCATTCCATCTCAATCTAACAGTTGATATTTATGGGGTTACGGTAAAAGATTAAAACCTTATAAGTCTCCGGCTAAGCATTTGTGGATATGTCCGGTGAACGATACACCAAATGTATCTCAACCTATGAAGTTTGTTTGGATGGACCACATCAAAAAATTTCCAAAAAGATATAAATCCATTGGAAAATCAAAATTACGCATGTCGAATGAAATGGCTATTGTTGTTTACTCCAGTAATAAATTATTGATTTTAGTTTGACCAAATAACTAAATAAAATAGATAGGCTTTTCTTTTTGTCTTAAATCAATGGACAATCTTGAATATTTCGAAATTGCCTGAGCCTTGTCCTAATTATTTTGCTTCGAAGCAAAGATATGCACACAAAGATTTTATGCTATTTAGATAGTCATGACCAAGAGGTTGCTAATATGTACTGTCCAAGTTAATATGTGAAGGTTGTGAGAGTACCGTCCAAACGCTAGCTGGTTTTTGGATCGTTTATTTTAACCTCTTGAATGGATCAAATCGTAAGACGTCCTAGTGCAAAATCAATATTTATATGAAATTTTCGTGACTTCATATGTCAAACGAGTTGCGGCATTTGCTCCTTGAAAGCTGACAAGAGTTTTTCTTTTTATTGGTCGTACTTTATTTTTATTCTAATATTCGTCCTCAAATTTTCGCCTATTATTTTATAACATATGAGGGTCGAAATTAACATTTAAAATTAAATTATTTCTATCTTAACTTTACGAGAAATTGGGATTCTAATCCCTTATCTTTTTCTTTTTACGTTAGAAAAGTAGAACCTCCAATGATTAAAAGATGACAAGAATTAAAAACGGAGGGACACGATAGAGAAAACACGGCTTTGGTAGTGGTCCCTTGAAGAGAGGGCATCATCGTATGGGATGGGAGCCGGTGGTCGTACCACTGACCTGACCTGACCTTACTATTTTAGGCAATTGAAACTTCCACGGCTTTGGTAGTCGTCCCGTTCGCTGATTTTCTTGTGGTAGGAGAGAGGGCTCTTATCGCCTTAAAGATACCTTAGCGACGACTTTGGTCGTCCGCTAATCGAAGCTGCTTCATCTACGAGATCTTGCTCTCCCTGTGTAACTACTTTTCATCGCTTCAGCTGCGACCCTCTCTCTGTCGTCGAGCAGCGAGGTGAAGAACATGAAATCACCGCTTCTATTATTCATCTTCATCTCCATCTCGCTCGAAGCACTCCCAGTCTCAGTCACTGGCGACAATGTCGGCGCTTACAAGCCGACCGATGATATCACTGTCGACTGCGGCTCCCACACCAGCTCCACTGTGGACGGACGGATTTGGATTGGAGACGCCGCCAACAGCTCGGACTACTCTCCAATTGAGAAAACTCCCTCCTCTATCACTGCAAGCGCAACCAGGTCATCTTTCACCATCTCCGGCTTTGTCCCCTACTCCACTGCTCGCCTCTCCCGATCCGAGTTCGCCTACAACTTCCACGTCACCACAGGGCCCAAATTCGTTCGCCTCTACTTCTTCCCTTCCGATTACCTCAACTTCCGCCGTGCCGATTCCTTCTTCTCGGTCGAGGCCGCTGGCTACACTCTGCTCCAAAACTTCAGCGCTTACCTCTTTGCTAATTATACCGACTCTCCGAGCTTCTTCAAAGAGTTCTGCTTGACTGTCGGAGAGGACCACATATTGAACGTTAAGTTTGCTCCCACTCCTGGTAATTCAGATGCGTATGCTTTCGTGAATGGAATCGAAATCGTTTCCATGCCCGACAAGCTCTACTACAACAGCACCGTCGACTTAACGGAGGGAATCAAGTTGGCAGGTCAGCTGCAGCCGTACACCTTCGGTGCCACTGATGCTCTCGAAGCGGTGAAGCGCTTGAACGTCGGAGGACAGTTTGTCGGTCCAGCTCTTGACACGGGCATGTACAGGACCTGGGAAGCAGATGATACTTACTTGAATTCTTCAGGCGTCGGAGTTGTACCGGTTAATTTAACTGTCCAACTCAATTACAGTGAGCAAGTGCCAAACTTCACCGCTCCAGATGTGGTGTACAGAACGGCGAGGTCGATGGGGACGGACAAAAGAATCAATCTGAGCTACAACCTCACCTGGTCCGTGGAGGTGGATATGAACTTCTACTACTTAGTCCGATTACACTTTTGAGAATTCCAGATAGAGATAAATAGCCCCTCAGATAGGCTTTTCGGGATCTTCGTAGATTCACAACTGGTCGAGAATCGTGCGGATGTCATTAGGTGGAGCGGGAAGGGCGTGCCCGTCTATAGAGACTATGCAGTATTCATGTCTGACGGCCAAAAGAAAAGAGGCATCCTCAGCGTCGCGTTGGGCGCGCTCCCAGAACATATTACTCGTGACTCTGATGCCATCTTGAATGGCCTCGAGATATACAAGATCAGCAATCCAGGCAGGAATCTCGCAGGGCTGAACCCAGACAAACTGCCAGGGCCTCCATCGGCAAGCAAAGCAGCAAGGATTGCCATCGTTGCTGGCGTAGCTTCGGGCTTCACCGCGCTCTCTCTCCTGGCTTTCTTCCTTTACCGGCGACGAAACAGAGCAAAGGATTTGACCTCGAGCGATGGCACCTCATGTAGGGGCCCGGTGTTCTACGCGACGACCGAGTTAACGAAGATCGAGGGGTCGCCCCTGCCATCGGATCTGTGCCGCCACTTCTTGCTGGCGGAGATCAGCGCGGCCACGAACAACTTCGACAAGGTGTTTATCATCGGCGTGGGCGGGTTCGGCAACGTGTACAAGGGCTACGTCGATGGCGGGGCCACCCAAGTGGCGATCAAGCGGCTGAACCAGGGATCGCAGCAGGGCCTCCACGAGTTCAGGACCGAGATCGAGATGCTCTCGCAGCTCCGGCACCGCCACCTGGTCTCCCTGATCGGGTTCTGCAAGGACGCGGCAGAGATGATCCTCGTGTACGACTACATGGCTCACGGGACCCTCAGCGACCATCTCTACAACACCGATAATCCCCCACTCCCCTGGATGCGGCGGCTCGAGATCTGCACGGGCGCCGCCTGCGGGCTCGACTAACTCCACACCGGTGCCAAGCAGACCATCATACATCGCGACGTGAAGACGACCAACATCCTGCTAGACGAGAAGTGGGTTGCCAAGGTGTCTGACTTTGGGCTCTCGAAGGTCGGACCCACGAGCATGTCCAAGACGCACGTCAGCACGGCCGTGAAGGGCACCTTCGGTTACCTGGACCCGGAGTACTATAGGCGCCAGCAGCTGACCGACAAGTCCGACGTCTATTCCTTCGGCGTGGTTCTGTTCGAGGTACTGTGTGCGAGGCCTGCCGTGAGCCGGATGGCCCCGATGGAGCAGATCAGCTTGGCTGAGTGGGCCCAGAGTTGCTGCAAGAGCGGGGCCGTCGACAAGATCGTGGACCCGCACCTGAAGGGGGCGATTGCCCCCGAGTGCCTCATCAGGTTCTGCGAGATTGCCGTGAGCTGCTTGCAGGACGAGGGGGCCAAGCGGCCATCCATGAACGACGTTGTGTCGGGCCTCAAGTTCGCACTGCAGCTACAGGTGAGCGCAGAGCAGGAGGTGACAGTCCATGTGGGTGCGTCAGTGCACGACAGTGATGACGGCGACCATGATGCCGCTCCGATCAGAGGCAACGGCAGCGATAAGGTGTTCAGCGCCAGCGATAGCGACGGTTGGGCAGCTACGACGACGACCAGAAGTAATGATTTTTGTGATGAGAGTAGGACTAGTTACGACTCACAGAAGTTGCCGTCTGGGGCTGTCTTCTCTGAAATTATGAATTCCAAAGCTCGTTGAGAAAAGGACATTCAAGTACAACTGTTCCTGGTTTTTTCTTGAAGTTGCTTATGGCAAGGTTTTGCTCTAAAAAATCGATGATAGAATAGGGTTTTTATTTTGGATTCTTCGGGACAAGAATTGTAACTTACGAAATGCCTCCGCCGCACATATGAGTTGGCGCATTTTTGTATGCTAAGGAAATCTGTTCCTTGGGAATGTACGCAAATTCGATCGGTGTTAGATTGATGGGTTTGGCATTCTAGGCAAATTGCCGACTTACGCTCTAGATATCATGTATTAGTCAAGACAAATCCTTTATACTATGTAAGATAAGTGACTTTAGGATGCAGTCAAATGAATAGATCCATGTTATATTTTTACTCAACTATTAGACTCTTAATCCAAATAAATTTCTGAAAATTCTATTTCCTTTATGGTAAATATCACGAAAAACTCTAGATTAATACATTTATGACAAATTTACACAAAATAACCACAAAAAACTCTAGATTGATACATTTGTGATAAATTTACTACTAAACTAATTTTTTTATCATAAAAAACCTTCAAACGGTTACATTAGTGACAAATATACTATTTGTTAATTTGGATTAATATCACAAAAAATAACCAAGATGACACCAATCACGAGTGTACGGTTTCTCTCCTTGTGCATAGCTTTGAAAGTGGATTTGAGCAAGAATGATTGTTATACATGGCCATAGCAAGTGCTAGGATGGGAATAACAGTTTGTAAAATGAGAATAGCTGGTTTGGTAGTATTGTTTCTTAGTAAGAGTTTGTTGCGCTCTCTCTCTCTCTCTCTCTATATCTTGTGCATGCCTTGATTGGTGAAATTCTACGAAGCTCTTGCTCTCCACGGTCATCATTGATCAACATTTTCATTGTCTTTCGATATCTCCAGTTTGATCATGAAAAGTTGCTAGCAAGAACAAATAAATGGCAATAAATTGCTAATTTGAAGTGTAGACTCTAGCAACATAGTGTACATATCAGTACTAGGGGATGATTGATTTAGCAATAGTCATCATTGCTTTCCTTCAATTAACCAAATTTGGCGAGTATGACATGGCGATTAAGAATGAACTACGACTGGTAGAGACCAGATAATGAATTTAACTTTCGAGGAGGAGCCATCACTTTTTTTTTTATTGCAATTTAAGACTTTTATAATACCCAGTTTCCACATAAAGGATCGTCTTATTTGTTGTGTGCAACATTCCAATATGGAGAAACAAAATCCTTAATCTTCTTCATTGTCTCCCTAGGCTCAAGTCTTCAGTAGATGCAAGAGATAGATAATGTTGATCATAAACAGCGAACTTGCTGAGTAGACATTAGTATTAGGTCCGGAACGGGAACAATGCCAGGCTTGTCTTATGGTCTACTGATAAGTAGTAATAATGAAAGAAAACCATTTCCATCAATTCTCACAACGAAAAAGGGATGATATATAACAATATCTATGCTTTTTTATTTTTATTTTTCATTATATCACCATGAAGGTACAAGCCAACAAGTTTAACACTTCATTTCTGCAAAGCAGCTCACCAAGATTCCTTTCTGAATTGCTGGCTAATGCAACATTGTTCATATAAAATGGAGCGGAGTAAAAAGTGATGCCAATGTCCTCTGCAAGGGCGCCCTCAACTCCAACGAGAATGTGGACACGAAACATTAGAGCACACTAAAGTACCATAGAGCTTGTGGGCAAAAAAGTGTGGTACTGAACTAGGGGTGTTCCAACTCAGAAAGTTTGTGGTTGTCGAGATAAAAAAAGAAGAAAATTGCTCTGTTTTCCTTCTCTCTTGCCAATGAGACCAAAACGGCTACTGCAACACTGTTCATATAAAATGGAAGGGAGTGAAAATCAAGATTATGTTGACGTCGGGATGAATGTTGTTGCAGTAGCCATTTTGCAGCTAAGAGAACTTGACATAGGAAAACAAAAAACAAGGCAATTTTCTTTTTTTCTTTTCTGAAAGATCCTTAATAGCCATGATCAGAGTTGGAACCTCTCTTATCTTGGTACGACTCTTTCTTGCCAACAAACTATACCGCACTTGCTTTAACTCCTACCAAAACGGGATAACCTTGCAAGGCTCAGCCCTAATGAAGTCGCCACAATGAAGAGTCCGGATTTGTGGCCGGCTCGTGTGGAGCAATTTAGACAGAGGAGATGAATGAAAGCCATGGGTCTCAAAGTATTGGTAGGGGTGACGGTAGGGTTCCCACCATTTCCCCTTCCGAACTCATCCTCATCCGCATTCAAGATTAGGACAAAGGGTTCGATGGTCTCGCCAACTGGATATGTGGCCCATGTTTGGACGCATAAAAAAAGAGAGTGCGCGCCAAATAAAGAGGTGTATTGTCTCACATCGATCATAACATGGGCATTACAGGCTCCTTAGCCATTGGGCAACGCCTTCAGCCCTCGCTGGCCACAGGTGAGGGTTGCAGGCCCTGCCCCATCTCACCTAAATCTGGGTGAGGCTTTGGGATCATGGGTGTGGCCACCAAGCCTCGTTGGATCCTCGCCAGCCACTATGGGGAAGAAGAAGAACAGTGGGAGGAAGAAGATGACTAGTACAAAGAAAAGAAATTTGAAAAATGAAAAAAAAATCTAAAAAATATTATTAAAAATTTGCTACATCAACCTTGGTTTGGATAGGTTGCACTCGCTGACATCCATGTTAGCACCAGTCGACCAAATTTAATTGGATGAACTAAATTGATCAAAAAAAGTTTATAACTAAATAATTACAATTGCAATAGGTTTATGACTTTTTTGGTAATTTTCCCACCAAGTGTTTCGATGTTGTGTCATCGATGAGGGCAAAGCATCTTCAATTTACAAACTTTTATGATTGTTTGTTGTAAAAAAGAAGAAATTGTCATAAATTGAGAATCTCTTTACAAAGAGTTGTGATGTCATAATAAGAGAAAAACGTTGTAGATTAGGATGTTTTGTCATATACAACCATTTCCAAAGGATTATGTTCGATTATTGTAAATAAGGATAAAACTTCATAATCTTGCATATTTTTTTCAACTACAACGCTTTGTGAAGGTAACCATGAACAAAATGTTGCAAATCTTTTAATTTTTAAATTACGACAATTTTAAAAAATTTCAACTAAGGACTTAACATCGTAAAAACTATGATAGCTTATAAGGGTTTACAACAATCTTTGCAACTAACAATATAGCCTCATGAAACTTCATTTTGATTTTTACCGTGCCATGACGTAGATATTCTAGGGGTTTGGTAACCATTTGCTAGTGCTTAAAGCATTGCAAATTTCACTTTTAGTATGTCCGATGTCTATTTTCCTAGTGGATCAGAAATTTGACCTCATGTGAAAACTACTGCAACTGACTCATTTTATAGTCGGGACCATTCCATCTCAATCTAACGGCTGACATTTGTGGGGTTATGGTAAAAGATTAAAACATCATAAGTCTCTGGCTAAGCATTTGTGGATTTGTCCTGTGAACAATGCACCAAATGTACCTCAACCTATGGAGCTTGTTTTGACGGACTACATCGAAAAATTTCCAGAAAAATATAAATCTATTGGAAAATCAAAACTATACATGTCAAATGAAATAGCTATTGTTGTTTACTCCAATAATAAATTATTGATTTAAGTTTGACCGAGTAACAAAATAAAATAGATAGGCTTCTCTTTTTGTCTTAAGTTGATGGATAGTCTCGAAGATTTCCAAATTGCCCGAGCCTTGTCCTAATTTTTTTTTCCAAATTTTCACTCTCATAATTAGACCTTCATTTAATTAAAATTAATATGTGGAACCAAATTTATTTCTAACAAATTTCAAAACTTAAGAATGCATTTTTTTTAATTTCAAATATATATAGAACAATGGTTAGTTTTATAATTCGTAGAACTTGGAATATATACTCTTTTCTTATAACTTTTTTGCCTTAGAGGGAAAGTGAAAAGTGTTATATATTCTTTGGTTCAAATTTTTGACAAACTCGGAGATTTCTAGCCAAACCTCTTTGATTATATCTCTATCAAGTTCTTTAGATTATGAAAAGTCGCTAGCAAGATTAGATAAATGACGACAAAAATTGCCAATTGAAAGTGCAAACTTTAGCTAGATAGTACATATCAGCAACGATAGAAGATTTGATTTGGCAAGTCATCATTGCTTTCCCTCACTTACCAAATTTGAAGGGTATACCATGAAGAGGAAGAATGAACTATGGCCGGGAGTGACCAGACAATGAATAGACTATAGAGAAGGAAGCATCACTTTTTCATTACAATTGAAGGCTCAAATAATACCCAATTTCTATCGAGTGGGTCTTGTTTAAATCTTCAGGATTGTCTCACTGGGCTTCGAGTCCCCAGTAGATGTAAGAGACGGGTTATGTTGATCGTTTACTCCAAACTAACTGAGAAGACATCTGTTTTAGGTCCAGAATGGAAATTAAAGTAGCAATAAGGCAAGAAAACCATATCCATCAAATTTCACATGGACAAAGGGGAATTAGATAATAATGTCGATGCTTTTACTTTTTCATCATGGGATCATGGTAAGACGGAAGTACATGCCCACAAGCTAATTAACACCTTATTCCTCCTCACAATTGCTTCTTAGGCGAACCTAACTATCACACTCCAAATCCTACAAGGACAAGGGAGTGACACGGCCGTCTTTCCTGCCCAAAGAACGCAATCTTAAACTACCCCAAAATTTCAGCTCCCAAAAGTTCCCGCGATATCGCTCTTGCTTTATCAGTTGCTAATTGAGAGACCTTAAAAACATGAAGATGAGTGGAGTGAGTTACCAAGACTTAGTGAGTAACACATTTCTTCCAAGTAGATCGGGAAATCACTATGCACCTTTACTACACCAATATAATCCACTTTTAACATAATATATGCATACTAAACATATCTCAAGAATTAACAAAATATATACCAATGATCGAATCCATTGGTCAATCTCATAAACATATGCCAATGGTCCATCCCATTGGCTAAACTCATCAAAATACGGGTTAATGGTCCATTCCATCGACTAAACTCAAATCAAATGTCAATGGTCTACTCCATTGACCAAGCTTAGGCTCAAATGTCTAACCATGGTCACCCTTAACGCCCGTGACAAGATGACCAATATTCCCCCCTTCGTTAGGTCTCCACCTACTATAAGCTGGTGACTCGGCCTATAAGGATATCCTAGACTCGTATGCGCATACCTACACACCCCTCAGGGTTCACAGAGACATTGAGCATCAACCAACAACTACAAATCCCCAATAATCCACAACAGAATCAGAATCATCTCACAATTTAAGCATTTAATAAATATCGAAATGCTTTACATAAATCAGAAGCTTTCCAAGGTTCTTTGATAAAGGTTTCACAAACCACTTTTAAGCAAATATCCCAACTAAAATCAAAGGATGGTTTCCTCACTTAAATAACAAATTGCAGTAAAAGCCCGATCTTGTTTTTATGCATCAAAGAATGCTATTTTTCAACTAATGGTATATATTACCCATAATCTCTTTCAAACATGAGTTTAAAATACAAGGAAGAAATAATGTTACTCACCTAGGAAAAGCCAAAAACCAACTAAGTGTATATTTGAGCTGACGCACTCGAATTCCTAACAATTAACCCAAAAATAATATAAAAAAAACAGAGTAAAATGATATTCTAATGAATAACTTGACTATACTATGCCTATTTGTCCATAAAACGACACCCATGTGACAATGGAAAGCTCGCTTCTAGCAGAAACCCATTTTTATTGCCAAGACACGGGTTACGCGCTCAACTTTGTCGCGCCATAACTTTCTCATCCGAACTCCGATCCGAGCAATCTTATAGTCAAAATGAAGATAATTTCAAGCACTAGAAGGCTCATGAGTTGGACAACCCAATTTTGAGCCAAAACCGACAAAATCAAACCTCAAAGTGACCGCACGCGTACTGTTCATCATGCGCCAGGAAGTTCAAAATTCCATTTCGAACAAACCATAAGCTCAAATCCAATTTCGTAAAATCCTATGGGTCCATGACGTCCTAAACTACCATTATTATAAATTTTCATGGCTCAACAACTCAAAAATCGGACTTCGCCTCTCACTATTCCCAATATTCCGAATTTGAGCCATAAACCGGACAAATGCTTTTATTAGAGGAATAAGAGGCACGTATACTCACTGGGTGTTGCATAAAATAGTCGTGTCGGCTTTGCGAAGCTCCCGCAGCGTGCACATTCAAAACCCTCTCCTTCTTTCCCTTTCTTCTTCTCTCTCTCTCTCGTCCCTTTTCTCTCTTGTTATTTCTTTCTTCCGACTGATTCTGGCTTCTGCAAGTGGGAGAGAACCCCACTTATTCTCTCTCCTTCTCCTTTGACTTTTCAACTCTCTTTCTTCTTCTTTTTTAAAAAAAAAAAACCCAAGTGGGTCCCACCATTCCAAAAGAGCTGAATAATACACTAACCGAAATGAGACTCCTAACAGAGTACTTTGTGGAGTCCCACCACAAATATCCTTGGGTGAAATTGGTGACCTTGCAAGTGGAATTGGCACGGTTGAACGTGATTGAATATTCCGCTTTTTGGTTCAATTTTGATAAGTTGAGCTTGTCAGGCTTCACACTAACATACACGCCTGGTGGGGGAACAATCGTCACAACGTAAGGCGAATAGTCTGTGCCCACATTGGTCACAGTCCTCGTAAATGTCTGTGAAGGTCCCAGGATGACTGAAAATGAGGGGTAGTTGAGCTCTCCCTCAGGAATGCTTGATTCTCTCGAGCATCTGATTGGTTTGTGAGCAATTGTAGACACTTGCTTGTCGATGTATCCCAAACCATAGAGATAAGGAATGTAATCGTCGGGTTGAATGTCATAAATGAATCCAGGATTAATGGCCTTCTTAGGATCAACATGACTTGCTCTAACAGCAAAGATATCCACAGGTTGAAGCCTCTCGTCCACGATCGGTTTTCGGTTGATGTTCAGCTGCTTCGCCAAAGTCATGATAGCGGACTTGATCACTGCTGAAGACCAGTCTGGATGAGCTCCTTTTATTATAGCCGCGATGCCGTTGAGGTGAGGGCACAACATGGAAGTGCTACAAATGATGTTGAAGTAGTACTTCCCTTTCGTGTCATTTCTAATAGGAAATGGCCAGGCCGCCAATACGTTCACCTCGGGACCAATGATGTTCGGCTTCAAGATTCCCCGGCTAGCCAAGCCCGGCTCTTGTGAAGAGAAAGAGGCAACCATAGGAGCAATTCGGTTTCCCAACACGATTCCTTCGAAAATGATTGTAGCGGTGGGACTTTGGGTTGCGTTAATGTACTTATTGATCTCCTCCCCAACTGTGTAACTTACCTAAGATGCAGGGAGGTCATAATCCTCCACCAAGATGGTGTAACCATCCATCTCTTCATTCATCAAGATTACAGCAGCCGCACCGGCTCTTTTCACCTCTTCCACCATTTCAATGTAGCTGAGCAACCCTTCTTTTTTTTCGATCGAAAAGCAACCCTTCCTCACAAAACACAATTTTACCCTTCACTTCGCTGACTTCTAGGTGTCCCGGGGCACACGACTCTACATACACAACGGACAATAAGGTTGAAGAGAAGGGATATTGGTACAGAGTCTCACCGTCATAATCAGCTCCATTCCCAAGTTTCACCTTGGCGACCAAATTCCTATCCATAGTGCTTGCCCCAACAATGAGAATCCATGGAGACGTGTTCAACAGCGAGCCTAGGAAAGGGCCGAAATTCCCGACAGTGCAGCTGAGGAAGATCCCTCTCTAAATGGCTGCAAAGGCAGCTACAACGATACCATCCATATAAAATAGAGGTGACGAAACGTCGCCAAATGACATGGAGATTATGTCAACACCGTTCGCGAGGGCAGTGTCGACTCTCGCCAATACATCGGACATTAAGCATTTCGTGGAGCAGACTTTATATATCGCCAAATGAGCAAATGGAGCCAAGCTACGTGCCGTGCCTTCGGCCATCCCAAGCATATTGGCTCGTTGCACAAAAGTGCCAACTGCTATGCTGGCCGTGTGAGTGCCGTGTCCATTATGGTCAATTGGCGGCATGCTCACATTTTGTTTTGCCAAGCTATCGAAGGTCCTAACGCCTATCAACTTGTTGTTACATTGGCTTGACGTCGCATCTCCCTTTCCATTTGGTTAGCGGAGGTGGCATTCCATCTCCGCGGAATGAAGGGTGATTCGGTGTCACACCCGTATCCAAGACACCAATGATAATTCCCTTTCCTACGGTTGAACCGTTGAAAGATCCTTGACGCAGTGGTAATCCCAAGAACTTGGGGTTGTGCGTCGTTTGGAGGCTATATATTTGCTCTAGATGAGCAGCCACAAATCCGAGTTTATACTGTATTGCAACGACTTCATCAGGAGTTAGCCTCGCTGCAAAAACGGTCATCACATTTCGATAAGAGTAAACCAAGCGCCTCCGGTTCTGCAAGGCGGTAGAGTATGCAGGTAAAAACGATTGGAACCAGGACTCAGGATCTTCCAATTTAGAAAGGTGGTGGCCATAGGGAGGAGTGACGTGAACAATGTAGGTTTGCAACTCGATGCTCTCTGATTGAGTTGTAGATAACTGACTGGGGACAAGGGAGAACTGGACACTGGAAAACATAAAAATTAGGCATAGGAATTGAACAAAATCCATAGGTGGTCTTAGTATTGATGGCAAATTCAACTATTGAAAATGGTGTGGTTTGTGCTCAGCCACTAACTGAAGAGTCTATTTATACAGGAGCTAGGATGGAGATATACGGCCAGCTTGTGCATATCCAGTTAGTGAGTACTACGCGACGGATTAATTTGTTGAAAGTGGCCTCTATATCTAATTATAGGAGTAGGAGTTGCGTTAAGAGCATTACCTATCTACATGTATCAATCCTTACCAAAAACCTATCTACATGTATTAGTTGCAGCAAGAATTGGCTTGATACTTCATATGTAGTGGAGGTCGTCGCATTGATGAGGATATGGCGGGTAGGACCATCATATTACTTGGAGTTTTTGAACCTGTTCTTGTAGGTATGTCCCCCAAGATTTAAATAAGAACGGACAGAAAGACCAGCAAAGATTGATCGAAGTGAAGGATGTCACCTCTTGCCCATTTCATTGAAAGGAAATAACTTCTATAGAAACCTAAGGAAATCACTATTAGACGACAAAGATGTCCCCACATTCAAATTCAGTTTTACGGATAGGATTTACAGTAAAATAAAAATAGCATGATCTAAGTATGCTAAACAATGAGATTGTTTGCATTAAAGTGCCCATTGCCTGCCGTTTTTGGCCCAAAGGGAGCCCGTTGATATCGCCAAGAAAAAAAACAAGCACTTCCTATGTATGGTTGTTTATTCATTAATTGATTGAGTTAATTCAGTTTCAATCATTCTTTGTTATTGAGTTTCATGATGTGAGTTTTATGAGTCCCCAGTAGATGTAAGAGATGGGTTATGTTGATCGTTTACTCCAAACTAGCTGAGGAGACATCTATTTTAGGTCCAGAATGGAAATTAAAGTAGCAGTAAGGCAAAAGAACCATTTCCATCAAATTTCACATGGATAAAGGGGAATTAGATGATAATGTTGATGCTTTTATTTTTTCATCATGGGATCATGGTAAGACAAAAGTACATGCCAACGAGCTAATTAACACCTTATTCCTCTTTGCAATTGCTTCTTAGGTGAACCTAACCGAAATGCGACTCCTAACAGAATACTTCATGGAGTCCTACCACAAATATCCTTGGGTGAAATTGGCGACTTTGCAAGTGGAATTGGCACGATTGTACGTGATTGAATATGTCACTTTCTGGTTTGATTTTGAGAAATTGAGCTTGTCAAGCTTCGCACTGACATACACGCCCAGTGGGGGAACAACCGTCACAACATAAGGCGAATAGTCTATGCCCACATTGGTCACAGCCCTCATAAATGTCTGTAGAAGTCCCAAGATGACCGAAAATGAGGGATAGTTGAGCTCTCCCTCGGGAATGCTTGATTCTCTCGGGCATCTTACTGGTTTGTGAGCAATTGTAGATAATTGCTTGTCGGTGTATCCTAGACCATAGAGATAAGGAATGTAATCGTCGGGGTGAATGTCGTAAATGAATCCAAGATCCATGGCCTTCTCAGGATCAACATGGCCTACTCCAACAGCAAAGACATCCGCAAGTTGAAGCCTTTTGTCCACGATCGATTTTTGGTTGATGTTCAACTACTTCGCTGAAGTCATGATAGCAGACTTGATTGCTACTGGAGACTAGTCCGGATGAGCTCCCTTTATTATAGCCGCGATGTCGCTAAGGTGAGGGCATGGCGTGGAAGTGCCAGAAATGATGTTGAAGTAGTACTTCTTTTTTGTATCATTTTTTATGGGAAATGGCCAGGCCGCTAATACGTTCACCCCGGGACCAATGATGTCCGGCTTTAGGATTCTCGGGCTAGCCCAGCCTAGCCCTCATGAAGAGAAAGTGGCAACCATAGGAGCGGTTAGGTTTCCTAACACGGTTCCTTCGAAAATGATTGTAGTGGTGGGACTTTGGGTCGTGTTGATGTACTTATTGATCTCCTCCCCAGCCGCATTACTTACCTGAGATGCAGGGAGGTCATAATCATCCGCCAAGATGGTGTAACTATCTATCTCTTCATTCACCAGGATTATAGTGGCCGCACCAGCTCTTTTCACCTCTTCCGCCATTTCAATGTAACTGAGCAACCCTTCTTTTCTTCGGTCGAAAAGCAACCCTTCCTTACAAAACACAATTTTACCCTTCACTTCGCTGACTTTTAGTTGTCCCGGGGCACACGACTATGCATACACAATGGGCAGTAAGGTTGAAGAGAAGAGAGGTTGGTACAGAGTCTCACCATCATATTCACCTCCATTCCCAAGTTTCACCTTAGCGACCAAGTTCCTATCAATTGTGCTCGCCCTAACAGTGAGAATCCATGGAGCTGCATTCAACAGCGAGCCTAGGAAAGAGCCGGAATTCCTGGCAGCACAACTGAGGAAGATCCCTCTCTAAATGGCTGCAAAAGCAACTATAGCGATACCATCCATATAAAATGGAGGTGACGAAATGTCGCCGAGTGACATGGAGATTATGTCAACACCGTCCGCGAGGGTAGGGTCGACTCCCACCAATACATCGGACATCAAGCATTCTGTGGAGCAAACTTTATATATCACCAAATGAGCAAATGAGGCCATGCCACATGCTGTGCCTTTGGCCATCCCGAGCGTATTGACTCGCTGCACAGAAGTGCCAGCTGCCATGCTGGCTGTGTGAGTGATGTGTCCGTCATGGTCAATTGGCGGCATGCTCACATTTTGTTTTGCCGAGCTATCGAAGGTCTTAGCGCCTATCAACTTGTTGTTACATTGGCTTGAAGTCACATCTCCCTTTCCATTTGGCTGGCCGCGGCGGCATTCCATCTCCACGGAATAAAGGGTGATCCGGTGTCACACTCGTATCCAGGACACCAATGATAATTCTTTCCTACGGTTGAACCATTGAAAAATCCCCGATACAATGGTAATCCCAAAAACTTGGGGCTATGCGTCATTTGGAGGCTATATCTTTGCTCTAGATGAGTAGCCACAAATCCAGGCTTATCCTGCATTGCAACGACTTCATCAGGAGTCAGCCTTGTTGCATAGCCAGTCATCACATTTCGATAAGGGTAAACCAAGCGCCTCCAGTTCTGTGTAGTAGTAGAGTATGCAGGTAAAAACAATTGGTACTAGGATCTTCCAATTTAGAAAGGTGGTGGCCATGGGGAAAGTGATGTGGACAATGTAGGTTTACAACTCAGTGCTCTCTGATTGAGTCGGAGATGACTGACCGGGGATAAGGGAGAACTGGACACTAGAAAACAGAACAATTAGGCATAGGAAATGAACGAAAGCCACAGGTGGTCTTAGTGTTGATGGCAGATTCAATTATTGGAAATGATGTGGTTTGTGCTCAGCCACTAACCATAGAATCTATTTTTACAAGTGCTGGGATGGAGATATACAGCCAGCTTGTGCATATCCAGTCAGTGAGTACTATGCGACTGATTAATTTGTTGGAAGTGACCTCTATATCTAATTATAGGAGTAGGAGTTACGTTAAGAGCATTACCTATCTACATGTATCAATTGTAGCAAGAATTGGCTTAATACTTCATATGTAGTGGAGGTTGTCGGATTGATGAGGATATGGCGGGTAGGACTATCATATTACTTAGATTTTTTGAACCTGTTCTTGTAGGTATGTCGCCCGAGATTTAAATAAGAACGGACAAAAAGACCAGCAAAGATTGATCGAAGTGAAGGATGTCACCTCTCGCCCATTTCATTGAAAGGAAGTAACTTCTATAAAAACCTAAGGAAATCACTGCTAGATGACAAAGATGTGCCCACATTCAAATTTAGTTTTACGGATAGGATCTATGGTAAAATAAAAATTGCCTGATCTAAATATGTTAAACAATGAGATTTTTTGCATTAAAGTGCCCATTGCCCACCGTTTCTGGCCCGAAGGGAGCCCGTTGATATCACCAAGGAAACAAAACAAGCACTTCTTATGTATGGTTGTTTATTCATTGATTGATTGAGTTAATTCAGTTTCAGTCATTCTTTGTTATTGAGATTTATTGAGTTTTAGTCATTCTTTGTTATTGAGTTTTATGATGTGAGTTTTATGAGTCCCCAGTAGACGTAAGAGACGGGTTATGTTGATCGTTTACTCCAAACTAGCTGAGGAGACATCTATTTTAGGTCTTGAATGGAAATTAAAGTAGCAGTAACGCAAGAGAACCATTTTCATCAAATTTCACATGGAAAAAGGGGAATTAGATAATAATGTCGATGCTTTTATTTTTTCATTATGGGATCATGGTAAAACGGAAGTACATGCCAACGAGTTAATTAACACCTTATTCCTCCTCGCAATTGCTTCTTAGGTGAACCTAACCGAAATGGGACTCCTAACATAGTATTTCGTGGAGTCCCACCACAAATATCCTTGGGTGAAATTGGCGACCTTGCGAGTGGAATTGCCATAGCTAAACGTGATTGAATATTCCGCTTTCTAGTTCGATTTTGAGAAGTTGAGCTTGTCAGGCTTCACACTAACATACACGCCTGGTAGGGGAACATCCATCACAACTTAAGGCGAATAGTCTGTGCCCACATTGGTCACAGTCCTCGTAAATGTCTGTGGAGGTCCTAAGATGACCGAAAATGAGGGGTAGTTGAGCTCTCCCTCGGGAATGCTTGATTCTCTCGAGCATCTGACTGGTTTTTGAATAATTGTAGACACTTGCTTGTCGATGTATCCCAAACCACAGAGATAAGGAATGTAATTGTTGGGTTGAACGTCGTAAGTGAATCTAGGATCAATGGCCTTCTTAGGATCAACATGGCCTGCTCCAACAGCAAAGACATCTGCAGGTTGAAGCCTCTCGTCCACGATCAATTTTCGGTTGATGTTCAACTACTTTGCCGAAGTCAGGTAGCAGACTTGATCGCTGCTGGAGACCAGTCCGGATGAGCTCACTTTATTATAGCCGTGATGCCGCTAAGGTGAGGGCACGACATGAAAGTGCCAGAATTGATGTTGAAGTAGTACTTCCCTTTCGTGTCATTTTTTATGGGAAATGGCCAAGCCACCAATATGTTCACCTCGGGACCAATGATGTCCGACTTTAGGATTCCCGAGCTAGCCAAGCCCGGCCCTCATGAAGAGAAAGAGGCAACCGTAGGAGCGGTTCGGTTTCCTCACACAGTTCCTTCGAAAATGATTATAGCGGTAGGACTTTGGGTCGCGTTGAAGTACTTATTGATCTCCTCCCCAGCCGCGTTACTTACCTGAGATGCAAGGAGGTCATAATCCTCCATCGAGATGGTGTAACCATCTATCTCTTCATTCACCAGGATTATAGCGGCCACATCGGCTCTTTTCTCCTTTTCCGCCATTTTAATGTAATTGAGCAACCCTTTCTCACAAAACACAATTTTACCCTTCACTTCGCTGACTTCTAGTTGTCCTGGGGCACACGACTCTGCATACACAACAGGCAGTAAGGTTGAAGAGAAGGGAGGTTGGTATAAAGTCTCACCATCATATTCACCTCCATTCCTAAGTTTCACCTTGGCGATCAAGTTCTTATCAATTGTGCTCGCCTTGACAGTGAGAATCCATGGAGCCGCATTCAACAGCAAGCCTGGAAAATGGTTGAAATTCCCGGCAACATAGCTGAGGAAGATCCCTCTTTGAATGGCTGCAAAGGCAGCTACAACGATACCATCCATATAAAATGGAGGTGACGAAACGTCGCCGATTGACATGGATATTATGTCAACATCGTCCATGAGGGCAGGGTCGACTCCTGCCAATACATCGGACATCAAGCATTCCATGGAGTAGACTTTTTATATCACCAAATGAGCAAATGGAGCCATGCTACATGACGTGCCTTCAGCTATCCCAAGCGTATTGGCTCGCTGCACAGAAGTGCCAACTGCCGTGCTGGCCGTGTGAGTGCCGTGTCCGTGATGGTCAATTGGTGACATGCTCGCATTTTGTTTTGCCGAGTTGTCGAAGGTCCTAGTGCCTATCAACTTGTTGTTACATTGACTTGAAGTCGCATCTCCCTTTCCATTTGACTAGCCGCTACGGCATTCCATCTCCACAGAATGAAGAGTGATCTGGCGTCACACCCGTATCCAAGACACCAATGATAATTCCCTTTCCTAAGGTTGAACCGTTGAAAGATCCTGATACAATGGTAATCCCAAGAACTTAGGGCTATGCGTCATTTGGAGGCTATATAATTGGTCTGGATGAGCAGCCACAAATCCGGGCTTATCTTGTATTGCAACGACTTCATCAGAAGTCAGCCTTGGTGCAAAGCCGGTTATCACATTTCAATAAGAGTAAACCAAGCGCCTTTGGTTTTGCGAGGCAGTAGAGTATGCAGGTAAAAACAACTGGTACCAAAACTTAGGAACTTCCAATTCATAAAGGTGGTGGCCATAGGGGGGAGTCATGTGGACAATGTAGGTTTGCAACTCAGTACTCTTTGATTAAGTCAGAGATGATTGATCAGGGACAAGGGAAAACTAGACACTAGAAAATAGAACAATTAGGCATAGGAAATGAACGAAAACCATAGGTGGTCTTAGTATTGATGACAAATTCAACTATTGGAAATGGTGTGGTTTGTGCTCAGCCCCTAACTGGAGAGTCTATTTATACAAGAGCTGGGATGGAGATATACGGCCAACTTGTGCATATCCAGTCAGTGAGTACTACGCAACGGATTAATTTGTTGGAAGTGGCCTCTATATCTAATTATAGGAGTAGGAATTGCATTAAGAGCGTTACCTATCTACATGTATCAGTTGTGGCAAGAATTGGCTTGATACTTCATATGTAGTGGAGGTCGTCGCATTGATGAGGATATGGCGAGTAGGACCATCATAGTACTTGGAGTTTTTGAACCTGTTCTTGTAGGTATGTCGCCCGAGATTTAAATCAGAATGGACAGAAAGACTAGCAAAGATTGATCGAAGTGAATGATGTCACCTCTCGCCCATTTCATTGAAAGGAAATAACTTTTATAGAAATCTAAGGAAATCACTGCTAGATGACAAAGATGTCCCCACATTCAAATTCAGTTTTACAGATTGGATCTACAGTAAAATAAAAATGGCCCGATCTAAGTATGCTAAACAATGAGATTGTTAGCAGTAAAGTGCCCATTGCCCTCCGTTTCTAGCCCAAAGGGAGCCCATTGATATCACCAAGGAAACAAAACAAGCACTTCCTATGTATGGTTGTTTATTCATTGATTGATTGAGTTAATTCAGTTTCAGTCATTCTTTGTTATTGAGTTTTATAATGTGATTCGATAGGAGTGATGCTTAAAAACCCAAGATGTGATGCATGGGACGCTTTGGGTGCGAAGCCTAGTGGCTTTAGCCAAGAAACGTTATTTACAGATTAGATTCAATCCTATCAGATTGTCCTGCATTGCAGTGACTTCATCCGAAGTCAGCCTCACTATAGGGCCAATCATCACATCGCAGTAAGAGTAAAGCACACTCTGCTGTTTCTCCGAGGCGGTAGAGTTTGCTGGCAGAGCGAGTGGTTCCAGGACTCCGGATCTTCCAATTCAGAGGAGTCCTGACTGACGGGAGGAGTCACGTGGACAGTGTAGGTTTGCATGTCCCTACCTCCTGATTGAGTCGCAGATGATAGATAGATCATTGGCAAGACAGAGGTTGTTATGGACATTGGAAAGCAAGACAATTAGGCGTAGGAGATGAATGAAAGCCATAGTTAGTGTTGGTCTACAATGCAGATTAGTTGTTGGAAATGATGTGCTCTGTATTCAGCGACTAAACCGAGCATGTACGCATTAGGATGGAGATACAGCTAGCTTGTACGTATCAGGTCTGTTGCTAGTTACAATAAATTCTCAGTCAAGTCCAAGAGAATAATTTAAGTGGCTTCTGTATCTAATTCTGGGAGTTGTTTCAAAAGCACTAACGTTTGACCTATCCAAGTACAGGAGTTGCAGCAACCACGAACTTGCTTGAAATTGTTTCTTTTGACGGGATGATGCGATGTCCTATTATTGGTCAGTTTGCATATCATAGACGGTTGTTGCATTGATGAGGACATGCAAAGTAGGACAATCATATTTCTGGTAGAATTCAAACCATTTCTACTATGTGATTCAGCATCGCATATGCCTTCTGACTGCAAACAGAATGGCCAGAAAGTCCAGCAAAGAATAATCAAAGTAAAAGTTTTCAATTCTTGCCCGTAGAACAAGTTCAACAAGAGTGTAAAATCTGCAGATGACACATAATATTTCTGAACTAAAATTTGCCCCTTATCTGATCGAGGATGAAATGCTATCTCGATGCCATCCTTTGCCGATGAGGTTTGAGCGATGGAATTTACATCAAAATGCAGTTTAGTTTCTCAAATAGGATCGAGTTAATTGTGCCAATTCACTTCAATCCAGTAATAATTTGCAGTTTTGGACATAGGTACATGTTCAATGCATCAGTAAAATATGCGGTCGTTGCCAATCAGCATCATGGATTTCCTAGTCAGGAAGACATCAGCTGATGCTTTGGCTTTGGAGCAGGAAAAATGAAGAAGAAGACTAAGGAAAGAATGGCAAGAAACGGCAGTTAACGCTAGCTTGGATACTTATTAAAATATCAACTTGCATCAGTAGAAGATCAACTTGCATCTGTTGAAAGCTAAAACTTGATCCTCATCAGACATCATGAATTCCGGATGAACTTTTCCAGAGAAAGGAAAAGAAACACCCTCACGGCTATATCGGGACACACAATACCAGAAAGGGGAAAAAGAAGAGAAACAACTTAAAGGTATGAGTCAAGGCAAGGCAAGACTAGTTTGCCATTACGTGTATTTCGACTCTTAACAAGTGCGAGGTGTAGTGACGTATCATCGAACAACGTAAGAGTTGGATCCAATTGATAGTTCCGTTTCATGGCTTGTAATCCCAAATTGAGGGTCTGCTTCTAGAAATGCTCTTATGGGTCAACCAAGAGTCCGATGCTAGAGTCTTTTCAGGATAACTCCAGTTGTACAAGAATGCTGCAGGATTTGCTTAAGAAAAGAAGCCCCTTTACGAAACGTAAATCGAGATTGGGTGATATGCTGACAAAAGATCTACCGACGAAGGGTTTTCTCGATTTTCATTTACAGTTTCATTTCGCAGCATATTGTCAATTTTTTCTTTGCAAGCTACATGAACAGATTAGTGACCTTTTTCGCAGTATTAAATCACTTTGATCTAACCCAATTTTAGATGGAGGGTGATGCATCAAAGTTCTTGAAGTCTGAATTTCGTGCAAGTGGCCAATAATATGAAGGTCATGGGTTAAATTTGGAAAGCACTTTGATCACTTCAATTGTGAATACAGTAATAGGAGAGACAGTTCATTGTTGAAGTAACCTAGATTAAACCTCTTCATTTTCTTATGTAAAAGTCTATTCATGCAAGAACAGGCACCATAGATCACGGAACCAGATTTATCTATTTGGGAAAATCTCGAGCCAAACTCAAATCAATCCAATTAAATCAAAACTCAAACAAAACTAATAACTTCGGTTTGGTTCAATTCCAAACCATTAATATCAAGTCAGCACGATTGGGAAAACTCGCTATGTACTTTGACGATGAGAAAACATCCTCTATGAGCCTAGACGTATATTGACATAAGTATCCCGGGAGTGCCAAAACTTGACACAGATGGATATTAAGTGCCAAAATTACAAAAGGTACACTTAAGTACCAAAATCGGAACAAAAATGATCAGTTAAGTACCAACGGCGAAAAATTCCAGTCGAACTGTCACATGTCCATTTTCTGATGAGTTTATTTGCTAACGAAGCATTTTTTTTCAAAATAAAAGATAAACGTGGCAATTTTAATAAAAAAAAATTGTCCACATCAGATTAAAAAAAAAAATAATTGATTTTATTTATCAAAAAAGAGGAAGGGGGACCATGAGGGCTATGCAACCTTTGCCACTGCCATCGTCACCGCCCCACCATCGCCGGGAAGGGCCGATGACGGTGGGTGAGGGTCAGCTGAGGTCGCCTGGCCCCAGCCACTGGGTCGGCCGGCGACAATGGGTGAGGGTCGGCCAGGGTCGCTAACTAGTGGCCGAGGCCCAACCCGGCCAACCCTCGCCCACCGTCGTCGACCCTTCCCAACAATGATGGGGGTGATGACAGCGACGGCAGCGAGGGTTGTGAATCTCCCTTTCTCCTTATTTTTTCTTCTTTTTTTTTAATTAATCGATTTTATAATAATATATTTTTTAATTATTTTATATTATTTAATTAATAATTTTTAAAATCCACGTCAGCACAAAACGACATTGCTTTGGTTGATTTTTCGCCGACTCAATTTCCGACAAGCCATGTAGGCAAGATAATAAATAAAAAATTATCACGTAGGATTTCTAGTAGGGTTCCGACAACTTGATACTAAAGTAATCCATTTGTTTTGAAAAGTGGCACTTAAGTATATATTTTGTAACTTTTGGTACTTAAATGTCCCTCCGTGCCAAGTTTTGGCACTCCCAAGTATTTATCTCTACGTATATTTGAGTGTACAAACCAAATAGTCTCTACACAACTTCATATGCTTATGTCTCATCAAAACGCTAGGTTAGTGGAGAGCATTCTTATTTTGCAAGTGGAGAACAAGTAACCGACTAGATAGCACTAGAGTAAGGGATTTGGGAAAGGTACTTGGGCGGACCAAGTAGAAAGAGAACAACTTCGATAACTTAAGGGTTATGATATGCTTGGAAGGACCTAAGTATAGCCGGTGAACAGATTTTTTTCTTTTTTTGATCGGAGAATAGATTAAAATTTGGTAAAATCTACAAATCTACAAGAATCGTGTTATCAAGAAAGTTCGCCCTATAGACGTGCCTAAAAATGAAGATTCAGCTCTATATCAATATTTTGAAGCTAACTTCAAGTCCTGGAATCCATGGAGAGATAGGTGCCGGCAAATCCAATTTCAGAGGACTCTTCGTACTTGAATCTTGATTGCGGGAAAATGAATAAGAAAAGCTTCCCTTTAGTTGAAACGACGTGCACCCCTAAACCATCAATTTAAATTAATTTCTTCTGTGAAACTCCAATGACAACAAATATAGAATGACTTACCAAATTAAGCATTAAACTAAGTTTGAATTATATAAGTTATTCTATGTTTTTGGAAAATAACCTAATATTAATTTCTTAAAGTTGAATTGAGTATTAATTCTATTAAAAATATAATTAAACTAAAACAAACTTATTAATCATAAATTTATAACTCATGATTATGTAGGCAACAACATCAGTTGGCACTTCTGTGCTCCCGGCCTAATCCCAACCTTCACTACACTCCTGCAAGCAAACAAAGATTATAGTTCATAAATTACAAGCAGAATAATTGTTTACTAAATTTTATAAATAATAAACACCGACCGCTCTTGAAATCAATTTAATATTCTGTAGCTAAAATAATTCATTAATAATTGAAACAAGTAACAGTTGTGTGTTACTAAGTAAATAGAATAATACCTCATTAACATAGACAGTATCAAAATGGCATATAGTCCGACTATTAGCCCGGAGGCAAATCAATTTTTAGCAAAAAAAATTAAATATTGCGTGGATGTGTTAAAATTAAGCATTTGAAAGAATATGAACAGCTTTTTAATGTAATATATATATTGTGACTTACTCGAAAAATATTATGCCACTTCATAAAATAGTACATGCCATTAAGACGAAAGACAAACAACACGGTTTCTCGTTAATTAGGCGTACTTAGGGAAATCAACATCCAAAACTAAGGAATAAGATATAGAATATGTACTTAGAAATAGCATAGAAGATAGAACAACTTTTAGAAAGCTATAAATATTTAATTAAAAAGAGTTCTCAATTAATGCATCATAATTAATGCGCAAAAAAACTCTATATCATCATCATCATTATAATGACAACTAGTAGTACTCTACGGTGATGAGAACAATAATGATGATGGTAAATTGTAATCACGTATTTTGTGACGAACACAAATTGCAAAAATATTAATAGTCAAAACTCCACTTTTAGGTTTAAAAAAAATAAAGCACAATCGTATATGGATGTCGATGGTTTGAATTGGGCCTGTCTTCAATCCGGTTTAGTAAAAAGTTTTCTTGTCCATTCAATTTTGATAAAATAGGAAAAGAAAAACAAAAAGGGCTGCTTTATGTTGCTCAATTGTGTATAAATCGCCGGAGGCTGCGGTCGTCTCCAACGACTACGTCAAGTGAACAATCCCTTTTCTCTCTTTTGCGACTCTTTCTCTACGAGATATTTCGTCTTTTAATCTCAGATAGAGTAGTGCTTGGAGGTAATCATTAGCGACAACGTCTCTAGAAAGTGTCATTGAAGGATTTAGCTGTGTTCCCAAATGAAATATATTAAAGTGGAACATAAGAGGCTTAAAATATTTTTAAAGTCTGAACGCAAACCAATTTTACTATTATTAATACATTTTAAAGGCAAATTTGATATTCAATTTTCTTGACCTCAGAAAACTCTTCATACAAACTCTTGATTCCGGGAAAATGAAGAATGAAGACCTCACTTTAATCGATACTACTTACGCCTAATTGAACCATCAGTTTGAACTAATTTCTTCTGTGAAAGTGCAAGGACAACAAATACAGAATGAGTTATCAAATTAACTACTAAACTTAATTGAATAATAAAAGTAATAATCATAGAAGTTGATTTTTTATGTTTTTGAAAATAACCTAATATTTATTTCATAAATTTGAATTAAGTAATATCTCCATTTGTAAATGTTATTAAACTTAAGAAAAATTATTAATCATGCACTTATAACTCATGATTAAGTAGGCCACAAAATCAGTTCGCACTTGGTAATCTCCTGTTGCATTATAATCTTGCCATAACTAAAATAGTTAGAAGTCCATAACATAATGCCTCATAACATTTAATTGAAAATGATATTAAAAAGACATATAATCGGACCATTACGATGGAGGCAATTTTATTTTTAATAAAATCCTTTTAAATATTAAATGGATTTGTTAAAAATCAAGCATCGAGAAGAATTTTAGTAGCATTTTAGTGTTAAAAAAATCGAGTCACTCGAAAAGTTTTATAACACGTCATAAGATGGTACACACTATCAAGACGAAGGACGTGCAACCCGGTTTCTCGTTAATTTGGCATACTTAGGGAAGTCGACGTCCTAACTTTGGGAATAAGACACAGAATAAGTAATTAAAAATAACATAGATGATAGAATAACTTTTAGAAGGGTATAAATATGTACTTAAAGATAATAATAAAGGTTCAGATTTGATATTTTCTCAATTTATAGCTCTTGTCGTCATTTAGATGTTGGATTGAAATAGCGTTAAGGAATCCTCAAAAGGGAAGAGCTCTCTAAGAGAAGATACATGCATAGAGAGCTGTATTTTTAGGAAAAAATACCTAAAAAGTATTAAATTAATTGTACTTGTACCAATTTAGTCATTAACCTTTCATTTATCAAATTTTATCTTAAACTTTTTAATTATTTATCAATTCATTCTATCTAGTCAATTTTGGCCAGATACTAACGATGTAAATGCTAGCCATCCTACACACCATCCTGAAGATTTTTTAAAAGTTTTTTTTTTTGAATTTTTTTTATTTTTTCTATTTTTTTTATCAAGGGATAGCAATGGACTAAAGAACCTTGCTAATCGCATATGAGGGTAATGAGCCCTCACTAGCCACTAGGTGAGGTTGGGAGTCCTCATTGGCCATGGTGAGAATCATGATCCCTCGCTTAGACCTGAGCAAGGGTCGCGAGCCCTTACCCAACAGCCGTTGAGGGCACACTACCCTCACATGTGGGTGACAAGGGCACTGAGCCCTCACTTAGATTTAGGCAAGGGCCAACCCTCGCCCAGTGGCTAGTAGCCCATTGATTAAATATATGTAATTTCCTTTACAAATTTTAAGTCATGAATTTTATCTTAATTAGATAATTCCTAATATTAAATTACATTATTTTCCTCAGTCATTATTTATTTATTGAGAACACATATCTTTACTTTCTTCTACTTTTATTTAGCATTTTTTATTTTATTGCGATATTGTAAGTGTAGATAAAAAAATGGAAAATTTTATATTACAAAAGTTAAAGCTCATAAATTATTTATTCATTGTTGACACCTAAATTTTAGCGACATGTTTAATCATTCAATAGTCACATTGAAAAATTAAAAATTAATTTCTAACCCTTTAATGAAACAAATTTTCATTAGAATTGCATCGCATATAGACATTAGGAGTATTTGCATTACTAGTATTAAAATTTATCAAAAAAATTTAAAATTAATAATTAAAATTAAAAAGAAAATTAAAAAGTTATTTTTTAAAAAAGTAGTGGGACCGGGCCAGGGCTGGGCTTGCCCGGCCCCTTTCTTTTCTTCTTTCCCTTCCCTGCGCAGGCCTAGCCCATTTTTTCTTTCTTTCTCGACCCACCCGCACGCTTTCCCTCTCTTCTCCTTCACGCGTCTTGCGTTTCTGCAGAAAGAATATCAGAGCTGCAAAGACAGAACAGGGGCAAAGCTGCAGGTGGTAACGTGATCTCAGTGTCGAAGATCAAGTCGGCCGTGGCAAGCTGGCATGGCAGATGCCATGCACGCCTGCCGCTGCTCATAAAAGGCGGAATTTGCCTTTTGGGTGGCTCGGTGGGTGAAGGATCGAAGAGAGAGCGAGAGAGGGTCGGAGACAGAGAGAGGGGATCCGAGAGAGAAGGAGAGAACTTGGGGGAGGAGAGAGCTTGAGCGAGCGCGAGAGGAGCAGAGAGATGGCGAACGGAGAGAGAGCTCCGAACAACTGAGAAAGGGAGCCTCAGCCGCCCGCGGACCCATTTGACGATTTTCCCAGCGACGCCTCGAGCTGACTAGGTAGGTTTGGCTCCGTCCTTGCTCCGTTTTAGGCGCGCCGGCTCGTGCAAGCTTCGGCCCTCATCGCCCTTACATTTTACATCCATCGTCCCTGGATATCGTGCGTCGATACCTCCGGTACATGCTCGAGTCTTGGTTGAGCCAGAAACCTTAGTATTTCGTAGCGCACACCAACTGTTTGCATAAATGCCTAAGTGAAATCTGCGTGACTATCCTTGAATTTTTGTCCACTCTGAGTGTCCACCGTTGCTAGACATGTTTTGCAGCTGTATTACAAGTTTTCTTTTCGCCCATTTCAAGTTAAAATGGCATCGGTTTGGCTGAGGGGCTTCGGTGGAGAAGGGTGTAGGAGAGGTGGCTTCGGGACAAAGGGGAAGCGTGAGGAAGAATAATGAGAAAGAGAAAAAGAAAAATTGAAAAGAAAAGAATAAGGAGAAAAAGCCAACATAGAAAAATGGGAAGCGGGCTAGGCTTTATTCATGGTGGGCTTCGGCTGGCTTATTGTGGGCTGGAAAATATTGGGCTGATAATAGAAATCGAAAATGGGCCTTTGGTTTAAAAGCACTTCATGGGCCATTTTGGCAAATTTCGAGCGGGCCTTAGGGCCGATCCCTTTTAGTCCAACCCGGACCGGTAGGGTCCGGGTCGGTTTATTCGGGCCGGGTCTCTTGACTCGATCCGATTCCTTTTTCTAGTATTAAAATCCACAATAAATATTAATTAAAAAATATTTCAAAAATTAAAAATTCAGAAAATCATAAAAAATTAAAAAATTTCATAATATCGTAAAATTTTGAATCGGAAAATAAAATTATTTTTAAGAAAATTAAAAAATATTTAAAATATTTAAAAACTAAAAAATTCCAAAAAATTCAAAAAATTCCAACAAATTAGAATTCCTCAAAAAAATTTAAAATATTTTTTAGATAATTTTCTCTTAAAAAGCAAGAAACTTTTGGTTAAATATTGTGCTCGAATTTGAACAAGCTCTTAGAGCTCTACTTTTGATTATCCTTAGAGACAAATGTCCTTATTTAGGGGGTCTTGCCAATGAAGGCGAGCTGTGGTAGGGGGTTGTGGAGGTCGTGATGGTTGTCAGCTCCACTCGTTTGTATTAAGCAACTAATGGCTTTAGGCATATATCAAGGGAGTTGCACTCTGGTATATAATAAGTTCTACCTACTGTTGAATTTGAACCAATGACCCTTATCGTATGAAAGCGATACTCAAACCATTGAGTTAAGTAGGTCATTTATTATCACAAAGAGAAACAAAAAGAACACGGGTGGATGTTGTCCCACATTGATGAGTTGAGTATAAATGGCTTCCATGGAGAGAATGGAATTTACTCCCAAAATGAAATAAAAGACACCAACGACAACTGTGCTTTCCAAAATAAGATTGAGGAGTTGTCATTTTTCCTACCCTTTGATAGTCCTACTCCTTCCCTTGATAGTATGCCTGTGCATGTGTAGATTCTGTTTGTGCAAAATGAAATAAAGTCACACTAGAGACGACTCTACTTTCCAAAATGAGGGAGGGAGGTGGAAATTACTACTTCCCAAAATGAGGCTCACGCGGCTCGCCCAATCCGATAAAGCTCAAGCTCTACCAAGGTTGGCGAACTTGAAACTCACTCAATCCTTGCCTGTGGCTGTCACAACTCGAATGAGACAGGGGAAATTTGAAAAAGAATAAAAGAGAGAATAAAAAGAGAAGCAAATTTTTTCAAATATAAAAAAAAAAATTAAAAAATTCAAATTTTACGTTAATGCTATGTTTGGTAAATTGCTCGATAACATTTTTAAACCAACGATGGTGTTGGTCACGGAGGTGATGACTATTGTAGGTCTAGTCTATGGTCTTTAATGTTATGGCTACAAGCGTTCTACTCACATAATGGCTCACACATTCATATCTTTTTGATATGGGACATGACGCCTTTTTATACAACCAAATTATCAACAATTACAAGGCAAGGTAGGGGTATATTCGGTATAAAATGGTTTTTTTTTTTTTATTCACTGAAGTTTTAGATGCCTTCGAGATTTTTAGCCTTTCGGTGTTCAAAATTCGCTAGGGAAAATTTAAAAAGTTTCATGTTCTGGGAATGGTCCTGTGAACGGATCGAGTGTAAGAAGCAGTAGTGTGGGTTGAGGGCTTACTCCGTGGGCTTAGTCCATGCAATCGTCCTTCAAGATGGGTTTAAAAGAAGCGTATCTGAAATTGGGCTTTGAAAGTCCTTTTTAAATTGAAGTGGGCTTGATATAAGAGCCCAGTGATGTCTTAAGCTTAAAATCCAAAATCCATAAGACCGGATATGAGGCCCATGTTTGGTCGCATAAAAAAAGAGATTTCGTGCCAAATAAACATGCGTCTTGTCTCACATCGAACATAACATGGGCATTAGAGAGCACTAGGATAATACTCTGTAATAACCAAGAATAGAACGTCATAAATTTTGAATATTTTTAATTATGATAATTTATGAAAGAAAAAATTACAAAAAAAGTTCTAAATCTATTATAATCGTACCAATTTAATTATAAAATTTTTTTGGACTAATTCAATCCTTTACCATTTACATTTATACTGATTCAATCTATCTAACTAAAATTGGCCAACCAACGTTGATGTGGACGCCAGTTGGCGCTGACCATTTGGCTAACACTGACGTGGCATTTTTTAAATAATATTTTATTTTATTTCTAATTAATTACTTATTTTATTTATTTTTTCCTTTTTCCTTTTCTTCCTACTGTTTATCTTCTTCCACCCCACCATTCTTCTTGTTCCCCCCACAGTGGCTAGCAAGGCTTCACCAAGGCTCATCGAGCCTCGCCAACCACTAGACAAGTGCCACGAAGCCCTCGCCAACCATGGGCAAGGGTCACAGGCCCTCATCTTGCCTCACTTGGATTTGGGCGAGGCTTGGGGGCCATGGGCAAGGTGGCCCCAAGCCTCGCCAGCCACTATGGGGGAAGAAGATGAATAGTACGAAGAAAAGAAAAAAAAAGAAAAGGACAAAAAATAAAAGAAAAATAAAATATTCAAAAAAAAAAAATTCTTAAAAATTTGCCTTGTTATCATTGGTTGGGTAATCATTGCTGGCTAGCATCCATGTCAGCGCCGACCACTCAATTTTAGTTGGATGAACTGAATTGGTACAAATAAAAAAGATTTACGATTGAATTTTTACAATCGCAATAAGTTTTTAAAACTTTTTTGGTAATTTTCCTATGAAGTGTTTCAATGTTGCATCGTTGCTAAGGGCAAAACATCTTCAAGTTACAAACTTTTATGACCGTTTGTCATGAAAAAGAAGAAATTGTCATAAATTGAGAATTTCTTTACAAAGAGTTATGACGTCATAAAAAGAGCAAAACGTTGTAAATTAGGATTTTTTTTAAATGCAACTATATACAAAGGTTTATGTTTGTTCACTGTAAATAAGGACAAAACTTCATGATCTTGTATTTTTTTTTCAACAACAACACTTTGCGAAGGTAACCATAAACAAAATGTTGAAAATTTTTAAAATTTTAAATTATGACAATTTTAAAAAATTTAGAGCGAGAACTTAACACCCTAAAAACTATGACAGCTTATAAAGGTTTACAATAATCCTTGTAACCAACAATATAACTTCATAAAACTTTATTTTGATTTTGCAGTGCCATGACGTCAATATTCTAGAGGTTTGGCGCTCATTTGCCGGTGCTTAAAGCATTGTAAATTTCACTTCTAGTATGTTCGCTAATTTTCTAGTGGATCGGAAGTCCAACCTTATGTGAAAACTACTGCAACCGGCTCATACTAAATTTCATACCATTCCATCTCAATTTAACAATTGGCATCTATGGGGTCACGGTAAAAGATTAAAATCTTAGAAGTCTCCTGCTAAGTATATGTGGATTTGTCCAGTGAACGATACACCAAATGTACCTCAACCTACAAAGCTTGTTTTGATGAACTGCACCAAAAAATTTCCATTAATGAAAGATATAAATCTATTGGAAAATCAAAACTACGCATGTTGAATAAAATAGCTGTTGCTATTTACTCCAATAACAAACTATTGGTTTAAGTTTAATTGAATAACTAAATAAAATAAATAGGCTTCTCTTTTCGTCTTAGGTCGATGGATAGTGTCGAAGATTTCCAAATTGCCCAAGCCTAGTCCTAATTATTTTGCTCCGAAGCAAAGATATCCACACAAATGTTCCATGCTATTCAAATAATCACGACCAAGAAGCTGCTGATATGCACTGTCCAAACTAATATGTGAAGCTTGTGGCTATACCGACCAAATGCTAGCTGTTTTTTGGATTGCCTGTTTCAACCCTTTGAATGGATCGAACCGTAAAGACTTGCTATAGCAAAATCAATGTCTATGTGAAATCTTCGTGACTTTGGATGTGGAACGAGTCATGATATTGGCTCCTTGAAAGATGACGAGAGTTGAACACGAAACCACGGCTTGGTGGTGGTCCCTTGACGAGAGAGCATCGTCGCATAAGAGCTGGCGGTCATGCCACTGACCCGACCTTACCTTTCTAGGCAATTGAAACTTCCACGAAAAGCGCCCCGGAAAGAGTACAAATCCCGTTCGCTGATTTTCTTGTGATAGGTGAGAGGGCTCTTATCGCCTTAAAGATACCTTAGCGACAACTTTGGTCCTCCGCTAATCTACGAGATCCTGTTCTCCTGCTCTCCTTGTGTAACTTCTTTTCATCGCTTCAGCTGCGACCCTCTCTCTGTCGTCGAGCAGCGAGGTGAAGAACATGAAACCACCGCTTCTATTATTCATCTTCATCTCTGTCTCGCTTGAAGCACTCCTGGTCTTGGTCACTGGCGACAACGTCGGCGTTTACAAGCCGACCGATGATATCACCATCGACTGCGGTTCCACCACCATCTCCACTGTGGACGGACGGAATTGGATTGGAGGCGTCGCCAACCGCTCGGACTACACTCCAATTGAGATGACTCCTAGGGCAAAAGGTATAACTCCCATCATCTCCGGCTCTGTTCCCTACTCCACTGCTCGCCTCTCCCGCTACGAGTTCGCCTACACCTTCCATGTCACCGCAGGGCCAAATACGTTCGCCTCCACTTCTTCCCTTCCAATTACCTAGACTTCCGCCGTGCCGATTCCTTATTCTCGGTCAAGGCTGCTGGCTACAATCTGCTCCACAACTTCAGCGCTTCCCTCTTTGCTGATTATACCGACTCCCTGAGCTTCTATAAAGAGTTCTGCTTAACTGTCAGAGAGGACCAGATATTGAACATTACGTTTGCTCCCACTCCCGGTCATTCAGACGCATATGCTTTCGTGAATGGAATTGAAGTCATTTCCATGCGCGAAAGTCTCTACTACAACACCGTGGTTGACTTAAAGGAGGGAATTGAGTTGGCAGATCTAGAGACGCGGTACAACTTCAGTGCCGCTGATGCTCTCGAAGCGGTGAAGCACTTGAACGTTGGAGGACAGTTTGCTAGGCCAGTTGATGACACGGGAATGTACAGGACCTGGGAAGCAGATGATGAATATGTGACTTCTTTGAGCATCGGGGTTTTACCGGTTAACACAACCATCCGACTCAATTACAATGAGCAAGTGCCAAATTACACGGTTCCAGATAGTGTATACAGAACGGCTAGGAGTATGGGAACGGACAAAACATTAAATTCGGGATACCGCCTCACTTGGTCCATTTAAGTGGATACGAACTTCTACTACTTAGTCCGATTACACTTATTGCGAATTCCAGATAGAGATAAATAACCCCACAGATAGGGCTTTCGAGATTTTCATTAATTCAAGACTGGTCGAGGGTTATGCGGATGTCATTAGGTGGAGCGGGAAGGGCGTGCCTGTCTACAGAGATTATGCAGTATTCATGCATGACGGCCAAAAGAAAAGAAGCAACCTCTCCGTCGCGTTGGGCGCGCTTCCATATAGTGATACTCGTTACTCTGATGCCATCTTGAATGGCCTCGAGATATTCAAGATCAACAATTCAGACAGGAATCTCGCCGGATCGAACCCAGATCCTGTCCCAGATAAACTGCCAAGGCCTCCACTGGCAAGCAAAGCATCATCGAACCTCAGCAAAGCGGTATGGATTGCCATCGTTGCCGGCGGAGCTTCGGGCTTCACTGTGCTCTCTCTCCTGGCTTTCTTCCTTTACCGGCGACGAAACAGAGCGAAGGATTCGACCTCGAACGACGGCACCTCATGGTGGGGCCCGGTGTCCTACGCGACGACCGAGTCAACGAAGACCCAGGGGTCGTTCCTGCCGTCGGATCTTTGCCGACACTTCTCGCTGGCGGAGATCAGAGCGGCCACAAACAACTTCGGCAAGGTGTTTATTATCGGCGTGGGCGGGTTGGGCAACGTGTACAAGGCCTGCGTCGATGGCGGGGCCACCAAAGTGGCGATCAAGCGGCTGAACCAGGGATCGCAGCAGGGCCTCCATGAGTTCAGGACCAAGATCGAGATGCTCTCGCAGCTCCGGCACCGCCACCTGGTCTCCCCGATCGGGTTCTGCAAGGACGCGGGAGAGATGATCCTCATGTACGACTACATGGCACGCGGGACCCTCAGCGACCATCTCTACAACACCGATAATCCCCCACTCCCCTGGATGCGGCGGCTCGAGATCTGCACGGGTGCCGCGTGCGGGCTCGACTACCTCCAGACCGGTGCCAAGCAGACCATCATACATCGCGACGTGAAGACGACCATCATCCTGCTCGACGAGAAGTGGGTTGCCAAGGTGTCCGACTTTGGGCTCTCGAAGATCGGACCCACGAGCATGTCCAAGACGCACGTCAGCACGGCCGTGAAGGGCACCTTCGGGTACTTGGACCCGGAGTACTATAGGCGCCAGCAGCTGACCGACAAGTCCGACGTCTATTCCTTCGGCGTGGTTCTGTTCGAGGTACTGTGTACGAGGCCTGCCGTGAGCCGGATGGCCCCGATGGAGCAGATCAGCTTGGCTGAGTGGGCCCAGAGTTGCTGCAAGAGCGGGGCCATCGAGAAGATCGTGGACCCGCACCTGAAGGGGGCGATCGCCCCCGAGTGCCTCATCAAGTTCTGCGAGATTGCCGTGAGCTGCTTGCAGGACGAGGGGGCCAAGCGGCCATCCATGAACGACGTTGTGTCGGGCCTCAAGTTCGCACTGCAGCTACAGGTGAGCACAGAGCAGGAGGTGACGGTCCATGTGGGTGCGTCAGTGCACAACAGTGATGACAGCGACCATGATGCCGCTCCGATCAGAGGCAACGGCAGCGATGAGGTGTTCAGCGCCAGCGATAGCGACGGTTGGGCAGCTGCGACGACGACCAGAAGCAATGATTTTTGTGATAAGAGTAGGACTAGTTATTCACAGAAGTCGCTGTCTGGGGCTGTCTTTGAAATTATGGATTCCAAAGCTCGTTGAGAAAAGGACATCCAAGTACAAATGTTCCTGGTTTTTCTTGAAGTTGCTTATGGCAAGGTTTTGCTAAAAAAAAATCGAGGATAAAATAGGGTTTTTATTTTGAATTCTTCGGGACAAGAATTGTAACTTGCGAAATGCCTCCGCTGCACATATGAGTTGGCGCATTTTTCTATGCAAAGGAAATCTGTTCCTTGGGAATGTACGCAAATTCGATCGGTGTTAGATCGACGGGCTTGGCATTCTAGGCAAATTGCCGACTTATGCTCCAAATATCATGTATTAGTCAAGACAAATCCTTTACCCTATGTAAGATAAGTGACTTTAGGATGCAGTCAAATGAATAGATCCATGTTATATTTTTACTCAACTATTAGACTCTTAATCCAAATAAATTTCAATCCAAATAAATTTCTGAAAATTCTATTTCATTTAAAGTAAATATCACGAAAAACTCTAAATTGATATAATTATGACAAATTTACACCAAATGACAACAAAAAACTCTAAATTGGTACATTTGTGATAAATTTACTACTAACCTAATTTTTTATCATTAAAAACCCTCAAACTGTTACATTAGTGACCAATATACCATTTGTTAAATTGGATTAATATCACAAAAAACAATCAATATGACATCAATCACGCGTGTATGGTTTCTCTCCTTGTGCATAGCTTTGAAAGTGGATTTGAGCAAGAATGATTGTTATACATGGCCATAGCAAGTGCTGGGATGGGGAATAACAGTTTGTAAAATGAGAATAGCTGGTTTGGTAGTAGTGTTTCTTAGTAAGAGTTTGTTGCGCTCTCTCTCTCTATATATCTTGTGCATGCCCTGATTGGTCAAATTCTATGAAGCTCTTGTTCTCCACGATCATCATCGATCAACATTTTCATTGTCATTTGATATCTCAAGTTTGATCATGAAAAGTTGCTAGCAAGAACAGATAAATGGCGATAAATTTCTAATTTGAAGCGTAGACTCTAGCAAGATAATGTACATATCAATACTAGGAGATGATTGATTTAGCAATAGTCATCGTTCCTTTCCTTCAGTTAACCAAATTCAACGGGTATGATATGGCGATTAAGAATGAAATACGATTGGTAGAGACCAGACAATGAATTTGACTTTTGAGGAGGAGTCCTCACTTTTTTTTTTAATCACAATTTAAGACTTTTATAATACCCAATTTCCATAGAAAGGATCGTCTTATTTGTTGTGTACAACATTCCAATATGTAGAAACAAAATCCTTAATCTTCTTCATTGTCTCCCTAGGCTCAAGTCTTCAATAGACGCAAGAGATAGATAATGTTGATCATAAACACCGAACTTGAACTTGCCGAGTAGACATCGGTATTAGGTCCAAAACGAAAACAATGCCATGCTTGTCTTATGATCTACTGATAAGTAGTAATAATGTAAGAAAACCATTTCCATCAATTCTCACAATGAAAAAGGGATGATATATAATGATATCTATGCTTTTTTTTTTTCATTATATCACCACGAAGGTACAAGCCAACAAGTTTAACACTTCATTTCTGCAGAGCAGCTCACCAAGATTCCTTTCTGAATTGCTGGCTAATGCAGCATCGTTCATATAAAATGTAGCGGAGTAAAAATCGATGCCAATGTGGACATGAAAACATTAGAGCACACTAAAGTACCATAGAGCTTGTGGGCAAAAAAGTGTGGTACTGGACTCGAGGTGTTCCAACTCAGAAAGTTTGTGGTTGTCGAGATAAAAAAGAAGAAAATTGCTCTATTTTCCTACTCTCTTGCCAATGAGACCAAAACGGCTACTGCAACACTGTTCATATAAAATGGAGGGGAGCGAAAATCAAGATTATGTTGACACTGGGATGAACGTTCTTGCAGTAGCCATTTTGCAGCTAAGAGAACTTGACACGGGAAAACAAAAAACAAAGCAATTTTTTTTTTGAAAGACCCTTAACAGCCATGATCAGAGTTGGAACCTCTCATATCCTGGTACGACTCTTTCTTGCCAACAAACTATACCGCACTTGCTTTAACTCCTACTGAAACGGGATAACCTTGCAAGGCTCAATCCTAATGAAGTTGCGGCAATGTAGAGCCCGGATTTGTGGCTGGTTCGTGCAGAGCAATTTAGACAGAGGAGATGAATGAAAGCCATAGGTCTCAAAGTATTGGTAGGGGTGATGGTAGGGTTCCCACAGGTTCCCCTTCCGAACTCATCCTCATCCGTGTTCAAGATTAGGACAAGGGGTTCGAGGGTATCACCAATTGGATATGTGGCCAATGTTTGGATGCATAAAAAAAGAGAGTGTGCGCCAAATAAAGAGGGGTCTTGTCTCACATCAATCATAATATGGGCATTAGAAGCTCCCTAGCCATTGGGCAAGGCCTTCGGGCCTCGCTAGCCACGGGTGAGGGTTGCGGGCCCTTGCCCCACCTCACCTAGATCTAGGTGAGGCTTGGGGGTCATGGGTGTGGCCACCAAGCCTTGTCGAATCTTCACCAGCCACTATGGGGAAGAAGAAGAAGTGAGGGGAAGAAGATGACTAGTACGAAGAAAAGGAAATTGAAAAATTAAAAAAAATTAAAAAATTAAAAAATCGAAAAAATACTATTAAAAATTTGCTACATCAGCATTGGTTTGAATAATTGGCGCCGATTGGCATCCATGTCAACACCAGTCGGCCAAATTTAATCGAATGAACTAAATTGGCACAAATGCAAAATGTTTAGAACTGAATTGGTAAAAAAAAAGTTTATGATTGAATCATTATAATTGCAATAGATTTATGACTTTCTTGATAATTTTCTCACCAGGTGCTTCGATGTTTTGTCATCGATAAGGCAAAGCATCTTCAATTTACAAACTTTAATGATTGTTTGTTGTAAAAAAGAAGAAATTGTCATAAATTGAGAATCTCTTTACAAAGAGTTATGATGTCATAATAAGAGAAAAATGTCATAGATTAGGATGTTTTGTCAAATACAACCATTTCCAAAGGATTATGTTTGATCATTGTAAATAAGGATAAAACTTCATAATCTTGTATATTTTTTTCAACTACAACGCTTTGTGAAGGTAACCATGAACAAAATTTTGCAAATTTTTAAAATTTTAAATTACGACAATTTTCAAAATTTTAAACTAAGGACTTAACATCGTAAAAACTACGATAGCTTATAAAGGTTTACAACAATCTTTGCAACGAACAATATAGCCTCATCAAACTTTATTTTGATTTTTAGTGCGCCATGACGTAGATATCCTAGGGGTTTGGTGACCATTTACTAGCGCTCAAAGCATTGTAAATTTCACTTTTAGTATGTCCGATGTCTATTTTACTAGTGGATCGGAAATTTGACCTCATGTGAGAACTACTGCAACCGACTCATTCTATAGTCGGGACCATTCTATCTCAATCTAATGGCTGACACTTGTGGGATTACGTTAAAAGATTAAAAACTCAAAAGTCTCCAGCTAAGCATTTGTGGATTTGTCCGGTGAACGATATACCAAATGTACCTCAATCTATGGAGCTTGTTTGGATGGACTATATCAAAAAATTTCTAGAAAGATATAAATCCATTGGAAAATCAAACTATGCATGTCGAATGAAATGGCTATTGTTGTTTACTCCAATAATAAATTATTGATTTAAGTTTGACTGAATAACTAAATAAAATAGATAGGCTTCTCTTTTTGTCTTAAGTCGATGGACGGTCTCAAAGATTTCCAAATTGCCCGAGCCTTGTCCTAATTATTTTGCTTTGAAGCAAAGATATGCACGCAAAGATTTTGTGCTATTTAGATAGTCACGACCAAGAGGTTGCTAATATGTACCGTCCACCGTCCAAACTAATTTGTGAAGGTTGTGGGAATACCGTCCAAACGCAAGCTGGTTTTTGATCTGCTTATTTTAACATTTTGAATGGATCAAACCGTAAAGATGTGCTAGTGCAAAATCAATATTTATGTGAAATTTTCGTGACTTCACACGTAGAACGAGTTACAACATTTGCTCATTAAAAGCTGACAAGAGTTTTTGATTTTTTCTTATTGGTCTTACTTTACTCTTATTCTAATTTTCGTTCTCAGATTTTTATTCTAACTTTTTATAATGCGTAAGAGTCGAAATTAACACTTAAAATTAGATTATCCTTATTATGACCTTTTAAGAAGTTGGGATTCTAATCCCTTATTTTTTCCCAATCATGTGGAAAAAGTAGAACCTCCAATGGTTAAAAGATGACAAGAATTTAAAACCGAAGGACACGATGCAGAAGAAACACGGCTTGGTGGTGGTCCCTTGAGGAGAGAGCATTATCGTATGGGAGACGGCGGTCGTACTACTGACTTGACCTTACCTTACCTTTATAGGGAATTGAAACTTCCACGAAAAGCGCCCCGAAAAGAGTACAAATCCCATTCGCTGATTTTTCGTGATAGGTGAGAGGGTTCTATCCCCTTGCAGATATCTTAGCGACGACTTTGGTCGTCCGCTAATCTCGGCAATTGGTGCTGGCCTCCTCTTCCGCGCTCCTTCCTAATTCCCCATTAGGGGTGTGCAAAAGAACCGGGAACCGCCCGGACCGCCCGGAACCGGACCGGACCGGCTCGGAACCGGTGGTTCCTAAAGGGACCGGTCCGGTTCCCGGTTCCAATAAATTGGAACCGGTGAGTACCGGTCCGGTTCCTGTTCCATGGGCGGATCCGCCCGCCCATCCATCCGGACCGGGCCAGGTATTATAATAATAATATATATTAATTTTTATTATAAAAAATCATTTTTTTAGTTGAAAAAAAATTAAAATTTTGAAGCCCCATGTTTATCATTTTTATTGTTCTATTTGAGGCAACCTACCAAGAGAGGTAAAGAAAAAAGCGCGAGAATATTTGCGAAATCTCTAAATAGACCATCTTTTCGATACGTGTCCAATGGAGTTTATTTTCTTCGCCCGCTTGTGAGACCGGTTCCATAGATCCACCCGGGAACCGGACCGGACCGGCGGTCCGGTTCCGGGTGGATCCATGGAACCAACGGCGGTTCCCGGATCCAATTTTTTGGAACCGGTCCTTAGTGGGCGGTTCCCGGTTCTAGGGTGGGAACCGCCCACCCGGACCATGCACACCCCTATTCCCCATGATCGAAACGGGTTCATCTACGAGATCCCGCTCCCCTTGTGAACTTCTTTTCATTGCTTCAGCTGCGACCCTCTTTGTCGTCGGGCAGCGAGGTGACGAACATGAAACCACCGCTTCTATTATTCATCTTCATCTCCGTCTTGCTTGAAGCACTCCCGGTCTCGGTCACTGGAGACAACGTCAGCGCTTACCTACCGACCGATGATATCACTGTCAACTGCGGCTCCACCAGCAGCTCCACTGTGGATGGACGGAATTGGATTGGAGATGCCGGCGACCGTTCAGACTACTCTCCAATTGAGAAAACTCCCTCCTCTATCACTGCAAGGGCAAGCAGTTCATCACCCACCGTCCCCAGCGCCGACCCCTACAACACTGCTCGCCTCTCCCGCTCCGAGTTCGCCTACACCTTCCAAGTCACCGCAGGGCCCAAATTCATTCGCCTCCACTTCTTCCCTTCGGATTACCTCAACTTCCGCCGTGCCAATTCCTTCTTCTCGGTCGAGGCCGCTGGCTACACTCTGCTCCACAACTTCAGCGCCTCCCTCTTTGCTGATTATACCCACTCCGTGAGCTTCTACAAAGAGTTCTGCTTAACCGTCGGAGACGACCAGATATTAAATGTTACGTTTGCTCCCACTCCTGGTAATTCAGACGCGTATGTTTTCGTGAATGGAATCGAAGTCGTTTCCATGCCTGACAGGCTCTACTACAACACTCTGGTCGACTTAAACGAGGGAATCAAGTCGGCAGGTCAGGTGATGCAATACAACTTCCTTGCCTCTGATGCTCTCGAAGCGGTGAAGCGCTTGAACGTCGGAGGACAGTTTGTTGGTCCAGCTGATGACACGGGAATGTACAGGACCTGGGAAGCAGATGATGACTATGTGACTTCTTTGAGCATCGGAGTTGTACGGAACACGACCATCCAACTCGATTACGGTGAGCTAGTGCCAAATTACACGGCTCCAGATAGTGTATACAAAACGGCAAGGACTATGGGAACGCATAGTCCGGGCAACAACCTCACTTGGTCTGTCGAGGTGGATTCGAACTTCTACTACTTAGTCCGGTTACACTTTTGCGATTTCTGGATGGAGACAACTAACCCCGGAGTTTGGGTTTTCATGATTTTCAATAATTCAAGACTGGTCGATTATGTGGATGTGGATGACGATCCGTGGAGCATGAAGGGCGTGCCCGTCTATAGAGATTATGCAGTATTCATGCATGACGGCCAAAAGAAAAGAAGCAACCTCACCGTCGCAGTGGGCGCGCTTCCATATAGTGATGCTAGTAGTGAAACTCTTTACGCTGAGGCCATCTTGAATGGCCTCGAGATATTCAAGATCAGCAATCCAGGCAGGAATCTCGCAGGGCCGAACCCAGATCCAGTCCCATATAAACTGCCAGTATCATCGAACCTTAGCAAAGCAGCAAAGATTGCCATCGTTGCTGGCGGAGCTTCGGGCTTCACCGTGCTGTGTCTCCTGGCTTTCTTCCTTTACCGGCGACGAAACAGAGCCAAGGATTCGACCTCGAGCGACGGCACCTCATGGTGGGGCCCGGTCTCCCACGCGATAACCGAGTCAATGAAGACCCAAGGGTCGTCCCTGCCGTCGGATCTGTGCCGCCACTTCTCGCTGGCAGAGATCAGAGCGGCCACCAACAACTTCGACAAGGTGTTTATTATCGGCGTGGGCGGGTTCGGCAACGTGTACAAAGGCTACGTCGATGGGGGGGCCACCCAAGTGGCGATCAAGCGGCTGAACCAGGGATCGCAGCAGGGCCTCCACGAGTTCAGGACCGAGATCGAGATGCTTTCGCAGCTCCGGCACCGCCACCTGGTCTCCCTGATCGGGTTCTGCAAGGACGCGGCAGAGATGATCCTCGTGTACGACTACATGGCAAACGGGACCCTCAGAGACCATCTCTACAGCACCGATAATCCCCCACTCCCCTGGAAGCGGCGGCTGGAGATCTGCAGAGGCGCCGCGTGCGGGCTCGACTACCTTCACACCGGTGCCAAGCACACCATCATACATCGCGATGTGAAGACGACCAACATCCTGCTCGACGAGAAGTGGCTTGCCAAGGTGTCCGACTTTGGGCTCTCGAAGGTCGGACCCACAAGCGTGTCCAAGAGGCACGTCAGCACGGTCGTGAAAGGCACCTTCGGGTACCTGGACCCGGAGTACTACAGGCGCCAGCAGCTGACGGACAAGTCCGACGTCTATTCCTTCGGCGTGGTTCTGTTCGAGGTGCTGTGCGCGAGGCCTGCCGTGAAGCGGACGGGCCCGATGGAGGAGATCAGCTTGGCTAAGTGGGCCCAGAGTTGCTGCAAGAGCGGGGCAGTCGAGAAGATCGTGGACCCGCACCTGAAGGGGGCGATCGCCCCGGAGTGCCTCAACAAGTTCTGCGAGTTGGCCGTGAGCAGCTTGCAGGACGAGGGGGCCAAGCGGCCATCCATGAACGACGTTGTGTTGGGCCTCGAGTTCGCACTGCAGCTACAGGTGAGCGCAGAGCAGGAGGGGACAGTCCATCTGGGTGCGTCAGAACACGACAGCAATGACAACAGAAACGATGACGTGGCTCCGATCAGAGACACCGACGGCGATGAGGTGTTCAGAACTAGTGACAGTGGCGGTTAGAAGAGCAGTTGGGCAGCTGCAACGACGACCAGAAGCAATGATGTTTGTGATAAGAGTAAGTCTAGTTATGACTCACAGAAGTTGCTGTCTAGGGCTGTCTTCTCTGATTTTATGAATTCCAAAGCTCGTTGAGAAAAGGGCATTCAAATTCAAAATTGTTCCTGGTTTTTTCTTGAAGTTGCTTATGGCAAGGTCTTGCTATAAAAAATCGAAAATAAAATAGGGTTTTTTTTGTATTCTTCGGCACAAGAATTGCAACTTGCGAAATGCCTCCACACACACATATGAGTTGGTGCATTTTCCTACGCAAAAGAAATCTATTCCTGAGGAATGTATGCAAATTCGATCGGTATTAGATCGACGCGTTTGGCATTCTAGGCAAATTGCCTGACTTATGTTCCAAATATCATGTATTAGTGGAGACAAATCCATTATTCTATGCAAAATAAGTAGCTGTAGTATGCCGTCAAATGAATAGATCCATGTTATATTTTTAATAAATTATTCGACTCTTATTTCAAATAAATTTCTGAAAATTTCTTTTTATTTAGGGTTAATTTCATGAAAAATTTCAAACCGGTACATATGTAATAAATTTATTTTAAATTAATTTTTGACGACGAAAAACTTTAAATTGGTATACCCGTGATAAATTTACACCAAATGAACATAAAAACCTTAAACCGATACACTTGTGATAAATTTATCTCCAAACTGATTTTTTAATTACTAAAAACCCCTAAACCGGTACGTTAGAGTTAAATTGAATTAATACCACAAAAAAACCAAAACTAGAACAAGTGTGACAAACATAGAGTAAAATCTCAAATTGACACACCAATTAATTGTCACGGGTCATCCAATTCATCAATTTGATAATAAAATTTAATGGAAACTAATAAAAGATAAATTTTTATGAGTATATTAGTTTGGAGTAAATTTGTTAAAAGTATAATAGTTTGGAGTTTTATATGGTCAAAAAATTACTTTAGGGTAAATTTATCACATGTTTATCAATTTAGGGTTTTTCGTGCTATTAACCTTTTCATTTATTAAGGGTGTATATGATAACCATTTAATTTTTGTTTGAGAACCATTTTTTTTATTTCAGACTTGTTTTTGGAATAAAAATTCGTTTGGTAAGACAATTTCATTTTTTTTATTTATGAAATAGATTTATATTCCAAAAATAGGTTTGGAATATAAATTAAAAGTACAAATTTTTTACTTTTCTATTTATGGAATAGAAATTAAAAATTGTTTCTTTCTTTTCTACTTCTCATCCAAATGAGTCTCTCTCTAAACCCTAGCTATTTGCCCTCTTCGGTTGTCGCCACGGTTGTTGCGACCTAAAAATTTTCGAAAATAGATTTAGGGGTATTGTTAATTTCGGGCCGATGGCTCTTAATTAACTCGGGTTCTCCCAAGCCCATACTCTACGCGACGTCGGGATTTTCGTAAAAAATTTCAAATAAGGAGTCGCCACTAGTCTATTGAAGTCAACTAGGAACCAAACGAGACATGGGAGAGTGTCCTCGCTTTTTAAGCAACCAGAGGGTCTAGGGTCGGGGATTTGATTACGTTAGTCATGCGATTAATGCCCTTTCGGTACCTAAATTGATCATGTATTAATGAGGTCATGGCAACATATTCGAGAATTCTAAAATCTGTCATAACCGTTCTAAGGTAAGAAAATAACGTTCAAAATGTCATTGCAAAAATAAGGTGCAGGAATAATCCTAATAACGTAAACTAGGAAAACCTATTGTAGAGCCCTAAAGGCTTATTCAATTTTAGTCTTTTTTTTTTTTTTTTTTTAAAGGGTTTTCTATTTTTTTTTTGGAATTTTTTGGAAATTTTCCGAATTTTTAATATTTTTAAATATTTTCGAATTCTCCGAAATTAAATAAAACAAGCTTTCAAGATTTTTGATATTTTCTGACTTTTCTGAAAATATAAGAAAAATATTTATTGATCTTTTTGGAATTTTCTAATTTTTTTTGGAATTTTCTAATATTCAAAAAAATAAAATTAAATAAAATTAAATAAAATTAAACTTTTAAAACCTTTCTGAAATTAAAAAAAAAAAAATTTAATTGTTGATGATTTTTCGAAAATTTTTAAGATTTTTACGATTTTTAAGATTTTTTCAATTTTCTGAAATTTCTGATTTTTTTAATTTTTTTTTAATTTTTTAATTTTTATTAAAAATAGTGATTCGGACCGGGTTGGGAGACCCGGCCCTACTAAACCGACCAGGACCCTATTGGTCCTGGTTGGGTGAAACCGAGCCGGCCTCAAGCCCACCTAAAAAAGAAGCCCACGGGAATTCCTTTTTTATAAAAGAAACAAAACCAGCCGGCCCTCAGCCCGATTGTTACGGCCCACCACAAAAAAAAAAACCGAAGCCCATTGTGAACAAAACCCAGCCTTCTTGCCATCTTTTGTCTTCTTTTATTTTTGGCCTTTTTTGTTTTTTTTTTCTCTTTTTTATTTCACGTGCACTTCTGCATGCTGTTTTTTCTTGCCCCCGCATCGTCTTCAACCTTATGCCGAACGCCCCCTCACGCCTGCAAATTTTTTTCGGATCGACCCACTTTTGATCACCGTTCGACATAGCTAATGCCGACGCCTACACGACTGGTGAAACTTCACCAACTCCCAGGTAACATCAACAGCCGTCAGCCACAAGTTCCGGCCGCCCACTCTGACGAGTGTCTATTTTTCTGTCGACTCGCAAAAAATAAACGTGGTTCTGTTCGAGGTGCTGTGTGCGAGGCCCGCCGTGAAGCGGACGTCCCCGATGGAGCAGATCAGCTTGGCTAAGTGGGCCCAGAGTTGCTGCAAGGGCGGGGCAGTCGAGAAGATCGTGGACCCGCACCTGAAGGGGGCGATCGCCCCGAAGTGCCTCAACAAGTTCTGCGAGTTGGCCGTGAGCTGCTTGCAGGACGAGGGGGCCAAGCGGCCATCCATGAACGACGTTGTGTTGGGCCTCGAGTTCGCACTGCAGCTACAGGTGAGCGCAGAGCAGGAGGGACAGTCCATCTGGGTGCGTCATAGCACGACAGCAATGACGACAGCGACGATGACGCGGCTCCGATCAGAGGCACTGGCAGTGATGAGGTGTTCAGTGCTAGTGATAGTGGTGGTTAGAAGAGCAATTGGGCAGCTGCAACGACGACCAGAAGCAATGGTGTTTATGATAAGGGTACGACACTAGTTACAACCCACAGAAGTTGCTGTCTGGGGCTGTCGTCTCTGATATTATGAATTCCAAAACTCGCTGAGAAAAGGACATTCAAGTTCAACTGTTCCTGGTTTTTTCTTGAAGTTGCTTATGGCAGGGTTTTGCTAAAAAAAATCGAGGATAAAATGAAGTTTTTATTATACTCTTCGGGACAAGAATTGTAACTTGCGGAATGCCTCCGCCGCCCATATGAGTTGGTGCATTTTCCTACGCAAAAGAAATCCTCGGGAACATACGCAAATTCGATCGGTGTTAGATCGATGGGTTTGGCATTCTAGGCAAATTGCTGACTTATGCTTCAAATATCATGAATTGATCAAGACAAATCCACTATTCTATGTAAAATAAGTGGCTTTAATATACAGTGAAATGAATAGATCAATGTTATATTTTTAATCAGCTATTCGACTCTTAATCCAAATAAATTTCTGAAAATTCCTTTTCGTTTAAGATTAATACCATGAAAAATTCCAAACTGGTATACTTGTAATAAATTTACTCCAAACTAATTCTTTAACCAAGAGACCCTAAATCAGTACACATGTGACAAATTTATCCCAAATAACCACAAAAAACCCTAAATTAGTACGCTCATAACAAATTTCCCTGAAATTAATTATTGACCACCAAAAAAACCCAAAACTAGTACTTTAGTGACAAATATACCCCTTGTTAAATTGGATTAATAGCACAAAAAATAACAAAACTAGCACAATTGTGACAAATGAAGAGTAAAACTCCAAATTAGTATACCAATCAATTGTGGCATGTCATCCAACTCATTAATTTGACAATAAAATTTAACAGAAACTAATAGATGATAAATTTGTCATGTGTATATCTGTTTAGAGTAAATTTATTAAATGTGTACCGATTTGAGATTTTTGGTGGTAATAAAATGTAGTTTGGTATAAATTTATAACAAATGTATCAACTTAGGATTTTTCATAATATTAACCCTTTTGTTTATTGAAAAACCCTTTTAGAGTCATCCCAAATGAATGGTTTTGCTTGATAGGCAAAAATGAGATCCAAGATAGAATCTATTTTTCAAAATCCATTTTACTAGACGGAAAGGATTGTCCATTGGAATAGGATCTTCCCACTTCCACTAAAGCCTTTTAGTCTTCACTTTTCAATAGAGAATGCAGATATGATATGATAAAGAAAGGTAATCAAGTTTGGATATTGTAATTAAGTAGGTTTTTCTTCTTTCATCTAACGCTCGAGGAAGAGTTATCTAACTATAGATGAGAAAATTCCCTGGAAGTCATGGTGGGGCAACTTATATATGAGATCGCAGGCAAAAAGAGTGGACTAATGCGAAACATTGTCCTAAAGAATCTATGCAAAGTTGAGCAATAAAATAAATCGAACTCCATGAGGAAAAGACGGATGAAACAAAATTTAGCCCGATATACAGAAACCATCTACATGATGCCTTTAGGAATACTTACATTGAGTTGCAAACGGGACAGGGGAATGCTACATATAATATCAGTCATTTGTTATTGTGAATGAGAACAAGTTCAGAAGGGAAAGAAAGTGAAGGCTTTGCTAAAGAATCTCAGCCGGACATCTAGGCATTCACGAAAAATACATCAAATTCATGTAGATATAGAAACTTTGAACCCTACTTTAAAGGATGTTCTTTGCCCTCCTGTTTCTACCAAGCTCCTTGTATATCTAATCTTGAAAATTATGGAGAATCTTGCCAAAGATAATCCAATTTGACCCATGAGACTGTTTCAATAGATATGTACGGTTTTCAGTCAGAATAGTGCCAAGCCTATTCATCTTTTGAACGCAAGCGCTTTGTATAAAGAACATGATAAATTGTCACATTGGCGATGATTCATATAGTGGTACAAGGATGTTTGAGCCAGACAAAAAAGAAATAAGAACCACTTGCGCAGCAAAAATACAATCAAGAGATGGTAAATAACATCGGTAATAACTTCCATTTTCCATGAGATCCATATGCAAATAGGCATCTAGATCTAATTATATAGATACGGATAAACTGGATATGCTTATATCGATCAAACATCAATTCTACTCATTTCCTAAAGAACTAAATAATTTCTTTCAGATGCCGTGAGACTTGAAGCATTCAGCCATGATAAGACACCATTTAATCGCAAAAGAATGGGGGCCAAAGAGTTTAGATGTGCACAGATTTGCATCAGTGTGACATCCCACAAGTTAATAACCTTTTAGTTCATAGGTATTCTGATAATGTGCTTGATCTCATCATTCATTTCCACCGAAAGTGATCATGACAAGTAAAAGAGAAGGAAGCAAATGCAAAGTCAGATATTCATGTGCCAATATCATTGAGGTTCCCCATGCTGACATGCTGAAAAACCTAGGACCCGATCCTTTAACAGATTACAATATGCTAGTTAAAGGTAAATAGAAAGGCGTTAAAGGTAAAGAGTTTTAACATAAACATGTGGAGAATTAGACTCCACGTTAAAAATCCTAACCTTCACAAAAGTTAAAAAAGAAATCACTCGATCCATCTTATTTCAATATTAACCTAATTTAATCATGGGAATAGCTAAAGAAAGACCTAATTATACTCTTAAAACAATCCATTGGCTTTTAATTTCGTATCGTGACAACAAAGTGCCATAACATTTATAGACATCCTCAATCGGTTATCTCCTTCCTCTTTGTTTGTTTAGTTTGTTTTGGTTGAGAAAGCAAGTAAATGGATTATTACAATGAAAAGAAAAGAAAGTAGGGGGTTAATCCTATTACACACCTAAGAGATAAAATTAGTCAATAATGTCCAATAACTACAATATATATTTTGTTGAAAAACTACAAATTATTCAGTAATCGAGATGGAATTTCTTTTTTTTAAAAAAATATATATACTAGTCCGGTCCAGTCCGAGTGAGTGGGTGGGTGGTTCAATGTCTAAAACCAAGAATGAGATCTGTATTCACTGGTCGCACTAAATTGGAACTGGAAACTAGACCAACCCCATGGGAACCGCCGGTTCCGGTCCGATTTGATCCGGTTCTAGGCAGTCCGGGCAGTTCTCAATTCTTTTGTACACCCTTATTTGTTACAACCTCTAGAACTAAAATTCAAGGGGTACGTTGCTAGTGGGATATCAATAGTCACAACCTCCTTTGGATCTTACGAAAGCGTAATATCAACAGTCGACCCTTTTAAAAGAACCTGTATGCGAGTTTGGGTGGTAACACAGGCAGCAGCTTGAACTGACATTATCGTCCATTCGCTAGAAGGAGCTTCCTGAGGCTATGATGTGTTAGCTGGGTTCACTCCTATGTGGATGAAGCCCAATGAGTTGCAAGCCCAAAAAGGCTTGAGCCCATATAATAAGTTATATGGAGAAATAGGGTTTCTCACTATCGTTGAAGTTGTAGCCGCAAAAAGAGATAGTAATAAGAAAAAAAAAAAGCGAAAATCTAGAGGTTTGGAGTAGAGTTCGATTTACATCAAGTTGGCATTGGAGGTTGATTCATGGTCCGATTGAGATAAAATTTTGTCAGCGTGTTTGTGGTGCAATCTTCTCAAATCTGAACGATTTGATTTTTGTTTGAAGCTCCCTAAAATATGTTTTAAATGGATTGATCAAAACTTGCATTTTTGGTCAAATTTATTATTTATCTCTTGGGAAATTTATGCTATTATCAAGAATTATGTTCTTGAAGTCTTTGCTGCTATGTACCTCTAGTATTTACTAGAGAAGAAAATTGTTCAGCCAATTTTGTTGATAGTGAAGTTTTTTGTATGGACTCCGATCCCGTGGTTTTTGATCTCCTCACATTGAAGAGGTTTTTCACTTAAAAAAATTATCTTGTGCTTGTGTTTGTATGCTTGATATTTATTTTACTTTACTATATCGGTTTTTATTAGAGTTTACACAAGAAGGGAGATTATTTTATTTTGTTGCATTAATTTGATATTGTTCAAATTATTACTATTCTCCCATCAGAGTGGTATCAGAGCTTCAGGTTATTGCTTGATTTTTCTACCTTGTGTTAATAATGGAAATGAATATGAGTAGAATGGTTATATTGAATGATTCGAATTATCATATTTGGAAAGGGAAGATAGAAAACCTTTTATATGTGAAAGATTTTTATTTGCCCGTATTTGCTGAAGAGAAATTAGAGAATAAAATTGATACTGAATGATCTACATTTCATCATTAAGTGTGTGGTTATATTAGGCAGTGGGTGGATGATAATGTTTTGAACCATATTATTGAGGAAATACATGTATGCAGTGTATAGGATATTCTCAAACAATTATATGCTCGAAGGACTAAGAATATTAAGTTAGTTTTGATAAAACAAATGATGGTTCTAAGATATCAAGATGATACTTATTTGACTTATCATTTAAATTCTTTTCAAGGAATTATAAATAAGTTGGTTGCAATAGGAATCAAGTTTGATAATGAGATACAAACATTATAGTTACTTGGTACTTTGCCGGACTCATGAGAGACGTTCTGAACATCTTTGTCTAATTCTATCCTAGATGGTACAATTACCATGGATTTGGTCAAGAGTAGTATTTTGAATGAAAAAATAAGAAGGAAGACATTAGGATTGTCGTCTTCACATTCTGATGCCTTGGTTGTTCATAAAGGGGAAGAAGTGAGTCTTGAGGTCCAATAAATAGAGATAAAAGCAGATGTAAGTATAATAAATTTGCTAATGTTAAATGCCATTATTGTCATCAAAATGGATATATTTAGAGGTTTTGTTGCCAGTTCAAAAGGGAGAAACACGAGAAGAAAGGTAAAAAGAAGAAAAGTGATAATAATAGTGATGATAATCGTATTGCTGCACTTAAAGAAAACATTCTCATTATTTTTTATAGTGATGCGGTGAATTTTGTATTTCATGAGATTAATTGGGTAATTGATAATGGTGCATCTATTCATGTTACATTTCGTAGAGATTTCTTTACATCATGCAAATCAGGTGACTTCGTATCTATGAAGATGTAAAACAATGAGCTGGCTTAAGTTATAAGCATCGGTGATATGTGTCTAGAAACCAACAATGGCACGATATTAGTATTGAATAATATTAAACATATATCTGATATCCACTTAAATTTAATTTCCAAAGCAAGTTGGATGATGAAGGGTATTGTAATACCTTTAGTGTTGGTCAATGGAAGCTCACCAAAGGTTCTCTTGTTGTGGCTAGAGGTGAAAAATATTCTTTTGTAATGGCAAAGTTGTCAATAGAAAAAATTAATACAAGTTAGTATTGGTTCACATCGGTGAGAAGGGTTTGTCTATATTGGCCAAGAAGAAGCTTCTTTCAGGAATGAAAAGTTCGGCACTAAAGAAGTGTGCTCGCTATTTAGTAGGAAAATAGAATAGAGTTGCATTTAAAAAGCTCCCCTCTTTCAAGAAAGTAATGCATATTTGATTTAGTGCATTTTGATATTTGTGGTTCTATAAAAACAAAATCACTTGGTGGCTTTCTTTATTTCGTTACTTCCATAAATGATTTTTCAAGGAAAATTTGGATTTTTACGTTGAAAACTAACAATCAAACATGAGATACTTTAAAGCAATTTCAAACTTCAATTGAGAGATGGACTAGAAAGAAATTGAAATACATCAGAACTGATAACGGAGGAAAGTATATTGGACCTTTTGATAAATATTATAGGCAACAAGGTATTCGACATTAAAAGACATCTCCCAAGATATCTCAGTTAAATGGCTTTGCTAAGAGAATGAATAGAACATTGGTTGAAAAGATAATATGCTTATTTTCATAATCAAAGCTATCTAGATCCTTTTGGGGTGAAGCTTTAAATATAGTAGCGCATGTATTAAATCTTACTCCATGTGTTCCTTTAGAGTTTGATGTTCCTAATAAAGTTTAGACAGAAAAAAGATGTTTCTTATGATTATTTGTGTGTCTTTAGGTGCAAAACATTTGTGCATATTCTTAAAAATGAGAGATCTAAATTTGATGTGTAAACACAACAGTGCATATTTATTAGTTATGGATAGGATATGCTTGGCTACAAATTTTATGATCCAGTTGAAAAGAAAATTGTAAGAAGCAGAGATGCTGTGTTTATGGAAGATTAGATAATAAAAGATATTAAGAAAACACATATGATTTCAGCATAATAGGTCAGTGATGATTTGATTGATTTGAATCCAATTTCTCTTATAAATATTCTTACATAGGTTGATGAAGAGCAGCAGAAAGTCAATGTTCTAAATAACACACATGTTCCTAAACGTGTTGAAACATATAATACTAATTAGACGTACAATTAGATGTTCTATTGGATGTTCCAATCCGGAGATCCATTAGAGGTATTCTTAAGATAAGTATGTATTATTGACTGATGCTGGTGGACTAGAGTGCTATGCAGAAGCAATAAAATATGAGTAAAAAAAAACAATTGGTTTGATACTATGCGAGATGAGATGCAATCACTTTATGATAATAATACTTTTGAGTTGAAGCAAGATGAACATACTGCATAACCATGGTATAAAGTTAGATTGGTTGTTAAGGGATTTGGTTAAAGAAATTGTATTGATTTTGATGATATATTTTCTCTGGTAGTGAAAATGTTTTCTTTTCGTGTGGTACTAGGCTTGACAATTACCTTAGATTTAGAAATTAAGCAGATGGATGTCAAAACAACCTTTCTACTTGGTGACTTGGAGGAAGAGGTATACTTGGAACAACCTGAGGGTTTAAAGTGAAAAGGAAAGAGAATTATGTGTGCAAACTAAAGCAAAATCTTTATGGTTTAAAGCAAGCACCGATACAGTGGTACAAAAAGTTTGCGTCAATTATAACAAAACATGACTATAAGAAGACTTCCTTGGATACTATGTATTTGTCCAAAATTTTTTTAATGATAACTTTATTATTCTTACTTTATGTTGATGATATGCTGATTGTTGGCAGAAATGCTTCACGAATTGAGTTATTAAAGAAACAATTGAACAAGTCTTTTGCCATGAAAGAGACTACTGCTCAGCGAAGCAAATTCTTGGCATTAGAATTACTCGAGACGGATATGCTAAAAAGTTGTTTTTGTCCCAAGATAAATATATTAAGAAGATCCTTTAGAAATTTTACATGGACAAGGTAAAGTGGTTAGTACTTCCCTTTCTGTTCACTTTAAGTTAAATATGAAGTAAAGCCATACAGCTGATTAATAGAAGAAACATATGGAAAGTGTTCCATATGTCTCAGCTATAGGAAGCTTAATGTATGCGATGGTATGTACACGCCCAAACTTGGAGCATGTAGTTGACATTGTTAGTCGCTATTTGTTAAATTCAGGTAGAGAGTACTGTAATGCAATGAAGTAGATTATGAGATATCTTTGGGGAACTTCAAATTTGAAACTCAGTTTCGGGATTGGAAAATTTGAGTTAGTTGGATACATAGGTTCCGACTTGGTAAGAGATATTGATACTCGTAAATCTACTTCTTGTTATTTGATTTCTTTTGCGGGTGAAGATGTGTCATGGAAGTCAAGATTGCAAAAGTATGTTGTACTTTCTACAATCGAAGCTGAATTTATTGCAGTGATTGAAGCTAAAGAGATACTATGGATGAAGAAATTTTTAGAAGAACTTGGATTTAAGCAAAAAAGGTATGCGTTATTTTATGATAATCAAAGCGCAATTCATCTTGGTAAGGATTTATCTTTTTATTCTAGATTGAAACATATTAATGTTAGATATCATTGGATAAGAGATGTTCTAGATGAGAAGTTGTTGGAACTTGAGAAAATTCATACGAACCATAATGGCTCTGATTTGATGACAAATACTCTACCAAGAGAGAAGCGTGAATTGTCGATTAATAGCATGGGTGGTGAATCCCTTCACATTATCATGAGGGAGAGATTTATTAGCTGTGGTCACTCTTATGTGGAAGAAATCCAATGAGTTACAAACCCAAAAGGACTTGGGCCCTATGATAAATCATATGGTATTTCTCATTATTTTTGAAGTTGTAGCCGCAAAAGGCTGTAGTAACAAGAGAAAAAAAGAAAGCATAAAATTTGGGGGTTTGGGGTAAAGTCTAATTTACATCAAGTTGGCATCAGAGTTTGATTTGTGGTCCAATTAGCTGAAATTTTGTTGGCAATCTTCTCGAATCTAAACGATTTGATTTTCATTTGAAGCTCCTTATATTACATTTTTCGTAGATTGATCAAAACCTACGTTTTTTGTCAGATTTATTCTTGATCTCTTGTGAAATTTATACATATTACCAAGAATTATGTTCTTGAGGACTTTGCTACTGTGTGCCTTTAGTATTTACTAGAGAAGAACATTGTTCACTCAATTTTATTAATAGTGAAACTTTTTGGGTGGTTTTTGATCTCCTTACGTTGGGGAGGTTTTTCACGTAAAAAAAATCATCTTGTATTCACGTGCTTGATATTTATTATACTCTACTATATTAGTTTCTATTAGGTTTATACAAGAAGAGATATTATTTTATTTTACTGCATTAATTGAATATTGTTGGAGTTGTTATCGTTCTCCCATCATGATGCCACAGCACCTAAAAGTCTATTCAATGACGAACAAATCAAAGAGGAAATTCACAATGCCAAAGCGTATAGAATGCAAATCCTATATGACAAAATTCACGTTGAGAAAGTCATATGACGTTGTGATATCTAGTCCTGTATTACAACAGTCCCACTTTCATATTTCCTGTTCAACTTTCCTATCGTTCCTTTGTAATAAACGAAATGCATCTCAGCCACGTCGCATAAAGAGCCACAAAGCAACTTTCCTAAATCAAGATATCACGTTTCAGAAATAGATTACTTTATTAAGTAAGCTAAGATCACGTTACAAAGACAGAAATGTGGAAACTTTAAAAATCTAATAGTGAAAAAATGTATAGCAAAAATTAAGAGAGCATCTGTCAACCACTCCAATTAGAGAACATAAAAGCAAGTTACAAAACGCCCTGACGTTCATTGAACATTTTGTCTTATGCCATACCAAGAGGGCCATGAAAGATTATCCTTCTCACCAATAAAGAGGATATCAACCTACATTTGAGGAATATATAATGGCTCCTCAGTATGTAGGAATAGCAAAAACTCAAAACGATAAAGAATGTAAACCAAGAGAGACTGCGAAAACATGAAATGTAGGTACACGAGGAAGAATTATTTGATAAAAAGGAGATAATGGAAACAAACATGTGAAAGTGATGGGTAGAAGAAAAGATTCCTTAGGTAAAATTAGAGTCCTTGAATCACTCTACTAAATTGAAGAATATGGAGAACTACTAAATTGAAAGATAATTGCATCCGTTAGGAACCTCCTAGCCATACTAGCATTAGAGAGCATTTTATGAGTCGTCTCTAGTAATATTGTGCTCATCAATTCCGCAACATGTTGTGGTTCACAAGCAACAGTGCGGTGTTTTGCCATGCCTTCAATCATACATAATTTATTTAATAGTTTTGAGCAAAACTCCATATTATTGTCAATTTGCAATTGCTTAATCACCTTACTAGTCTCCTTTTCGATCAAAGCTTTTAACTATATGATCCTGACAATAATATCAAACTTATGGCTAAGCACAAATACTCACATCTTCATCAAGTAGTCATCAACAACTATTACCATATATCTAACACATTTCCTTGATGGAAACTGTGACAATCTACGAACATTCAACTAAAATTAACTTAGCAATTTTCGTGGTTTCCTTGATAGCCGTACTGAACTCCACTTTCTGTGTTGATATAAATCATGGCACCTACATATATTTAGTTCGTTAGTAACATAACCACACAATAGATTTCTTTCACTTAAAACCTTCAAGCTTCTCTAACTAATGTGCCACAAACCATATGCCATAATTTATACTCTCAAACAAATGCATTCGATATCTCAGCAATGAAATTTGTCATTGTATCACCTTGAAGTTCATATAGGTCATTGTGCTTGATTCCTTTTATTATCACCAAGGCATTACAAACAATTTTCAAAATTTTGCATTCTAAAATATATTGATACCTGGCTAAATCTAAAGCACTTAAGGAAATCGAGTTCTTTTTCGACTCATAAACATGTTTTACTGCAGTCAATATTTTCATGATATCACCATACATTTTGATTCTAACATTGCCAACAACACAACATCGCATTCAGCGTTGTTCTCCAACTAAACTTTACTATTATCTATGCATTGATAAGTAATACACCAATTTCCATTTAGTGTAGCATAGTCTATCCATGTGATAAATTAGACGTAATCAGCACTATCCAAATTATGAATAATTACAACTACATCATCATTTACAAAATCAATTATAATTCCCTTACCTTTCTTGTTTTTTAGCTTAAGGCAATTCCTTCTTAGAGGCCCCCTTTTGCCGCAACTTAATAGATAATATCACTAGTCCTAAACTGACTACACATGTTCACACCTGCTAAAGCAGAGCGGATACAGGTTCACTAGATTTTCTTTTATGGATGTTTTCACTCAATATGTAATCTTGAACCCCATCAAGTGTCACACTTATTGACCTAGAGGAATTATTAACAGCGATAATAGTAGTATTCAAACTATCTAGCAATGATGATAAAAGTCAATCTTAACCGAACTTAATTGACTAGCAATCACATTGAATTCATTGATATGATCTACAACTGATGCACATTTGCTCATCTTTAAATTAAATAGATATCACATCAAATAGACATTACTGATTGTAAAGGGCTTTTCATATATACCCAATAGGGCTTTTATCAAGCCTGGAGCGGTATGCTCTACAATGTTAAACGTCTCGTTACAAGCCAACGTTAGCTAATAATACCCATAGCTCGTTTATCCAGCAATTCTCAATTAGCTAATTCTATTGTCTCTGGCTTTTCCCCAAAGAAGGGCAAGTGCAATTTCATTCAATAGAGATAATCTTTAATATGCATATTCCAAAAACCAAAATCATTCCCATTAAATATGTTGATTCTCACTTTTCCTTCTTCTATCGCCATCGATTCACTTCTATTCAACCAAGCCTAGCTCTAATACTAATTGTTGCCGAAAGTGAGTGATTGAACAATCAAATAGATAGAATAAAGAAAATAGATAGGATATCAGATTTAAGTGGAATCGTTAGTGACTTATGTTCACGAGGAGAGCAGTAACAGATTCCACTATAATTAGGGTTCTACCTGAGACAACATTTCATATAATTTGCCTTTAACATTGTTACAAGAAGGATAAGAAACATGGGGAGTGAAAGCAAGTAGCCTTACCCACTGTCGCGACCTTCCCGAAGGTGAATCACCATGGGAAGACTAATGGATTACTAAGTCCAAAGACTTAGTGCGGACTCTCCCAAGCCCTACCAACCGCAACTTGGTACTCAAAATTTGACTTATTTAAACATGTAATTTTATTTAATTAGGAGCCGCCACTAATCGATTAGAGTTGATTAGAAACTCAAGTAAAGTATGGGAGAATACTTTACTTTTGCGAACCAGAGATTCAATAAGTTCGGGGACATGATTACGCTAAGTTAAACTAGCGCCCTTTCGGTACCCTTTCTCTTTAAGTTTCAAAAATATTTTTTTTTTGCAAGCAATCTTGGTTGATTTTAACCTAAGCCACTAACATGGAAATGAGTGGTCATGCAAATCACAATCAATAACCTTCAATAAATCCAAAAGGACGAATATAAAAATCATAATCAACCTTAAAACAAAATAAGCTATAACTAAAATGCATGATCTAAACATAAATTCTAAATGGGATGACATCTACTTTTTTATTTTTATTTTTCTAAAATTAATTATATATATAACTCTAGTCTATATTTAATATGCATGATCCTTACTCTAACGACATATGACGTGCAATTCAAATGGCCTAACTCTAATAACATATGTTAATTGAAAACTATTGTAACATGTGTGCGATATATCTAAATATGCATGTGCTACATGATGTGGGATGAATGACGTATTTTGCTATATGCATATGCATGATCTTTTATTTTTTTATTTTTTTATTTTTATGTCTTTTTTGTTAAAAAATATATATATATATTTAACTAATGAAATTTTCTAAGCTTCTACGTCATATGCAATGTAAACTATCGACTAATCTGATATGAAATGCATTAATCTACCCTATTATGTGACAGATTTTTTTTTATGCATTTTTTCGTAATCTTACTAAAAAAAATCAAGACATATAATGCAATCGATCATGTAAAGCACACAATTTAGCCCCGACCCAAGATAGAAAATCAAAACAATCAAAAAGCTGATCCGACGTCTCACGGCTCAATATTTTTGATTATTGAGATTTTTTAACACGACACAACGACTTCACTTAATTGGAATTCAATCAAGCATGCAATACTTTAAACGAGAAAACAAAATATTCAAGAATTAATTTAGATAGGAACTTTACCTACCTTGTCTCTTGGGAAGAGACCTCCTTTTGTGAGCCGACCTTCAAGACCTGCAGCAAAAAAGAGACGCTTTTTCTCCTCTCTCTCTCTCTCTCTCTCTCTATTGCGTTGCCGCTCCTTTTCTCTCAATTGTGGCTGTATTTTTTGTCTTTTCAGTGTTTGTGGCCCCCTTTTTATAGATGAGAGGACTATGTTATTTAAGGAAAGATGATAAATCTGCACGTTGTCTATTTAGCTCTTGTATCCCACGTGCAATATTTTTCCAATATTTCATCCGACGCTTTTCTTGAATATTGAAAGAATAATGAGAATATTCTCGGGAATATTCTCATATTCTAACTCGTCACCCCTTAACGGGAATATTTCATCTGACACTTTTCTTGAATATTGAAAGAATAATGCGAATATTCTCGGGAACATTCTCATATTCCCGGGAATATTCTCATATTCCAACTCATCACCCCTTAACGGGCCTATCCAAATTCTCTTTCACCGCGGGCTTAGTCCAATTTGTTAAATTAAAGCTTAGAACCATCAATTGAAGCCCATTTGCCCATGTCCAATGCGAATGCAATAATAAATGCTCCTAAAACTATATGCTATGCAATTTAATCATAATATTTTTTGTTTAGGGGTTAAAATTAATCCATAAATTTTTGTGCATTAAATTACGAATGATTAATCAAAATTTAGATGTCAATAGTTGCCCCTCTTTGAAGGTGAGCTTGCAGAGGTTGCATTCAAAGATAAATTGAAACCTAAATTTTGACCATGTATATGCAATATAATGTTATTTTTTGTGGGAAAATGAATCCCATTTTAAAATGCAATATGATATGATGCATGGAAAAGCTAATGCAAAGTGTGAAAAGAAGAAGAAGAAGAAGAAGAAGAAGAAGAAGAAGAAGAAGAAGAAGAAAAAGAAGAAGAATAAGAAGAAGAAGAAGAGCGTACCTGTAGTTACTTACCAATTAATACGATATAGCATCTTGAGGTACATGATGAATTCCATGAGACTTGCAAAACATCTGAAGATCTGGAATTCTCATAAGATTTCAAAAGAGATTAAGCACATGGAAATCATGTCCGGTGTTTATAGGTTTAAATATCTGGAATTCACATCAGATATTTGAGAATATTTACTAACCACCTGGAAATCTCATAAGGTATTTAAAGGTTGAACATCTGGAATTCACATCAGACATTTAAAAAAAAAAAATTCACTAGACACTTGGAAATCACATTAGGTATTTAAAGGTTCGAATATCTGAAATTCACATTAGACATTTGAAAAAAAATTCACTAGACACCTGGAAATCACATCAGGTATTTAAAGGTTCAAGTATAAGGAATTCTCACCGAATACTGAAAAAGTTTTAGGACACTGAAATTTTCGCTCGAAATTCTCATTAGGAATTTGGATTGACTTGAGAACCAATACTTGAAATCCTCATTAGGTACTTTGAATCATCTTGAGAACAGATACCTGGAATTCTCATCAGTGTTTTGAAGATTTAATAGTATTTGGACAAACTCAAGGCTTCAAAAAGGAGCTCTTTGATCTCTGAAGAAACCCACCTGTCAAACATGATTAGAGCAAGTGTGCATTTAACAGCAAAGTGAAGAATTAAAGCCATTTTTGGACATTAAAACTCAAGGAGACCCATGCATATCTTTTCATGTTTTCATCCCCACATTCCACCAGTTAGAATTATCATCAAGACAATTTTCACTCATAGTGTGGACTTCTTGAAAATGCTAGATGAGAGACTTTTAGTCTGAAAGGGCTTTTCACTCACTATCATTTAAGAAGGCTATTTGTTGAGAATCACTCGATCTTACCATCAAGTCAACAAGGATTTAAGCTTTCGCAAGCGGTACGATTTTACTAATCGAGAGGTCTTTACCAGGATTATAATGTGATCTTGGTCAACGGCTTAACAAGGGGACTCTTTGAGTCAAGGCTATTGAAAGAACAATTTTGCAATCATCTCTAGGTTTACAAGTCAAGAACCCTGCAAAATGAAATAGAAATAATCTTGCTCACACTTCTTTGAGCAATGCTTAAGACATGTGAACACCTACATTAATTCAAATGCCCTAATCTGAAGAGACTTTATGAGGGACATAATGTAGGCTAGGTTCACGGGTTGAGAAATGAAAGGATTATCAGGCTCAAAATGTGTGTAAATGGGTGAAAGTTGGTGATCATCTTGGCATTACCACCGGTCTTCATCTTCATCGTCAAGGATTGTCTTCAAAATGTACTTTATTGATTGTAAAAGTTTTGCATTTGAGTTCTTTGAGTACCACTCCATTGGGGATACAACTTTTCACCATTGATAATCATCTATCTTGACTTTTTTTTTTATTTTCTCCTATGGGCATTGGCCTTGCTTTTACCAGGCACACTGCTTTTTCATGCCATCTAGTTCTATTTTTACCAATGACACGTTGTCTACGATGTATCAATTTTCCAATTGGACTTTTGAAGGTCTTTACATTTTGTTGGCACTCTAGACCTTGCTGCTTCTTGAATGGTTATTTTTTGCTTGCCCAAGTGTGGGGGATGATCACCAACTAGGTTCAAAGAAATGAATTTTTAGGCTCAAAAGGGCTATGCAACGGATATACGTGTGTAGGATAAAGAAAAAAATGCTCTTCGTCATCCTAAGGCACTTGGATTATTGTTTGAGTTCATCTGCAATAAGATACTCAAAGATTGATGCAAGTGAGAGCAAGAAAATTTCTATCTATTTGTCTCACCACATGATGCCAACTTACCTCCAGTTTGCCCTAATATGGGATGGTTCTTGACAGGAGTAATTTGAAAGAAATCTCCACAAGTGTATGAGGCTTAAATGGGTTAAACAAAGGTTTACTTGTAGTGTTTGGGATAGAGAAATAAACTGCCTCTTGTTATTTTAGTTGTCGTCCCTTTCGCGAGAAAACCCTTTAACTTGCCGACATGGATTTTTCACACTCATCTCACAATGTATATACAAGGGATTGTGTATAGGATAAGGCTTGCCTTTCATCATTCTAGAAAATTCAAGCATTTCCACACCATTCATTGAATTGTCTATTTTGACAAATCTCGAGTGAAATTGGCGAATTAAACAAGCAAACTATCATGTGAAAATGCTTTATGATGATAAAGCAACTAGGCTCTATTCCGCAAGCAACAAACATTGAATTCCAAAGTCGAGCTAAAAGGTGTTTGTATCTTGCCCCTCTTTGTAAGGGAGCCTCGATGACACCATTCATCTTTTGCCCCTGCAAAAGTAAAATATGCATGATTATAAACTCAAGGCTTCGCCTTCATTAAAGCAGATGGTGCAGGATCATGCCCGAGACATAAAGTAAACAATCAGAGAGACAAACGGGGTGAACAAGATGCATGCTGAAATAAAAATCTTTTTTTGGAAAATTTTGAGAGAACATGAGGAAGCCCAGTCTTCATAATTAGCTCCATGCCGTTTTCTTTTTGCTAGGATTTCATCACGGGGCCAGTTTGGTGTACTTCAACATGCCCTCAAAATATGAAAATCTTCATGTATTTTATTGATGAAAAGCAAATTACATTATTGGAATGAAAGAAATCCTAACATGCAAACTAGGAAAGCAATAAAGACTCCCGCAGAGGAGTATGCAAACAATTAAAATTCTCCTATTCTCGAGCTTCATCAATGGCGAACACTAAATTCTCCTCGAATAATTCGATCATTCCTTTGACCTCATCATCTTCTGCACTGGATTGAGCAGTGGACACAACACTTGGCGTACCGATTGCCCCTTCTTCCTTATGCAACATTGTCGCAGGACTAGGGAATGTGGACTTGATGTGGGGTATAATGAGGTCAAATCGTCCTCGACCTCTTCCTTTTCCTCGGTGGGATTGTTCACCCCTGCCACGATAGCCCAATCCAGTTGTGTATGAGTTTTGCCCCACTTCAATTGGTTGCCGAGTGCCTTGACCATGTCGGCCTAAGCCATCACCAGGGGCGAAGCCACTTTCCACCATAATCTTGCCTACCATGATCGCAGATTTGGATACTTCTGGGGCTGGTGGAGTAGTGCCTCGAGAAATATGAATAGTTGAAACCAACTCAAACGCCTGATAACTGGATTCTGCTTTATGATCTGATTCAATATAAGGGATAGCTGTCTCATGGTAGATTTTAAAGTCATCTTCACCTTGGATTGTAACAATCTTCCCTTGCGCCACAAACTTCACCTTCTGGTGAAGGCTTGAAGGAACTACACATGCTGCATGTATCCATGGACGATCTAATAAGAAGTTGAACGCAGTGGGTATATCCAAAACTTGGAAAACCACATTGAATAGCATCGGCCCTATTTGCATATCTAAATCAACTTCTCCCACTGCTTCTTTCCTAGTCCCGTCAAATGCTCGAACAGAGGTATTGGCTGCACGAATTTTCTCCAAATCATACCCTAGGCGTTTCAGAGTTGCTAGAGGGCATATGTTTAAAGCCGATCCATTATCAATGAGTACGCGGGCCACTAAAGTATCTCGACACCTGACTGAGATATAAAGGGCCTTATTATGTCCTCTTTCTTCATCCGGGAGCTCCTCATCCGAGAAGGCAATTTGGTCTTTTAACAAAATGGACCCGACAAATTCCTCCAACTTCTCATGGTCAATGGATTCTGGGACGTGTATCTCACTAAGAACTTTCATCAAGGACTTTTGATGCTTATCTGATGTTTGGAGCAACTCTAACAAAGAGATCTATGCGGGCATTTTGCAAAGCTGCTCTACTACATTATACTCACTTGCCTTAATTACAGCTAAGAATTCTTTAGCTTCCTTATCAGTGATCGGCTTGACAGGTTGTGAGTTGGCTTGAGCATAGATGCGCCCCGATCGAGTGACCATATCTATCTCCGCATCATAACACCATGGCACTGCTTTGTCACTTGTATACGCATAGGGTTGTGTAACATCAAGAATTAACTCTTCCTCATCAGACAATGGTGTGTCGATAATGATCAATCCATCCTCGTCCAACGCATCTTCCAATGGTGGCATGTCAAGAGGTAGAGGGTCAGTCTCATCAGCTTTAATGTTCCGATCGGCAAACTCATCCCCTTGATTGGTAAACTCCTCTTCCAAATCAATAACGAATGGAGTGATAGTTGAAATCATGCCGTATGGTCCGCATATGCAATCATGCCTTGGTTGGATATCGCCTTAACTCTTTGTTTCTTCGAGACATTGTAGGTTTTTCGTCTCTCGAATAATACCCGGCATGAACTAAGCTATCATAAACATCATCCACATGTACTTTCAAGTTCCTCTTCCTATCAGCATCAAAATTGAAGATGGCATTTATACCTTCCGTGTGGTCAGGAAGTGGGTTATTTTGGACGTTTGGTTGTGTATCGCGAAAGGAGACCACCTTAGCATCCAAAAGATTTTGGATTTTGTGTCTCAACATATAGCAATCATCAACAGAATGCCCTATTTCCCCCATGTGATAATCACATGTCTTGGACGAGTCGTAGTTGGGGAAACGCTCGGGATTGGTCCGCTTAGGCTCTTTGGCTAGTAACCCTTTCTTTTGGAGGATCGGCAGAATCTTAGACAAAGGTTTAGGAAGCGGCGTGAACTGACGCCTAGAAGAGTTCCTCTGTTGACCATAAAATGGTCGCGCTCCTCCTTGCGGGTGTTCTCGGGTAGAGCGAGGTGGTTAGACATAAGCTGCATTAACCTCCGCTACGAGTTCCTTATCTTTCTTGACTGAGAATCTCTTGTACGAGTTGGTCTGATCGGACGCCCATCCATCACGCAGGGCCATTTCAATTCTTTCACCAACAGGGATTAGCTGATTGAATGACTCAACAGTCGAACCAAGCATCCGGCTTTGATATTCAGGCGGGAGTATCTTCATAAACAAATCCATTAACTCTTTCTCCGTCGGTTCGCGGCGATTTGAGAAGCCACGACTCGCCACCTTGTGACATATGCCTTGAAAGATTCTGTCTTCTTCTTTTCGTACGAATCAAATCCTCCGGGATGGAGTAACATCGATATTATATTTATATTGCTTGAAGAAAGCATTAGTCAAATCCTCCCAAGTCTCTAAGAGATTAATTCTCTTCATGATGTACCATTGCAATGCCGGCCCCGTCAAACTCGCTTGGAACGATGAATCATTAAGGGTACATTATCAACATACCGGGTCATCCCGACCAAATATGTCCGAGATGGATCTTTGGGCAAGAGGTGCCATCATACTTTTCAAAGTCAGGCATTTTGAACTTCTTTGGCACTTTGACTTTTGCATAAAGAGACAAGTATGTCGGGCTTTGGCATTCAGAACCCTGTAGTTGCTTGAGCTTTTCCTCAATTTTTGCTAAGCGTTTTTCTTGCTCGGTTTTTGGTACGACCGGGTGCATCACTTGTACCTCATCATCGACAACAATTTGAGGCGTGTCAGTGATTTTGACTGTAGGAGCATCACCAGAGTTTGACGGGTCGATTGCAATCGTATTCTTGCCCTTATCTCTCGAATCACCAATAGGGGGTTGTTGAGGTAACACCACTTCAACTTGCGGAGCTGATGGGACAATGCTCGATTTGAGGGAATCCATTTGTTTAGACAGCTGCTCAAGGACATTCAGGACTTGCTTCATTTCCGTTTCAAGGGCAGTGACACGAACTTGTTCAGTAACACGTGCTTGTTCAGTGTTATCGGCCATTGCTGCTCTAGAACGAGTACGAATAGGTGATCTTGGGTGAGCCGTGTTGTATCAATGTCACTTGATGTAAAAAACAACACAGTAAGCATCATGACAAATGAAATTGGTCCATGACAATGATCGATCGTGCATTTTATTAAGTGAAATTGGATTCCAAAGACATTAACCTAAGAAATGAAAATGACTCCCTAGAGAATTAAATTCCTAAAACATCAATTTGAAAAATTGAAATAACACTCTAAAATTGAAATTGAACTCCTAGACATGAAAATAAAAACAATCTTTTCTATATACAATTGACCTTTTGTCATGGACCCAAAAAAAAAATGATAAAATAAATAGATTGCATAGTGTAAGGTAAGAATACTTACTTCCCCGAAGGAAAAATGGCAACCACATAGACATACACATGAGATGTGAGGTTTGACACCTAAACTATAGGGCTTAGCAAATTAGAGCTAAGAGGAATGATCCGACTAGTCGCAGTCTCACGTACAAAGGTCGGGTCCTCTTAGCTCCGGCTTGGTCAAAGAAAATCCTATAGTCATGCGATCTCGCAGACAAGGATAAACATTTTGACACCAAGAAAAAATTTCGGAGTTGAGAAAGGCAACCTCTACATCGCAGTCTCGCGTTCAAGGTTGGATCATTTCTCAACACCATCCTAATATCCTTAATTGCGGTCCAGGTCCGACGGCAGGTAGTGTGTGCAAAGTTTAGTGCTAAAACCATTTAAAAATCATGTACAACAATTAATAATGCAAACATCACTTCAATATGAGCAAAAAAAAAATTCAACATCAACACCTTCCTGCAAAACAAAAGGTTAGCAAACACTACACCCCTTATAACTCATTTCTGCAAAAACATTTAACACTTCATGTTAGGGGCGTACCTGGTATCCATGCTGCCAAACAAAAAAAGTATTTTTGAAAAGAGAAAAATTAGGCCTATGTCCACTATGAGTTTTAACTCATGTCCCCAGCGGAGTCGCCAAGCTGTCGCGACCTTCCCGAAGGTGAATCACCATGGGAAGACTAATGGATTACTAAGTCCAAAGACTTAGTGCGGACTCTCCCAAGCCCTATCAACCGCAACTTGGTACTCAAAATTTGACCTATTTAAACATGTAATTTTATTTAATTAGGAGCCGCCACTAATCGATTAGAGTTGATTAGAAACTCAAGTAAAGTATGGGAGAATACTTTACTTCTGCGAACCAGATATTCAATAAGTTCGGGGACATGATTACGCTAAGTTAAACTAGCGCCCTTTCGGTACCCTTTCTCTTTAAGTTTCAAAAATATTTTTTTTTGCAAGCAATCTTGGTTGATTTTAACCTAAGCCACTAACATGGAAATGAGTGGTCATGCAAATCACAATCAATAACCTTCAGTAAATCCAAAACGACGAATATAAAAATCATAATCAACCTTAAAACAAAATAAGTTATAACTAAAATGCATGACCTAAACATAAATTCTAAATGGGATGACATCTACTTTTTTTTTTTTTTTCTAAAATTAATTATATATATAACTCTAGTCTATATTTAATATGCATGATCCTTACTCTAACGACATATGACGTGCAATTCAAATGGCCTAACTCTAATAACATATGTTAATTGAAAACTATTGTAACATGTGTGCGATATATCTAAATATGCATGTGCTACATGATGTGAGATGAATGATGTATTTTGCTATATGCATATGCATGATCTTTTATTTTTTTATTTTTTATTTTTATGTCTTTTTTGTTAAAAAATATATATATTTAACTAATGAAATTTCCTAAGCTTTTACATCATATGCAATGTAAACTATAAGACTAATCTGATATGAAATGCATTAATCTACCCTATTATGCGACAGATTTTTTTTATGCATTTTTTCGTAATCTTACTAAAAAAAATCAAGACATATAATGCAACCGATCATGTAAAGCACACAATTTAGCCCCGACCCAAGATAGAAAATCAAAACAATCAAAAAGCTGATCCGACGTCTCGCGGCTCAATATTTTTGATTATTGAGATTTTTTAACACGACACAACGACCTCACTTAATTGGAATTCAATCAAGCATGCAATACTTTAAACGAGAAAACAAAATATTCAAGAATTAATTTAGATAGGAACTTTACCTACCTTGTCTCTTGGGAAGAGACCTCCTTTTGTGAGTTGACTTTCAAGACCTGCAGCAAAAAAGAGACGATTTTTTTCTCTCTCTCTCTCTCTCTCTCTATTGCGTTGCCGCTCCTTTTCTCTCAATTGTGGCTGTATTTTTTGTGTGTCTTTTCAGTGTTTGTGGCCCCCTTTTTATAGGTGAGAGGACTATGTTATTTAAGAAAAGATGATAAATCTGCACGTTGTCTATTTAGCTCTTGTATCCCACGTGCAATATTTTTCCAATATTTCATCCGACGCTTTTCTTGAATATTGAAAGAATATGAGAATATTCTCGGGAACATTTTCATATTTCCGAGAATATTCTCATATTCCAACTCGTCACCCCTTAACGGGAATATTTCATCTGACACTTTCCTTGAATATTGAAAGAATAATGCGAATATTCTCGGGAACATTCTCATATTTCCGGGAATATTCTCATATTCCAACTCATCACCCCTTAACGGGCCTGGCCAAATTCTCTTTCACCGCGGGCTTAGTCCAATTTGTTAAATTAAAGCTTAGAACCATCAATTGAAGCCCATTTGCCACATGTCCAATGCGAATGCAATAATAAATGCTCATAAAACTATATGCTATGCAATTTAATCATAATATTTTTTGTTTAGGGGTTAAAATTAATCCCTAAATTTTGTGCATTAAATTACGAATGATTAATCAAAATTTAGGTGTCAACACCCACCTTGCTACTCTTTTGCGGAATGCTGCAGAGATGCGCCCCAAAAGGCTTATGCTATTTTTAATTCTATCTTCCTAGCTTGCAATATTGTTAATTTACATCAACTGTTTTCGTAATGTAAGCCGCCAATAATTTGGATTTTCGAGTGTATGAAATTTAGTTGGGTGATAAGGCATGCAATGCCAGTTAGGTGTGGCAACATAATCTGCGATTCAGGATGATAAATGATTGATTACGGGGGGAAGGCCACTCTTGATTGAATTGTATATTTAGTTGGATGATAAATGATTGATTACAAGAATGATTTTATCCCGTAAGTTTGATTGAAATGTATAATTATTCCATGTGAAATCTATCACGACCCAACTCTTGAGCGCACAACAACCCATGTTTCACTTGCGATCATTTGATTGCGACGTCTTAGGATTCGTCGTGGACCATTCATTATTAACTTTCGAGTTATGCACATGCGCAAACAATTTAAACTTTACCCAATCAACAATAACAATAGAGATAGTAGAAAGACACATTATCAATAACAAAAGCACTACTTTATTTATTCACAGAGATTAACCCTAGGAAAACATACATACAAACCCTGCCTTGGACTCTTTTTCCTACGGGCCTACAAAAAGGGACTATATCGAGTTAACACTTCCATTGTAAAAAAGGGTCAGTCCAAAAAGTAGGCTTCTAACGCCTATGCCAAGTACTCCTCCAGATTCTCCTCTTCCGAAGAGGGATCTTTTATGGCACCATTAGGAACATCGACAGCCATGGGGTCCCTGACCTCACGTTCTGGGCCATCACCAGGTGGCCCATCATATCTCCTAATATGGCCATAAAGGTCCTCTCCGCCTCTGAGGAACCAAGCCTTAAACCTATGAGGTACCCACAAGGCCAGGCTCTCATCCACCTAGATAGTGGTGATGTGGAGCTTAAAAACATGTGTGCAGCCTAGAATGAGCCGCGTCATAACTACAGTGTCCATGTCTATTAGGACACTAAATCACATCCAAGTGCACCATGCTAAGGTTCTAAAAAGTGGTTATACAATAACTACTCTGAGTGATCAATTCAGAGTAGTTGTGATTAACAGTACATAGAGAAATAACCCTTTTTATTTATCTCAAAATGGGTAGAAATTTCAGGACATCACAAAAATCCAATCTCATATGACTTCAAACCAAGTTGCTAAAGAGTCAACATTTTAATAAGAAGAAGTATCTCCCATGCATCTGAGGATAATTCCCTGCATGAGATCTAAATTTACGGCAAACATCTTGCATCTCATAGAATTTACCAATTTAGAAAAAGTGAGACAAGTATAGAGCATCTCGAATTTCATGGACGATTTATATTCATCTATGGCCTTTTTAAACTTTAGCTTCACTCGTCCTCTATTAGGCAGCTTCATCCCACCATGGCCACCATCGCAATTTCTTCTTCTCGTGGACTCTTGTACCATTCCACCTCAATGCCATTAAATTCTCATCATGCTGTAGATGCTTCAAAGACCATTCCACAGGAACATGAAAATGGCTAGCTCGGTGATCACCGGACTTTGGCAACAGCTGCCACCACGCCATCGACCACAGAGGCTGCCGGCGGTAGCAAGGGTCACGCTGATAACCCTAACACAATCGAGTTGTCACGTCAATATCCATCGTTCTAAGGCACGACTCAAGGACACTCTCTCGTCTGTTATTTCCTTCACCTTTGTGGCCACGGAGCTTAATGGTGCGGACATTAAGCTCGCCATCTATGGCAGTGCTCGCTGACGGCGACATGACTTTATATTTTGAGGTCCTGAGCAGCCTTCCCCGTCTTTTAAGGCCTTGGAGACGATGACGCAAGGCAAGCCGCTTTGGGTGGCGAAGTCTTGGGGTGGAGTGGCTAGAGATGAAGAGGGGACTGCGTTAGTTTTGACAAAAAGATAGTGCGGTGAAGATTCATAGAACACGAATAATGTGGCGCGATCTTGTGAGGGAGTAGCAGATGAGGTGCATACGAGTGACGGTGGATCTGCACTTGAATGACCGTGGTAGCAAAATAAAAAGATGCGATCGATACGTGAGCAATGTTTGTGTCTTAGACTCATAGCCATGTAGTTGTCACTGTGGCATTGATAGGTTTATTTAGAAGGCGGGTCCACTCGACGGTCGCTCTTCGTTTTTGTGTATTGGAAATTTTTCTATCTCACGTCGCTTCTCTTGGTTCGGTCCGTATTCACTCGGAGGGCCCCGTCAGCACTTGAATACTTCATTTCCATGTCATGGATGACGAACACTATGATTTAAGGACGCAATTCGCCAAGAAGTAATTTAGAAACCTGATTGATATTAATTAAAGTTTGAAGGCTAGCGGCGACTTTGTCTCTATCTTTTATTTATTTTTTTTCAAAATTTTCCCTCTTATAATTAGACTTTCATTTAATTAAAATTAATAGGCGGATCAAATTTATTTCTAACAAATTTCAAAACTTAAGAATGCATTTTTTTTTAAATTTCAAATATATATAGAACGATGGTTAATTTTACAATTCGTAGAACTTGAAATATATACTCTTTTCTTATAACTTTTTTGCCTTAGAGGGAAAGTGAAAAGTGTTATATATTCTTTGGTTCAAATTTTTGACAAACTTGGAGATTTCTAGCCAAACCTCTTTGATTATATCTCTATCAAGTTCTTTAGATCGTGAAAAGTCGCTAGCAAGATGAGATAAATGACGACAAAAATTGCCGATTGGAAGTGCAAACTTCAGCTAGATAGTACATATCAGCAACGATAGAAGATTTGATTTGGCAGTAGTCATCATTGCTTTCCCTCACTTACCAAATTTGAAGGGTATATCATGGGGAGGAAGAATGAACTATGGCCGGGGACAAACAACAATCCTTCTCTCTCACTCCCGGTGAGTTTCCTCCCTATCCCATGGTGATAGTTTTCCTGTAACCCTAAATTTCCTCTCCTCCCTATTGCAATCTCCCATGGCAACACCGTTGTAGGAGCTGGTGTAGCTCCACCTCAGCCCAATCTAGCCCTTCCTCTTCATTTCATCAGGGATCCACCTCTGATTGCTGCACCATGTTGCCTCTCCCCCATCACCCACTAGATTAGCCTACTCCTCCTAGCCCCCTCGCAAACAACATTGAGGTTCCTGTCAAAAACCCTGTTCCACAAAACCCAGCTCATGAGCTCCCTTCACTCCCAAACCCTAACCATCTAAACATTCTCCATCTACAAGACAAATTTCTCCCATCCTAAACATCGTAAACCATTTCAGTCAAATATGGAAGGTGAGAAGGAAACCCACCTGCGTATGGCAACCTTATGCAAGAGAATGGGGGACTTATGGGCTGTAGATGACCTTATGGAACTCCCTACAATTACCCCTGCATCTGTACATCAGGAAAGCAAGGTCATGCTCTATGGTAAGTTATTATCTAAACCAAATGTCAATTTTCCAGCCTTTGTGAATACCATGAAGAGAGCCTGGAAGAATGAGTCGGTGAACTGCGAGATGATAAAATAGGGATTCTTTTTATTTACCTTTTTGTTTGTAGAGGAGAAGGAAAGAGTGCTTGCATCGGGGCCATGGTCTTTTGCGAGTAATCTCCTAATTCTGAAGGAAGGAGACCCGCACATACCTGAACACCATTATGATTTCTCCCATTATGCTTTCTGGGTGGATTTAGTAGGCTTACCTAGAGCTGTGATAACTGAAGAATTGATAATGAAGATTGCTGGGAAACTTGGCAAGGTCGAAAAGGTGAAGATAGATGCAATATTGGAGTAAGAAGACTTTTTAGAATGCTATCCACCAAATAGAGCCTCTTAAAAGGAAACTAACAGCTATAATCATCGCTGATGGAGGGGTATCGATGAATGAGGATTATGGACAGACTGTGAGACAAATTGAAGATTTATGGAGACAAGAGGAAATGTTCTGGAGTATGCGTTCTAGAGTCAATTGGTTGAAATGGGGCAACATGAACACTAAATTTTTCCGTGCAACCACCATTCAACGTAGGCAACGGAACAAAATTTCCTTTCTAAGGATAGATGATCATACCTGGAGCTACGACCTCACTGTTCTAAAGCACCACATCTCAAATTTCTACCAAACTTTGTATTCGATGGTGGGAAATAGAAACTACTTACCTGCTCTGGAGCAATGTCCTCAGCTAGTCACAATGGAAATGAATATAGCCCTAATGAGTCCCATCACTAAGGAAGAAGTGTGCCATGCTACCTTTCAAATGGGTCCTACCAAGGCACCGGGACTAGATGGGCTAAATGGGCTATTTTACCATAGTAATTGGCCTACCCTTGAGGATGACATTTTCAAGATGGTGGAGTCCTTCTTTGAAATGGGCACCTTCAACCCCTCATTAAACAGCACCCAGTTAACTCTTGTCCCAAAAATCCCCAACCCCGAGAACATCTCCCAATATAGGCCTGTTAGCCTTAGCAATTTTAACTACAAAATTATTGCCAAAGTGCTAGCAAATAGATTGAAACCATGGCTACTACAGATCATTCTCCCTGAACAAAGTGCCTTCATGGAAGGTAGGCAAATCCAAGATAATATTTTCATAGTGCAGGAGGTCCTCCATCAGTTAAGAATTAGGAAAAGGACACGAAAATTTCATGCGGTGCTGAAGCTGGACATGCAGAAAGCTTATGATAGAGTGAAATGGGACTTTCTATGTGACTATTTGCTGAGAATTGGATTCTGTCAGAAATGGGTTTCCCTCATTAAATGGTGCATCTCTTCCACATCATTATGTATAAAAGTAAATGGGGAAAATACATAAAAATTCCAGCCTTCTCGAGGTATTAGACAAGGTGACCCTCTATCGCCCTATTTGTTCATCCTCATGGCTAATGCCCTATCACACCTCATATCTAAAGCAGTGCTGGATGGTACGATTAAGGGGATCAAGCTCAACTCTCACTGCCCGACCTTGTCTCACCTCCTATTCGTAGATGATGCCATATTTTTCCTCGAAGCCAATATCAAAGAAGCTCAGAACCTGTCTAATATTCTTAATCAGTATTGCTATGCCTCAGGCCAAGCCATTAACCTCAACAAATCCGGTGTGTTCTTTGGGAAAGGCTGTCCACAGGGCTTAAGAGAAAATTTGGCAACAGAATTGAGAGTCCATGTACTAGATAGAACAGGGAAATAGCTGGGAATCCCTTCAGACTGGGGTAACACGAAAAAAAACATGTATTCATGGGTGCTTGCAAAGGTGGACAGGAAACTTGAGGGTTGGAAAGAAAACTTAATTTCAAAAGCAGGTAAAGAGGTCCTACTTAAAGCAATCATCCAGGCATTGCCACAATATGCTATGTCAATGTTTAAAGTTCCTATATCCATTTGTAAAGCTGTTGAGAAAAAAATCAGCATTTTGGTGGAAGCAAAACACAGCCAGGAGAGGAATCCATTGGAAGAATTGGAACTTGCTTAAAGAGAGAAAAGACTTAGGGGGGCTGGGATTTAGGGACTTACTTGATTTTAACAAAGCCCTTCTAGGAAAACAAGCATGGAGACTTAGCCAAGCAAAAGATGCACTATGGGCCAAACTATTCCAAAGTCTATTTCCCGAGCGAACCGCTTTGGAACGCAAAAAGAGGTCACAGACCATCTTAGGGGTGGCAGAGTATTTTATTGGGTAGGGATGCCATAGAGTCAAAGCTAAAATGGGAGGTGGGGGATGGCGAAAGTATATGAATTAGAGAGGATAGGTGGCTAGTTTCAGGGAAAATTGGTGATCCGGCCAACCTCAACGACCCACTGATCGTAGCGGACCTCATAAATAAGGAAACAGGGAAATGGAGGGCAGAATTCCTACAGGAGACTATCGAATATCCCTTTATTCAGGAAATCCTAGCTATACCTCTGAGTAGGACTCTGGAACCAGATAAACTAATCTAGACAGCAAACAAGTCAGGCACATATTAGGTCAAGAGTGGATACAACATCCTACGAGCTTAAAACAAAACCCTCTCTGCCTCCATGGCGTCATCATCTTATCAGATCCCAAAAACACTTTGGATCGAAATATGGAAACTACCAACACCACCTAAAGTCAGATTTTTCACATGGTGCATATGCCAAGATGCTTTGCCTACCAAAGAAAACCTCCACAAAAGGAAATTATCACCTGATTCGCTATGCCCAGTATGCAACCTCACCCCAGAAACCCCAGAACATCTCTTTCTCCTTTGTTCATGGACAAAGCAAGTCTGGACAGTAGCTGAAATCCCATTAGATACCTCTCCGACAACAATTACCCAGATAGACAGAACAATAAGCGACTTCCTTACCTCGAACAGCTTACTGACGATGAAAGCCCTCTTCGCAAACGTCCTTTGGTCTATCTGGAAGACCCGAAACAGAGTGGTCTTTGCACAGCAACGTCCTGATCCACAAACCACAGCAACAGAAGCTCAAATACAAACTGGTTTACAGGTGAAATGGCTACCGAATAGCAGCTCCAAACCCTCACCTCAAACGGAAATCTAAACGCTACCTAGACCCGGAGCCGTGAAGATCGACGTCGACGCTGCCTAGAATAGCTCCTCCATGGAAGGATCGACTGCTGGCTTGTGCAGAAACGAACACAGCATCCTCACCGCTGGCTTCACACGCTCGATTTGAGCTCATTCTGCCCTAGTCGCTGAAGCTCTAGCGATTAGATCGAGTTTGCTATGGCTGGAAGAAACACAAACTGAAGGTCGAACTGAAAGTCTTCTCCCTCAACATGTGCAAATCTGCTCTGACTGCTTAACTACTGTTCAAACTATTGTGGGCTGTGAAGAAACTCCATGGGCCCTGCGATCGGTGGTCTTAGACTGCAAAAGGTTTCTGGGCTAACTACAACATGTCACGCCCCAACCCTCGAGCACGCGGCAACCCCTGTTCTCTTGCGGTCATTTGATTTGCGACTCCCCAGGATCCGTCGCCGACTATTAGTTTTATCTTTTGATTAAACGCATGCGGAAGCGAAACACAAACCCCGGTCAATTAAAAAAGCAGGGATAGCAGGAAAACCCAACAAGAATACATTCAAAAGTACTGCTTTATTTATCTACTGATTAACCCTAGGAAGTTTACAAGTACAAGCCCTTACCACGACATCTTCCTAATGAGCCAATGAGACCAACAGGCCAGGGTTAATCTATTGCCTTCAAAGACGGCCACGAGCCGAAACACATGTCGATCCTCCATCCTAAGGACCTGACAATGGTTATTCAATAACCAGTGAGATAAATCTCAGCAAGTTAAAATCCTAAGCCTCGGTTAGGAGACCTACTCGCCTCGAGTGCGCCCTGATGTGCAATGTCTCTATCGCCAACAATTCAACAACAAAATAACACCCAATCGACCATTAACAGACGCACGCTTAGACCAAGGCTCATATGCAATTATTAACAGTTAACACTCGCAATCACAGGCGACCCTACTTGGCCTTGGCACACGCAACCTGCAAAAACTGTTAATTCAATCATCACGACATTAAGAGATGCGAATAATCAGAGCATCTCACACAACTTTCCCATGTCTCACACTCACACATGCTCCGATTATTACGACCACTAGGGCCATGGCACAACCTTATGGTTGGCGGTCTACCGGTCGAAGACCAGGCATCGTCCTCCCCCATGAGGCACGGCGACATCACGGGCTCTCTCCCATCGACGGCATTCCATAAGGAGCATGGGCCCGGCCTCAACCGCGACTCCGCATCTGACCACTATCAGGCGACCCAATGGTCACGGCACAACCCCGAAGGATTGGCGGTCATCCGGCTCCACCGGGCTATCAACTTTAATCTGACCATGCAACACATCAACAAACAGTTCATTCTTATCTTTGCTTTTGCTTGGTTGTGAATACAACATCGCTCATACGCTCATGCTCATGCGACATGCCATTTCAGATAACCCTCACGATATGTCATGCGGTATCACTTGACAATTCCAAAATTCAATTTCCAATCAGCATTCAATCACGTACATTCCCTAACTCTTGGGAACAACCAACAATTCAAGTCACAGTCTGTCAATCAATTCTGACCAATCAACGTCACGATACTCCAATACCCAACCACGTGTCTCAATATTTAATAATAAATAAACACACGTCTCAATATTCAATAATAAATAAATACATTTCCTCACGACTACAACAATCAACTATTTCCCCAATAATACTCAATTATCCCAAAATAAGTATAAAATATAATTATACTCAAAGATACTCATTTAAGAAGCATGATATAGTCGATTGTTCCGATAAAATAATTCAAGTCCCACAAAATACTTATAATTATTTTTCAATCCCATAATTAATTATCCAACCCAAAATAATTTCATTTAATAAAATCATTCTTTAATAAACCGATGTCATTTAATAATATAGTATATAAATACTATTGACTTTGGAAAAATAGACCATAGTAATTTTCCCCCAAAATTACTCAATTAAAACCATTTCCAATAAATAATCACAATTAATTATTTTCTCCAAAAATAATTAATTTTCAGCAATGAATAGTAATAACAATATTACTATTAATAATTCGAAATTATAAATTAATTTAATTAATTAATAATTCCGAAATTAATAAATAATTATTATTTTATTCCAATAATAATAATATTTATTAATACTAATCATGGTTACCGGTCTAACCCAACTATAGTTACTCTAACCGCAATTAATTTATTCTAACCACGATTAACACTAAACATGCTTAATCAAATAATAATAAAACACTAATCATCCATCATTCAAAAGCACTAATCAAGCTTAATATTAAACTAATCACCCTAAGGGAGTTTAGCACCCTAAACAAGGTTTAGAAAATCAACTCACAGGTTAGCAATTCCAACGACACAAGCGCGACGGCGGCGATGAGGGGAACACCCGGGAACTTCCAGCGCGTCGGGATGAGGCGGCCCGGGACCGAGTCTTGGCCGAGGGTGGCTGTCCACGCGGCAAAAAGTCGAGAAACGAAGGAACCGGCGGCCCGGGGCTGGCTGGTGGGCGGCTCGACGACTCCGGACGGCGGCAGCGGCTCCGGCGACCGAGGTGGGCGGCTCGGCGAGGTTGGACGAAGGCTGGAGAGGGAAAAGGAAAGGCGATACAGCGGTTGGTTCGGGGGTGGCAATCGGCAAAGGACGGCTCGTGGCCGGGCGGACGGCAAGCGGCGGCGCGGGTGGCGGAGGGCGGCGGCGAGGCGCGGCAGCTCTCGCTCCGGCGTCGGCGGTCGGGCGGGCAGATCTCGGTTCGACCAAGACCGAGAGGAAGAAGAAGGATGGGGGGGCAGCTTGGACGGCTTGGGGTGGTCGGGCGGAGGACGGCGGTGGCCGAGCAATGGCGAAGCAACAGCTCGCTGCTCCGGCGACCGGCGGAGATCCACACCAGAACCAAAAGAAAGAGGAAGGCAGAAGCTGGGTGGTGCTGGTTCGGCCCAAGGCCGACGGACGGCGACTCACCGGTGACTGGACGGCGAGCTGGCGGGATGGCGGTGCTGCGGCGGTGATCGGTGATGGCGACAGCAGCCAGAAAACGCAGCAACAGCAGCCACCAGGGACGTCGGCCAGCAAGGAAGAAGAAGAAGAAGAAGTTGCAGGGGAAGGGGTGGGCGTCGAACGTGCAAGGGAAGAAAAGGAGAGGAGAGAGAGAGAGAGAGAAGTAAATGGGTGTCGACAAGTGGGGCAAAAGAAGAAGAGATAAGGGAGAAGACTAGTCAAAGGGAGAAAGAGAGATAAGATGTGCAAGTGGGGGAGGGGGTCTTTGTCGACAAGGGGGAAACGTGAAGAGGAAGAGAGAGAAAAGGGGGAGAGAGAGAGAACGTGCGGAGGGGATGGGGGAAAAGAAAAGAAAAAGAAAAAGAAAAGAAAACAAGACAAATATCTAAACAAGCAACTAGAAATGGGTATTTTGGTCTTTTTACCCCTGAAGCACAAATTCTCAAATATTTGGCTCCAAAACTCAGCCCATTGAATCATTTTCCAATAATTCGGGTTTATCGAAATTCGAGATGTTACACAACAAACCCAGCTGATACACGAACCAAGAAATGCGAACAAGGCCGCTGATTGGATCACCAAGGCCCACTTAGCCAATACCCTCCCATCCACCTAGGTAGCTCGCCCTCCGCAACCTCTTTTATCTATCTTACGCTTGGAGTTTGGCTCTACTTGTAACCGATCTCTGAGTTAGTAATGAAAATGCTTCCTTTTTGACCAAAAAAAAAAAACTATGGCCGGGAGGGACCAGACAAAGAATAGACTACAGACAAGGAAGCATCACTTTTTCATTACAATTGAAGACTCAAATAATACCCAATTTCTATCGAGAGGGTCTTGTTTAAATCTTCAAGATTGTCTCACTGGGCTTCGAGTCCCCAATAGACGTAAGAGACAGGTTATGTTGATCGTTTACTCCGAACTAGCTGAGGAGACATTTGTTTTAGGTCCAGAATGGAAATTAAAGTAGCAGTAAGGCAAGAGAACCATTTCCATCAAATTTCACACGGACAAAGGGGAATTAGATAATAATGTCGATGCTTTTGTTTTTTCATCATGGGATCATGGGATCATGGTAAGACGAAAGTACATGCCAACGAGCTAATTAAAACCTTATTCCTCCTCACAATTGCTTCTTAGGTGAACCTAACCGAAATGGGACTCCTAACAGAGTACTTCGTGGAGTCCCACCGCAAATATCCTTGGGTGAAATTGACGACCTTGCGAGTGGAATTGGCACAGTTGAACGTGATTGAATATGTCGCTTTCTGGTTCAATTTTGAGAAGTTGAGCTTGTCAGGCTTCACACTGACATACACGCCCGGTGGGGGAACAACCATCACAACGTAAGGCGAATAGTCTGTGCCCACATTGGTCACAGTACTCGTAAATGTCTGTGGAGGTCCCAAGATGACCGAAAATGAGGGATAGTTGAGCTCTCCCTCGGGAATGCTTGATTCTCTCGAGCATCTGACTGGTTTATGAGCAATTGTAGACGCTTGCTTGTCGTTGTATCCCATGTTATAAATATGGTTAATGGGTGAACAAATGCAAACAAATTAAGATACGTCTTTTTTGTTCACGTATCTATATTTATTGAATTCATGAATCTCTTGAATTCATGAATCTCTGATATTCATGTATCTCCTAAATTTATGAATCTCTTGGATACACGTATATATTTAATTCATGTATCTCTTCTGTACATGAACTTAAAAAGCTCTATAAATAGATAAGAGCACAAAGCTTTATTAGTAGGTTTTTCAGAAGGAAAAATTCGAGAATACAATTCCAAAAGAGATTTGAAAAAACTACTCTACTCTTTTGATTTTTCTAAGTGTGCTGGTTCAATTAAACGATTCGACTGAATCATGTTTGCATAGTGCTAATCCAAACAAGTTCAATGTATTGTATCTTAGGAGGCATAGTTTGTGAATGTGCAGAGCACCATTGGCAGGAACTAATCGCCTTAAGATTGTTGGAATATAATCCAGAGAAAATAAACTATTTGTTATAATCAAAACATCAATGCAAAAAAAACGATGACAACTTTATAAACTTACAAATCTTAGAAAAGATTAAAATAATATATCACTGGAAAAATAACATAAAATTGGAGGTGAGGTACGGATGTTCAAATCTCCTGGTGCTCCGCAGATTCACAAACTATGCCTCCCAAGATACAACACCTCGAACCCGTTTGAATTAACACTATGCAAACATGACTCAGTCGAACCATTCAATTGAACCGGCACACTCAACAAAATCAGAAGAGTAGAACAGACCACATAGATAAAGGAATGTAATCATCGGGTTGAATGTCGTAAATGAATCCAGGATCAATGGCCTTCTCAGGATCAACATGGCCTGTTCCAATGGCAAAGACATCCACATGTTGAAGCCTCTCGTCCATGATCGATTTTCGGTTGATGTTCAACTACTTCGCCAAAGTCATGATAGTAGACTTGATCGTTGTTGGAGACCAGTCCGGATGAGCTCCCTTTATTATAGCTACGATGTTGCTGAGGTGAAGGCACGACATGGAAGTGCCAGAAATGATGTTGAAGTAGTACTTCACTTTTGTGTCATTTTTTATGGGAAATGGCCAGGCCACCAATACTTTCATCCCGGGACCAATGATGTCCGGCTTCAGGATTCCCGAGCTAGCCAAGCCCGGCCCTCGTGAAGAGAAAGAGGCAACCGTAGGAGTAGTTCAGTTTCCTAACACAATTCCTTTGAAAATGATTGTAGCGGTGGGACTTTGGGTCACATTGATGTACTTATTGATCTCCTCCCCAGCCATGTAACTTACCAGAGATGCAGGGAGGTCATAATCCTCCACCAAGATGGTGTGACCATCTATCTCTTCATTCGCTAGGATCATAGTGGCAGCATCGGCTCTTTTCACCTCTTCCACCATTTCAATGTAGCTGAGCAACCCTTTTTTTTTTGGTCGAAAAGCAACCCTTCCTCACAAAACACAATTTTACCCTTCACTCCGTTGACTTCTAGTTGTCTCGGGGCAAACTCTGCATACACAAGGGGCAAAAGGTTGAAGAGAAGGGAGGTTGGTACAAAGTCTCACCATTGTATTCGGCTCCATTCCCAAGTTTCACCTTGGCAACCAAGTTCCTATCCATGGTGGACCTTTGTGCCATGATTCAAAAATGTTTTTGATGATTGAGATTATCTTTAAAGGCTCGAGACACTTTTCAAGGACAATTCATGTTGGCATAGAATCGGTCCTCCTCAGCTTGCTCACATACAAGGCGTGCGGTTGATGTGCAGTCGGCGTGCCATTGGTGAGTTCCGTTGTCAAATAATTTGAGATTTTTTATTAAAAAAAAAAATTAGCTATCCTTTACAAGGTATTGTATTTACTAAATGGCATTTACATCAAAATTATTTTTCAAATGTATTTTTAAAATAAACTTTAACAAACACTACTTTTGTTTTGAAAAACCCTTTAGCTCAAAGTTCTTTGTATTTTCCTAAAAACATTCTCTCTAAGTCAAACCAAACGCACTCTTTGTAACCTAATTTTGCTATCAAACTCGGGCTTGCACATTACAAGCAAAAGGTCACAATTCCAAGATGAATGACATGATCGATGAGCCGCGTGTGAGGCGACCTTACTCACAACGCCTCTCCCATCACGAATGCAAGTGATAGCGAGGTCAATGTCCTCACCTTTGTGTCACGAGTGAGGTGACTTTTGGTCGCATTGATGTACCCTTTGATCTTCTCACCGGCGGCATAACTAACATGAGATGCAAGGAGGCCCTAATTCTCTATCGTAATAGTGTAACCATCTATTTGTTCATTCATTAGGATCACAGCAGCCCCACCGACTCTTTTCACGTCTTTCACTATTTGAAAGGGGCTGAGCAACCCTCGCTGATTATTTTGCAAATGCGACATGTTAAAATAAAAAATGATGGCATTTGGGAGGTGGACCTTTGTGCCATGATTCAAGAATGTTTCTGATGATTGAGATTATCTTTAAAGGCTCGAGTCACTTTCCAAGGACAATTCATGTTGGCATAGAACCGGTCCTCCTCCTCTTGCTCACATATAAGGCGTGCGGTGGTGGTGTGGTCGACATGCCATTGGCAAGTTCCGTTGTCAAATAATTTGAGATTTTTATATAAAAAAAAAAAATTAGCTATCCTTCACAAAGTATTGTTTTTACTAAATGGCATTTACATCAAAATTATTTTTCAAATGTATTTTTAAAATAAACTTTAACAAATACTACTTTTGTTTCGAAAAACCCTTTAGATCAAAGTTTGTATTTTCCTAAAAACATTTCCTCTAAGTCAAACCAAGCACACTTTTTGTAACCTAATTTTACTATTGAACTCAGGCTTGCATGTCACAAGCAAAAGGTCACAATTCCAAGATGAATGACATGATCGCTGAGCTGCGTGTGAGGCCACCTTATTCACAATGCCTCTCCCATCACGAATGCAAGTGATAGCGAGGTCAATGTCCTCACCTTTGTGTCACGAGTGAGGTGACTTTTGGTCGCATTGATGTACCCTTTGATCTTCTCACCAGTGGTATAACTAACATGAGATGCAGGGAGGCCCTAATTCTCCACCATAATAGTGTAACCAACTATTTGTTCATTCATCTACATCACAACAGCCCCACCGACTCTTTTCATGTCTTATACAAACAATGTGCATGCATCACAGAATCGAGCGACTTTTACATTGAAACAAATTCAAGCACCATCCAAGACTCCTAACAATGCACACTATAGCGCACAGAAACATTAATGAAGGGTGGGTGGGGTCGAGCTCACGCGAACTGGTTGGTTGCGAGCTCCAACCCAATGTTTCCCTAAAAATGGGATAACTATTGTTCGGACAAACCAACCTGGTTCAGCAAAGGGGCTGCCATGGACAACAGTTGAAGGACGGGGCTCCGCCGATGGTTGACCGCCTTCTCGAGCTCTCTCGATCTCTGGTTCTTTGTCTTTCAACTCTTGGTCTCTCTATTGTTCTTCCCCCCCGGTTCTCTCTTCTGTCGGTTTTTTCTCTCTCGGATCTAAGAGCTTTGGCGAAGGTGGAGAAAATGTGTCGGCGGTTCGTAGGCCATGTTCGAGGCGCGGTGGCCGCGGGGCTTCTCTCTCGCTCTCCACCCTCACTCTCACTCATCCTCTCTTTTTCCGACCCTCGGACCCTTTCTCTCCACCCTCTACCTTGGATCCCTTTCTCTCTGCTCTCTCCGCGTTTGAGAGAAGGGCTTGGGTGAGAGTTTATTTATTTGTTTATGGGCCGAACAATGTTCTGGGCCTAACCCAACCCAAAAGATAGCTATTTACTTATTTTATAATTGTGACCCGAACATTATTAAGATTTAAATATGTATCATATTTGTTTTGTGTTCGGGTCGTGTTCGAGTCATGTTTGAGTCGGGTCAAGTCAGGTTTTTGGACACTCCTAACAACAACCACAAACTTGCTTGAAATGGTTTCTTTTGATGGGATGATGCGATGTCCTATTATTGGTCAGTTTGCATATCATGGACGGTTGTTGCATTGATGAGGACATGTGAAGTAGGACGGTCATATTTCTGGTAGAATTCAAACCATTTCTATTATGTGATTCGGCATCGCATATGCCTTCTGACTGCAAACAGAATGGCCAGAAAGTCCAGCAAAGAATAATCAAAGTAAAAGTTTTCAATTCTTGCCCGCAGAACAAGTTCAACAAGAGTGTAAAATCTGCAGATGACACATAATATTTCTGAACTAAAGTTTGCCCCTTATCTGATCGAGGATGAAATGCTATCTCAATGCCATCCTCTATCGATGAGGTTTGAGCAATGGAATTTACATCAAAATGCAGTTTAGTTTCTCAAATAGGATTGAGTTAATTGTGCCAATTCACTTCAATCCAGTAATAATTTGTAGTTTTGGAAATAGGTACTTGTTAAATGCATCAGTAGAATATGTGGTCGTTGCCAATCAGCATCATGGATTTCCTAGTTAGGAAGACATCAGCTGATGCTTTGGCTTTGGAGCAGGAAAAATGAAGAAGAAGACTAAGGAAAGAATGGCAAGAAACAGCAGTTAACGCTAGCTTGGATACGTATTAAAAGATCAACTTGCATCAGTAGAAGATCAACTTGCATCTGTTGAAAGCTAAAACTCGATCCTCATCGGACATCTTGAATTCCGGATGAACTTTTCCAGAGAGAGGAAAAGAAACACCCTCATGGCTATATCGGGACACACAATACCAGAAAGGGGAAAAAGAAGAGAGAAACAACTTAAAGGTATGAGTCACGGCAAGGCAAGACTAGTTTGCCATTACGTGTATTCCGACTCTAAACAGGTGCGAGGTGTAGTGACGTATCATCGAACAACGTAAGAGTTGGATCCAATTGATGGTTCCGTTTCATGTCTTTCACTATTTCAAAGGGGCTGAGCAACCCTATGCGACATGTTAAAATAAAAAAATGATGGCATTTGGAAGGTGGACTTTTGTGCCATGATTCAAGAATGTTTCTAATGATTGAGATTATCTTTAAAGGCTCGAGACACTTTCCAAGGACAATTCATGTTGGCATAGAACCAGTCCTCCTCCGCTTGCTCACATATAAGGCGTGCAGTTGGTGTGACCGCGCTTGCTCACATATAAGGCGTGCAGTTGGTGTGCGGTCAGCGTGCCATTGGTGAGTTCCGCTGTCATATAATTTGAGATTTTTTTATAAAAAAAAATTAGCTATCCTTTACAAAGTATTGTTTTTACTAAATGGCATTTACATCAAAATTATTTTTCAAATGTATTTTTAAAATAAACTTTAACAAACACTACTTTTTTTTGAAAAACCCTTTAGCTCAAAGTTCTTTGTATTTTCCTAAAAACATTCCCTCTAAGTCAAACCAAATGCACTCTTTATAACCTAATTTTACTATCGAACTCGGGCTTGCATATCACAAGCAAAAGGTCACAATTCTAAGATGAATGACATGATCGCTGAGCCGCGTGTGAGGCGACCTTATTCACAATGCCTCTCCCATCACAAATGCAAGTGATAGCGAGGTCAATGTCCTTTTGTTTCACGAGTGAGGTGACTTTTGATCACATTAATGTACCCTTTGATCTTCTCACCAGCGGCATAACTAACACGAGTTGCAGGGAGGCCCTAATTCTCCGCCATAATAGTGTAACCATCTATTTGTTCATTCATCAGGTTCACAGCAGCCCCACCAACTCTTTTCGTGTCTTTTAGTATTTCAAAGGGGCTGAGCAACCCTTATTCACACAACAAAATTTTACCTTTCACTTCGCTAACTTTCAAATGCCCCGGGACACATGACTCTGGATACATAAGGCACAGTAAGGTTGAAGAGAAGGAAGGTTGGTATGTAGTCTCATCATCGTATTCGGCTACATTCCCAAGTTTTACCTTGGTGACGAAGTTCCTATCAAAGGTGCTTGCCCTGACAATGAGAATCCATGGACCCGCCTGCTGGGATTTTGTTTCAAAAACAAGAACACGTGCATTGGTAAACTGAATTAAAAAACAATTCGCAGCAGAAGTAGAAATGTCCATACACATATCTCTTTGACATCATTTTTGCATTTTAATAAGAGGTATGTAGAAGCGATAAAGGGGCTAATTACATTATCCTTGTACCATGCTCAAAATTTGGTTATGACATTCTTCAAATTCTAACCACGAACATATGATGTCTTCACTATGTTGTTTCTAACATTCTTTAATTCTAGCATCACATGTGCCAGGCCTCTAGTTCAAACACATCACCAATCTTGTGTTGAACAGTAGAGAGAAATTGAGGGAGCTCATCACTACAATAGTACCAACAATTGCTCTCGCCTGTGAATAATTAGATTGATCATCATCATCATTCTCTTGTCATCGATTGTTGATTATTGGTCATCTTATGAAGCTCTCCCTCAATCATCCTAAATCACATTGTCCTATCAACTCTCAAACCATTTTGGAGAATTAATTCGGCCATAATGTGTGAGCTTGCTTCAAACTTTGAATTTGAACGTAAGTTTTAAAACTGTTTCAGACATTAATTCAAGTATTGATTGTGTAACCATAACAGAATACTCTTCCACACGTTAATTTGAATCGTCATAAAAATTTATTCTAGGCATTAAGTTTGTAATTGTTACAAAGCTTTAATATGACCGTTAAATATGGAATCATTTCATAATAATAATTTGATCATTTGAATTTGAAACCATTTCAGATCATTAATGGCTTGTTTGGTAACATGTCGAATGGTGCCTAATTCTATTTTTTTATTCCCTAGAGAAAAAAAAAATTACAAAAATCTGTTTGGTAACTTTTTTGTTATTGGAAACAAATTTATTCCTGAGAATTGATTTGGAATAAAATCAATAAATAAAAAAAGTTATTTCTTTATTTCCAAGAACAAATCCTAAATCAAACCAAAACCATTTTCTTTTCTTTTTTTTCTCTCTCTTTTCTTTTCTTCTTTTTCTCTTCCTCTTCTTCTTCTTCTAACTAGTCGTTGGCCATGGCGATGGTTGGCGATTAGCCAAACGACACCCGACGACCTCATCGACTCTCAGCCTCACCTTGGTCTGGCAAGGGTTGACCTCATGCCATTTGGGCGAGATCGACCCTCACTAGTGGTTAGGTGAGACACGGAGTTACTTCTAGATATGTTGTTATAGACACCCAGACGCTTGGAGTGCAAAAACTTAGTACAAAAGGACACTTAAGTATCAACAATTTGAAAGGTATACTTAAGTGTCACTTTTTAAAAAAATTAGATCACTTCAATGCCAACTCTTGTGACTCCTCTCGAAAATACTATGTGGCTATTTTTTAATAATTTTTGTCACCTACATGGCTCGCTATAGATCCACCTTAACTTTCCCTCACACAAACCAATGTTGTTTTGGTCTTAAATTTAATTTTTAATATAAATATTAATTAAATAACATTTAAAACAAAATTTAAAAAAAAAAAAAAAATCTATTGCATAGGCAAGAAGGGCTTCCCTCGCCTATGTGGCCACCAGCCAATCGCAAGTGGGGCAATGGCGATGGACGATGAGGGTCATCGACGCCTAGGTGGGGGTCGGTGACCCTCGACCACCGGAGGTGACAGCCGGCAAGCCCTCACCTCCAATCGATGTGGTCTCTAGCCCTCGCCCAAGCGCTGCCACCCTTGTGACCATCGTCACCACCCCATTGGCAATAGGGCAATGGCCACAAGCGAGGCTCCCCCGCCTATACTATCTATTGCTTTTTTTAGAGTTTTTAATATTATTTAATTAATATTTATATCAAAATATAATTAAAACTAAAATGGCATCATTTTGAGCTGATCTAATCACGTCAATGCCCAAAATGACGCCTGTTTTAACCTCGATTCATTGAAAAAGTGCAATGTCAATATTTTGGCCTGAATTTTCTTATCGTTAGCACTTAATTGATTTATTTTTCTCCAATTTTGGTACTTAAATGTGTCTTTCTTAATTTTTGACACTTGAGTGTCCCTCAATGGTATCAAAAGGTTCTTTTTCTAGGCTTTCACAGGCTGAATCTTGAGAGATAGGAGCGAGTGTGCGACTGTTGCCTGAAGATGGTGACTCTATAAAGAACAGAGAGAGAGAGAGAGAGAGAGAGAGAGAGAGAGAGAGAGAGAGAGAGACTGGGGTAAAGCTTGTACCTTTCGCATTACTACTACTTTGCAATCAATAATTATTATTATAATTGGATTGATATTGGCTTAGGGTTTAAAAGTCTGACAACTTGGTTTGACTGGGATTCATTTTTACTTTTCGCTTTTCCCTCCTTTTCTTTTCTCCTGTCCAACGCCAATCGAGGCCAAACGCCATATTTTTTGAATCCCGTCCCACCACCCGTTACGACTCTGATCTGGCAATCCATGTGTGTGTATGCAAATCCCGCCATGTGATATGTATGATCTCGGAGAATCTCTCTCTCTCTCTCTCTCTCCCTCTCCCTGTTCTTTCTCTCTCTTCTGCGAGAGATTCTTGAAGTTAGCCGGGTCGTCGTCCTGCAACGCCAGCAGATGGGGTGGTAGGCCAATCGTCCAACACGTTCATTCATTGTCAACAACCGAACCTGAGGAGGAGGGAAGCATCGTCGGTGGGGCCGCGGCCTCTCGCGCATCTGCTGCTCGTGCGGTCAGTTTCACGGTGCGTGGGGATTGGGCCTTCACAGATGGGAGAAAAAACGTGTGAAGCGTATAGGCTCGCTGGCTTTTCGTACGTACTTTGTCTTGGGTGAGTAGAAAGGAAAGCTCCGTGTAGGAATTACTTTTCTTAGTGCAGACAACGTTCATCACCTTGTGAGTTTCATTTTTGTTCGGGAAGTTTTTACTGAACAAGAAGAAGAAGAGGAAGTGCATCTTGCTTGTGCTTATGACATGATATTTGAGAGGGTTCTCTATCAATAGCAACGGTATGCGGCTGCTAGTGAATTTGTATTTCACTCATAGAAACTTCGAAGGCGCTACAATCTCTCCTCCATTTTGTGGTGAAGAAGAAATTTTATTAAGTTAGAAGAGATATGCAATCCATTTTCTCCATTAATCTAGAAATTATAGATAATCATAATCACTTTGCATATACTGTTTATAAATAGAAAAATTGCACAATAAGCATACTCACATAAATTTTCCAACGTGCTCCTCAACTTATGAATTATCCAATTAAGTCCTTCAAATTCTAGAATTTTAACAAATTAATGACCCCCGTAAACAATTTATGCTAACCAAACAGAAAATACAACTCCTTCCGATACATGAGAGCAAATTAATTAATATCTTATCATTCCATAATAACATCAATCATCTCAACGTCAAAACATCTCCACAATCGCTGCCATGTCTATCTTTAGCCTATTGGAATCAATCATAGGGGACTTGAATAGATCAAAAGGATTCTACAAGTTCAAGAACATCACTGTAAATTAGAAATTCAAGAACCCCATAAAAAAACAAGCCAAGTTCAAGGACCAGCTATTCACCCTTTTCCTACGAAGATCGTTACAATGAGGATTTCTTGACAAGTCCTCTTGCGATGGTTGTCAAGCAATTGAATACGTTTTCTAATGCATTTCTCAATATATATATATTACTTTTCTCGTTCGATGTTTCCTTATTATTTCGGATACCTTAACATTTCTTAACTAAAGATGTACTAAACGAGTACCCTTTAACAAAAAGCTTGGATAATAATTAATGAAAGTGTGTTTTGTGGGGGACTGACTTATTCACATGAAATGGCATCAAAGACAAAGGAATATTTCTTCCTTTGGTCTATGAAATGGGTGACAACTGCCCACGACTTCCTTTAATAAGGTCGAGCTCAATGTCCGACCGTATTAGGCTAATTCCTTAGTAACTTCAAGGGCTAGGGTCTGTTGGATTGACTTTTGTTTTTAACCTTTTGATTAATCTGAACCTTGAGGCTTATGCTGTTTGGCGTTTTTAAAGTCCGAAACGCCTAAAACTTTCACAAGTTGTAAATATTAACATGTAGATTCACATATATTTCAATTACAGTTCTTTGAAATTTGAATTCATTAATAAACACATCCAGCCAAAATGGCCAAGATTTGCATTGATGTAGACTTGTCTTGTTTACACTTTGCAACGTTCATGCGATCGACTAATTAAACAATATGAACAATTTTGTAATAAGAACCAATCAGTTATACTGTTATAAAAGTGTGGGACTTCCTATGGAATCACTAAAACAAATGACCTATCAATTGAGTTGCATGTACCTCAAATAATTTGTTCTTTTTAACTCAATCAGATAAGTGAGCTGTCATGAAAGTTTGTCTTAATGTATCAAGAAACTAGCCAACAGCTTACTAAACTGCAAATATGTTGAAAGGCTCCTTCTATGCAAATCCACTTCTGGATTGATAACTCTATTTTTAATAAAGTATTATTGCTAATTTAGATTTGATATTTGCTAAATTTTGATGAATTATTGGTGAATGTAATAGCTACTCATGTAATTTTATTTTGTATGAAATATTTTCAGATCTTCCAGAATATTGCAATATCTTTCGGAATATTTCATCTTGAAGAAAAACTAGCCCAAATCAGAAATTTGGAAAATTTGACCATAATTGAAGATAAGGTTCAAAGAAAATCAAGGAGATAAGAATGAATCTTTTCCAAATCCTAGTAGGAATCGACCTAAGGCAGATTTTTGGAGGCTATATAAACCGCTCTTGTGACGCATATAAAAGGAGGAAGAGAGAATCCTTGGAGAGGTCATCTTTGCAAAAGATTTTGAGTTTTCTTACTTAGATTTTGTTTTTCTATTTTAGTGGAGTTGGTGTGTGTCAAGGAGAGAAGGAGGAGACAAACATGAAGCTTATTGTATCTCAATTTGATGAATTTTTTTTTTATTTAGTATTATGTTTTCTTTAATTTTTGTTAGTTTAGTTTTTACTATGTTCTAAATTTCTTTTGTTAGAGCTACAATGGATCTTAATCATGATTGATTGATTTTCAAATACTTTCATACAATAGAATTATTTTGATTGTGTCGTTCTTTATCATGATTGTCGCGACCTTCCCAAAGGTGAATCACCATGGGAAGACTAATGGATTACTAAGTCCGAAGACTTAGTGCGGACTCTCCCAAGCCCTATCAACCTCAACTTGGTGCTCAAAATTTGACCTATTTAAATATGTAATTTTATTCAATTAGAAGCTGCCACTAATCAATTAGAGTTGATTAAAAACCCAAGTAAAGTATGGGAGAATACTCTACTTCTGCGAACTAGAGATTCAATAGGTCTGGGGACATTATTACGCTAAATTAAACTAGCGCCCTTTCGGTACCCTTTCTTTTTAAGTTTCAAAAATATATATATATATATTGCAAATATATATATATATATTTGCAAGCAATCTTAGTTGATTTTAACCTAAACCACTAACATGAAAGGAGTGCTCATGCAAATCATAATCAATAACATTCAGTAAATCCAAAATGACGAATATAAAAATCATGATCAACCTTAAAACAAAATAAGCTATAACTAAAATGCATTCCCTAAACATAAATTCTAAATAGGATGACATCCACTTTTTTTGGATTTTTTCTAAAATTAATTATACATATAACTCTAGTCTAGATTTAATATGCATGATTCTTACTTTAACGACATATGACGTGCAATTCAAATGGCCTAACTCTAATAACATGTTAATTGAAAACTATTGTAACATGTGTGCAATCTATCTAAATACACATGTGCTACATGATGTGGGATGAATGATGTATTTTGCTATATGCATATGCATGATCTTTTATTTTTATTTTTTTATATCCTTTTTATTAAAAAAAACTATTTAACTAATGAAATTTCCTAAGCTTTTACATCATATGCAATGTAAACTATAAGATCAATTTGACATGAAATGCATTAATCTACCCTATTACGCGACAGATTTTTTTATGCATTTTTTGTAAGTTTAAAAAAATTCAACACATAATGCAACCAATCATATAAAGCATACAATTTTCTCCAACCCAAGATAGAAAATCAAAACAATCAAAAACTTAATCCGATGTCTCGCGGTTCAATATTTTTGATTATTAAGATTTTTTAACATGACACAACGACCTCACTCAATCGGAATTCAATCAAGCATGCAATACTTCAAACGAGGAAACAAAATATTCAAGATTTAATTGAGATAGGAACTTTACCTACCTTGTCTACTCTTTCCAAGTTCGGATGGTAACAGATTGCAGGAATCGCGATCGACAATGCTTCAAGGCGGATGACAAGGGTGTGATGGCGACGTGAGAGCAATTCACGCTAGAGTTGGGTTGAATTGTAGCGGCACGGACTAATCTGAATTGTGGAATCACTGCCAAGAAATTGCTGGGAATATTGTCGAAATGTGGACAACACCGTGAGAGCAAGACCACACGCGATGGTTATCAGAATCTATTACGCAAAGTTAAGGCCACATCTATGAGAGCGTGGGCTCGCTGCTCCGAATGTCGTCGTAAGTGTGGCCACGAGTCGAGAAAAAAAAAACATATGGCAAGTTGGACGATGCGATTGAAAACTTTAGAGGAGGACGCTCGATTCCCCTTTCACTTCTTTTCTCCTTTGACTTTGCTGGACGCCTCTCCACGTCCCACGATCCTTTTTCTCTTGTCTCTTGGGAAGAGGCCTCCTTTTGTGAGCCGACCTTCAAGACCTGCGGCAAAAAGAGACGCTTTTTCTCCTCTCTCTTTATATTGCGCTGCCGCTCCTTTTCTCTCAATTGTGGCTGTCTTTTTTCTATGTGTGTGGCCCCTTTTTATAGGTGAGAGGACTATATTATTTAAGAAAAATGATAAATTTGCACGTTGCATATTTAGCTCTTGTATCCCACGTGCAATATTTTTTTCAATATTTCATCCGACACATTCCCCGAATATTGAAAGAATAATGGAAATATTCTCATGAATATTATCATATTCCCGGCAACATGCTCATATTCCAACTCGTCACCCCTTAACGGGCCTAACCAAATTCTTTTTCACTGTGGGTTTAGTCCAACTTGTTAAATTAAAGCTTAGAACCATCAATTGAAGCCCATCTACCACAAGTCCAATGCAAGTGCAATAATAAATGCTCCTAAAACTATATGCTATGCAATTTAATCCTAATATTTTTTGTTTAGGGGTTAAAATTAATCCCTAAATTTTTGAGCATTAAATTACGAATGATTAATCAAAATTTAGGTGTCAACAATGATCTTAATGCTTTTAGAAGTTTGGCCAACTTTTAAATGATTTTTGATGTATGCATGATACTGGGTGGAGATTGTGTGCATGCACATTAATGATATTGAACCATAATTATTTCTAGGTAAAGGTACACTAGGTCATTTATGTGGCTACGGTAATAGATCTAGGTTTGGACTACTTAGATTAAATCTGGAAATTTCCACAAGAACTTAATGCTTTTAGGTAGTTTAAATTTACCTAAGGTTAGTGTGGGTTACATACCTAATTAGGGATTATTAAACCGAGGTCGGCTTTTAATTCATCTTAAGGAAATTTTGCCAACACAATTGGAAATTAATTTGTTGCATGACAATTTAAGAAAATTAATTATGAATGGTTAAGTGAAGTTGGATGCTCTAATGCTTTGTGATCTTAATAATTATTAATTTTCAGTTTGCTTTAGATTATTTTTACTTTACAATTTTAATTAGCTTTTGAATTCTTTAAGTTTAAATTTTTTTATTATTTTAGTATTTTAATTGGTTGAGTTCACTTTTTACTCGTCTTTTCGATTTGGTTAACTAAATTTTTTGGATTTATCACTTTCGATAAGTAATTGGATAATTAAAAATAATAATAATAATCCTTAAGGGAACGATACTCACTCATCACTTTATTACTTATCGATATTGTGCACTTACAATCTGCCTAACATGGATGTACCGACTATGGAGGAATCTTTGATTAGATAGTAAGAAAGAACTTAAACTATATGGAATCCTGGCTAGCTCGATGCAAGTTATTCACTTTAGCAAGCGCAAGATGATGATCTTCGGTAACATGAAGGATGCGATCTTCTTTCACCAATTATTTGCAAAAATTGGGATTTTGTCATTGTACAGCTCCACTCCTCAAACAACATCCTCTGGAGAACTGTAACAATGAAATGCAGGACTAGGTAGAAAAGAAGTTTTTTTCTTCATTTAATATGGTGCTCTGTAGTGTGCATCTTTTTTAGGTTAGTCTGGTGCTAAAAAAGGGGGTATCACTAGAAACTTTAGTAAGGCTTGGGATTGCTTTCAAATTCTCGGGACAGAACTAAAAAGGTGGTTGGGGAGGCATTTTTTCATGTGAAAGGGTTAAAATGAATCTGTTGAAAATATGAATATGTATGGAAGCATGATTTTGATATCAATTATAGCTTTTGGTTTAATGTACAAGTGTGTTGCACACGTTCGGTAGAGGGTGGACAAGAGAATAAGGTCACGGGATAAAGGAAAAATGTCTCGAAAAAAATAGTTGTACAAATATAGTTGCTGGAGGTGTTGTGGAGCAGTGCATAAGATGTAGGCTATATGAGCTCTACTCCTCTCACGGTGAAGGTTTAAATCCCACACGCTCAAATGGTTGAATTACAAGCCAATTTATAGGCAATTATTACCGACTTAGCTTGCATATATCTCTGCAAAGTCAGAGATCTTTTCTTGTTGTTCACTGCCCTAAAGTCCACCACCGATCTCTACATATCAGAGATTTCTTTACTATTCTTATCCACACATGACTAGGAACTTCAGCATTTGTATCCCAAAATGTACATATTTTATACTAGAAGACTTTAGCAATTGGATCGCAAATTCTAACAGAATCTAGTGATCTTCAGGATAGGTTTATTAGTCCTACTTTAGTTATTTCAGTTTATTGGAGTTGCTGATAATTTCAAATTAAATAGTCTATTTGCACCTTTAAAGAATGTATTTTAATGTGATTATTTTTGTGTTATGTTTTACTGTAGGTATCTATCATAATTGCGAATCAAATATTTGGCCTAACAGGACAGTACAGAACATGAACTAGGTTTGTTTGCTCTCGATATCAGATTTTGCAGCAAGAAGATGCAACACTTAAGCATGTATTCTGCCTTTCAACCTTTACTTGGAAATAATAGCTCTTAAACCTAGTTATGAGATGCTCTGTCTGAAATTATTTGGAGTTTACTCCTTCTCTCAAGATCTAATTGGAAATGAAGGGTCAATTTTACATAGCTTGATTTGTTGAATGGCCAGTTGCAACCAGAAACTGTCATCCCGTAATATATTAGCCACAGTGTGTTGGTTTTCGGTTGCAGTTGGTACACTATATTGATTTGTTGTCTGATCACCGACGCTTACCTGCTCAGCAGCATTTAAAGCTCTTTGCCAAGCTGATCTTTAACATTCGTTTGATGGTGGCTTATCACTGCGACCAAAATGGTTAACTTTTCATTTCCGTGTTACCTCCAAGTTGTGAAGGGCGGACGCAGGCACGCACGCACCGGCCGAACTTGATTGAAGAGAGAGAGAGAGAGAATCTAAAGATTTGCCGACAGATTCTGCGCACTTTCTCCCTCGTCCATCCGTCCGTCACGTTATTCCTTGGACTCCACCGGTTATCTCTGCTCCCCAATCCAATTCATCGCCACCGTCGATCAACGCTGACCAATTCGCGAGGCGATTAGTGCATGATTAAGCGATCTATGTTGTCGTGTCATTACGTCTATAATGCCAAGTAAAGGACTATGCTGGTTTCTTTCCTTTCTCCTGTCAAGGTTAACATCATTTTCACAGAACGGAAAGAGAACTTGTCTTCACTGTATCTTCTCTCTAATTCTTTCGTCCTTTCTCCAGTCCGCTTTTGGAACAATTCACCTATTGGTAGGTTTCCGATTCCATCATTAGGCGTGTCTTCCCCAAATTGTCTCGTGGTGTGCATGTGGCATGCTGCGCTGTATGGTCCACTTCTGCTATGCATTCAATTAAATCATATTAGATAGTTTCTTCTTAATAATCAGGTTCTTGGAACATCTTAATTCAGATTGCTTTTCTATGCTTGACATTTCCTTAGGCTTAAAATTAAGTATATATTTGAGTAGAGCCATGGGAAGGAGAAGTCGGATAAAAAGGAGTCTAGAGAATAGAATAGATCGTCGGAATGTGTACGACATAACATAAGAGCCCAATATGTCAGCTTCAAAGACCATCATTATCAACTGCCAAATCCCAGCTTGAATATGGAAAACCAAGTTTAACCTGCTAAATACATTTAATCTTAGGGCCGTTTCTTTAAACATAAGCAGAAGCAAAAAGTACCATTTTTACTTTCTCCCTAAAATTAAAAATATTATTCGACCTTAAGAAAATTATGAAAAGTTATATATGATGTGCCAACATTTTACATATTGTGAAAGTTTCAAGTGTTTCGGGCTATTTCGATGATAGGGCATTGGAACAAACCTTGGTGCTTTGACTAGGCTTATTCCTTTCTCCAAGAAAAGAGAGAAAATGAACGTCGTTGAAAGCTTCGCTTCAGCTACCTGGGATATCCAAGCCTCCAAAACTGTTGCTACTTATATGAAAGAATAAAGTGCTTTATTGTGATCGCATAGAAATTTTCAGCAAAATAATGGATAGTACAGGATTTGATATTTGAATGGGACTGCACTGAAGTCTATTGCTCCTTGGATTTCTTCTTGTCTAGAATCTCTACTATTTGATATTAGGCAGGTATAATGTCATACTATATAAAGTTGCATGGTTCAAGTTGATGGGTCGCAAATCTTATAGTTAAGCCTGGTTGCTTAAGTGCAGGTTTACATAGATATTAAGCTAATTCCTTAGTAACTTCAAGGGTTGGATTGACTCTTGTTTTTAACCTTTTGCTTAATCTGAACCCTGCGACTTATGCTGATTGGCGTTTTTAAAGTCCAAAACACTTAAAACTTTCACGATATACAAATATTAACATGCCGATTTACATATATTTCTATTATAGTTCTCTGAAATTTGAATTCGTTAATAAACAGACCCAGCCTAGATGGTCAAGATTTGCATTGATGCACTATAGACTTGTTTCATTTACACTTCGTAACATTCATTTCATCGACTAGTTAAATAATACGAACCATTTTGTAATAAGAACCAATCTATTTTAAGAGTGTAGGACTTTCTGTGCAATCACTCAAACAAATGACCTATCAATTGAGTTGCATGTATCTCAAATAATTTGTTTTTTTGACTCAATCAAATAAGCGAGTTTGCATGAAAGTTTGTCATAATGTAGCAAGAAACCTATGGACAGCTTATTTGCCAAACTGCAGATATGTTGAAAGGCTCCTTCTGTGCAAATCCACTTCTGGATGTACCTACTATGGAGGAATCTTTGATTACACGATAACGAAGACCTTAAACTATACAGAATCCTAGCTAGCTCAATCCAAGTTATTCATTTTAGCAAGCACAAGATAATGATCTTCGGTTACTTGAAAGATGCGATCTTCTTTTACCAATTATTTGCAAAAATTGGGATTTTGTCATTGTGCAGCTCCAATCCTCAAACATCTTCTGGAGAACTATGACAATGAAATTGCAATACTAGGTAGGAAAAAAAAAATTCATTTATATGATGCTCTATAGTAGTGTGCATCTTCTTTAGGTTAGTCTGGTACTAAAACAACGGATATCACTAGTAACTTTAGTAAAGCTCGGGTTGCTTTCAAATCCTCAAGACAGAGCTAAAAAGGTGGTTGGGAAGGGATTTTTTTATGTTAAAGGATAAAAATGAATCCTTTGAAAATATGAATATGCACGGAAGCAAGGTTTTGATCAGTGATAGTTTTTGATTTAATGTACAAGTGTGTGTTGCACACATTTGGTAGAGGATGGACAAGGAAACAAGGTCATGGAATAAAGGAAAAATGTTTCATCAGTTGAACAAAATAGTTTTACCAATATAGTTGATGGAAGTGTTAGTGGAGCAGTGCATGAGATATAGGCTATATGAGCTCTACTCCTCACATGGTGAAGGGTTAAATCCCACACGCTTAAATGGTTGAATTACAAACCTATTTATAGGCAATTACAACCCACTTAACTTACAAATATCTCTACAAAGCCAGAGATCTTTTCTTCTTGTTCACCATCCTAAAGTCCACCATCCATCTTTGCATGTCAGAGATTTCTTTGCTACTATTCTTATCCACACATTACTGGGGACTTCAACATTTGGATTCCAAAAATCTACATATTTAATCCTAGAAGACTCTCGCAATTGGATTGCAAATTCTAATAGAATCTAACGATCTTCAGGATTAGGTCTGTTAGTCCTACTTCAGTCATTTCAATTGGTTGGAGTTGTTGAAATATTTCCAAATTAAATAGCCTATCAGAACCTTTATAGAATGTATTTTAATGTGATTATTTGTTTGCATTATGTTTTACTATAGGCACCTATCAAAATTGCGGACGAAATATTTGGCCTACCGGGGCACTACAGGAACATGAACAGGTTTGTTTGCTCTTGATATCAAATTCAGTGGCAAGAAGATGCAATACTTAAGCATGTATTATGTCTTTCAATCTTTGTTTGTAAATAATAGCCCTTAAACCCAATTATGAGATGTTTTGTCTGAAATTATTTGTCTGTTGCCTCTCCAGCAGATGGAGTTTACTCCTTCTCTCAAGATCTAATTAGAAGTGAAGGATTAATTCTACATAGCTTCATTTGTTGAATGGCCAGTGGCAACTAGAAACCGTCGTCCCATGATACAGTGTGTGTTGACTTTCAGTTGCAGCTGGTACACTATATTGATTTATTGTCTAATCACTGATGCTCACATGCTCTGCAGCATTTAAAGCTCTTTGCCAAGCTGATCTTGGACGTTGGTTCGATGGTGGCCGATCACTGCGACCAAAATGGTTAACTTTTCATTTCCGTGTTACCTCCAAGTTGTGAAGGGCGGACTCATGCACGCACGCACCGACCCCGAGAGAGAGAGAGAGAGAGAGAGAGAGAGAGAGAGAGAGAGAGAATCTAAAGATTTGTCAACAGATCCCGCGCACTTTCTCCCTCGTCCATCCATCCGTCCGTCCATCACGTTACTCCATGGGCTCCACTGGTTATCTCTGCTCCCCAATCCACTTCATCGCCACCGTCGATCAATGTTGACCAATTCGCCAGGCGATTGGTGCATGATTAAGCGATCCACGTCGCCGCTTCTTTACGTCTATAATGCCAAGTAAAGGACTATGCTGCCTTCTTTCCTTTCTTCTGTCAAAGGTTGACATCTTTTTCACAGAACGGAAAGAGAACTTGTCTTCCTGCAAAGTCACTATACCTTTTCTCTCTAATCCTTTCGTCGTTTCTCCAGTCCGCTTTTGGAACAATTCACGTTTTGGTAGGTTTCCTTTTCCATCATTTGGCGTGTCTCCCCAAATTGTCTCGTGGTGTTAATGTGGTGTACTGCGCTGTATGGTCCACTTCTGCTATGCATTCAATTAAATCATATTAGATAGTTTCTTCTTAATGTCCAGGTTCTTGGAACATCTTAATTCAGATTGCTTTTCTATGCTTGACATTTCCTTAGGCTTAAAATTAAGTGTATATTTGGGTGGAGCCCTGGGAAGGAGAAGCTTGAATATGGGAAACCAGGTATCCCCTACTAAATACATTTAATCTTAGGACCATTTCTTTAAACGTAAGCAGAAGCAAAAAGTACCATTTTTACTTTCTCCTAAAATTAAAAATATTATTTGACCTTAAGAAAATTACAAAAAGTTATATGTGACATGCCAACATTTACATATTGTGAAAGTTTCAAGTGTTTCAGGCTATTTAGATGATAGGGCATTTAAACAAACCTCGGTGCTTTGACTAGGCTTATTCCTTTCTCCAAGAAAAGAGAGAAAAACAAACAACGTTGTTGAGATCTTCACTTCAGCTACCTGGGATCTTCAAGCCTCCAAAATTGCTGCTACTTTTAAGAAAGAATAATGTGCTTTATTGTGATCGTATAGGAATTTTCAGCAAAAAAATTGGATAATACAAGAATTGATATTTGAATGGGACTGCACTGAAGTCTATTGCTCCTTGGATATCTTCTTGTCTAGAATCTCTACTATTTGATATTAGGCAGGTACAATGTCATAGTATATAGAGTTGCATGGTTCAAGTTGATGGGTCGCAAATCTTATAGTTAAGCCTGGCTGCTTAAGTGCAGGTTTACATAGTTTAGCTTGGGATATTAGGCTAATTCCCTAGTAACTTCAAGGGTTGGATTGACTTTTGTTTTTAACCCTTTGCTTAATCTAAACCCTGCAGCTTATGCTGACTGGCGCTTTTAAAGTCCAAAACACTTAAACTTTCACAATATACAAATACTAACATGCAGATTTACATATATTTCTATATTGTTCTCTGAAATTTGAATTCGTTAATAAACAGACCCAGCCTAGATGGTCAAGATTTGCATTGATGCACTATAGACTTGTTTTGTTTAAACTTCGCAACATTCATTTCATCAACTAGTTAAATAATATGAACCATTCTGTAATAAGAATCAATCTATTTTAAGAGTGTAGGACTTCCTATGGAATCACTAAAACAAATGACCTAATCAATTGCGTTGCGTGTATCTCAAATAATTTGTTCTTTTTGACTCAATCAGATAAGTGAGGCTGCATGAAAGTTTGTCATAATGTATCAACAAACCAACGGACAGCTTACTTGCTAAACTGCAGATATGTTGAAAGGCTCCTTCTGTGCAAATCCACTTCTGAATGTACCTACTATGGAGGCATCCTTGATTACGCAGTAAAGAAGACCTTAAACTATATGAAATCCCAGCTTCATTTTAGCAAGCGCAAGATGTTGATCTTTGGTTACTTGAAGGATGTGATTTTCTTTCACCAATTATTTGTAAAAATTGGGATTTTGTCATTGTACAGCTTCAATCCTCAAACAACATCTTCGGGAGAACTATGACGATCAAATTGGTAGAAAAAAAAAATTGGGCATTTAATATGGTGCTCTGTAGTGTGCATCTTCTGTAGGTTAGTCTGGTGCTAAAAAAAGGGATATCGCTAGTAGCTTTAGCAAAGCTCGGGTTGCTTTCAAATCCTTGAGACAGAGCTAAAAGGCTGTTGGGGAGGGATTTTTTCATGTTAAGGGTGAAAATGAATTTGTTGAAAATATGAATATGCAGGAAGCATGGTTTTGATATTGGTGATAGTTTTTGATTTAATGTGCTAATGTGTGTTGCATACGTTTGGTAGATGGTGGACAAGGGAACAAGGTCATGAGATAAAAGGAAAAACGTTTCATCAGTTGAACAAAACAGTTGTAGCAATATAGTTGATGGAGGTGTCAGGGGAACAATGCATGAGATATAGGCTATATGAGCTCTACTCCTCACATGGTGAAGGGTTAAATCCCACACGTTTAAATGGTTGAATTACAAACCTATTTATAGGCAATTACAACCCACTTAGCTTACAAATATCTCTACAAAGCCAGAGACCTTTTCTTCTTGTTCGCCGCTCTAAAAGTCCACCGCCCATCTTCGCATTCAGAGATTTCCTTGCTACTATTCTTATCCACACATTACTGGGGACTTCAACATTTGAATTCCAAAAATCTACATATTTTATCCTAGAAGACTCTCGCAATTGGATCACAAATTCTAATAGAATCTAACGATCTTCAGGATTAGGTTTGTTAGTCCTACTTCAATTATTTCAATTGGTTGGAGTTGCTGAAATATTTCTAAATTAAATAGTCTATTTGCACCTTGATAGAATTTATTTTAATGTGGTTATTTGTTTGCATTATGTTTTACTATAGGTATCTATCAAAATTGCGGATCAAATATTTGGCCTAGCAGGGCAGTACCGGAACATGAACTAGGTTAGTTTGCTCTCGATATCACATTTTGTGGCAAGAAGATGCAACACTTAAGCATGTATTCCGCCTTTCAACCTTTGCTTGGAAATAATAGCCCTTTAACCCAGTTATGAGATGTTTTGTCTGAAATCATTTGTATGTTGCCTCTGTAGCAGATGGAGTTTACTACTCTCAAGATCTATTTGGAAGTGAAGGATCAATTTTGCATAGCTTGATTTGTTGAATGGCCAGTGGCAACCAGAAACCGTCATCTTGTGATATATTAGCTACAGTATCTTTTGGCTTTCAGTTACAATTTGTATACTGTATTAATTTGTTGTCTAATCACTAATGCTCACCTGCTCTGCAGCATTTAAACCTCTTTGCCAAGCTAATCTTTGACATTGGTTTGATGGTGGTCTATCACTGCAACCAAAATGGTTGACATTGGTTTGATGGTGGTCTATCACTGCAACCAAAATGGTTAACTTTTCATTTCCGTGTTACCATAGAAGTAGCTTGGATCGCCACTGCACTTGCCTTTATTGCTAGTGAGGGCAAAAAGACAAAAAGAAAAAGACTGACAATTCCCCAAACCCACAAGCCAATAGCCACCCCCAACAACCAGCGACTTGGCTTTGACCACCACTGTGTCTTATTGATTTGATGTCTGCTGTACATCCCGAGTCATATTGCACGCGACCCGCTTCTACGCGTTTTTGCTTAATAGTCAAGCATACACTGTAAGTAAACAAATAAAAAGAGAGAAAATAAAATAAAATGATAAGACTTAAGCCCATCAGATCAGGTCATCGGTTTGTCCAACTCGTGCAGTCCAATTCGGCCCAGAGCTTATCAAACAGGGAACGCCAAACTCAATTGAAAACCCACAAAGCTCAAGAAGTGACCTGGCCCATGAGACTTTATTGTATCAGAAAACCGAGCCTTGGCCCACAAGTCTTACGGCCAACTCGGCGAGCGCGTCCACTTCCGGGTTCGCCACGGCTGGCCGCGCACACCTGAACCAGGTGCCTTTGAGCCATGACAAATTCACCGAGATCTCAACAGTCATGGAGGAGTGGCCGAGAAATGTCACTTGGCAAACTCTATGATTGGACAAAGAAGATATTTGCTTCGCATAAGAGGTGCCGTTTGGAATGGTGCATGAACTTACTGACCAGATACATATATACACCAGAAACACAAACATAGTTGCAACCAAAAACCAAGGCTCATCGAGATCTGAAGTAGTGGTAGAGCTTGCCAAGATCTAGAGGCTGCGCTCGTGGCTGTTGAGCCAAAGAAAAAAGTAGATTTTGAAAAGGAAGGAGGCACTTGATCTGGCTGAAGAAGGAAGAGAAAAAAGGAAAAAAAAAATTGGGGATTAGGAAAAAAAGACACAAAATTTGGAATTTTTGTGGCTTTACGGGTGTTTTTAAAAGATTTGAAGTGATGAAGCCGTTTTTTCAAAGTAAAAATGGCATCAATTTGATTAAATTTGTCTACTTTAAATCTCTTTTGTGTAACGTAGACTGATTAGCAATTATTATATCATCCTATTAGCAATTTTAGGTGAGCCTTTGCTGGAATGCTTAGATTGGAATTTTACTCAAAAGTTTAGTACTATATTCGCTCAACTGAATATTTTTGTTCAAATTAAAATTTATGCAATAAATTCAGGATTGAGATAACAGTTTCGTAAAATTGGGTGCATCCACAGTCAAACCACATACTTTATTAAAGACGATGAACCCCATCAAATTTAACGATCCAAGGATATATGATGCATATGGACTACCATAAAACTAGAGGTTAGATTTTCAAAAAAATTGATGATGCCTCATCTTGAGTTATTATTTTACTTTTTTGAGAATAGAATCATTTATCCTCGCATCTTAGGGAGAGTCCTTAAAAGCCGGATTAATGATTATTAGGGATTTACTTGCTCCATTTAGATGAATGTAAGTGATTTTCTTTAAAAGCTCAAAAAAGTAAAGGAAGCATTTATTGCTAGAATATGCGAAAATGGTTATATAAAAAGGGTTGTGCTTGAGACAACATTTCATATAATTTGCCTCTAACTTTGGTACAAGAAGGATTAGAAACATGGGGAGTTGAAGCAAGTGGCCTTACCCACCTTGTTGCACTTTTGGGGAATGCTGCAATGGTACGTCCTGAAAAGGCTTATGCTCCTTTTATTTCTCTATTCCTGGCTTGCGATTTTGTTAATTTACGTCAACTGTTTTCGTTTTGTGAGCTGCCAATAATTTGGATTTTTGAGTGTATGAAATTTAGTTGGATGATAAGGCATGCAATAAAAGTTAGGTGTGGCAACATACTCTGAGATTTAGGCTGATAAATGATTGATCGCAGGGACGAAACGCGGCTCTTGGCCTGAGTTGGTGGGACAAAATGGAGAGAAAGCAAAGGCGGTGATCGAGAAGGATGATGTGAACGTGACGGCCATACTGATACCGGTGAAGGGTGGAATTAGACTAATGGATTATTGCTGTAACCGAGTATATGTTTGGATTGATGAAAATGGCAATGTCGCTAAAGCACCCTTAATTGGATAAGAGGGGGGAAATGTGATCCTGAATAAAAATAGCTTATGAAGCTATTCGATATAATAAATGAAATAAGTGATCGTTTGATGTGGCCCTTTTCTACCTATCGTATTTGGATTTAGGAGAGAATGATTTTACCCCTTAAGTTTGATCGATATGTATAATTATTCCGTGTGAGGAAAACCTCTACAAAAGAAAGTTGTTACCTGATCCTTTATGCCCCTTCTGCAAAAAAGAACCCGAAACACTAGAACATTTGTTCATCCTGTGTAAATGGACAGAGCAAGTATGGTCTCAACAGATTATACATATCGATACTTCCCCGTCTCACATAACTCGGATTGACAAGTGGATACAAGAATTTCTCACCTCAACAGCCCACCCATCGACGAAAAGCCTCTTTGCGGGAGTCCTTTGGCAAGTATGGAAGCAGAGGAACGCCCAGATCTTCAGCGGTAAGCGCCCAGATCCGAAACATGTAATAGAGCAGGCTCTGTCCATGAATCGTCTATATGATAAATGGCAGCAACACAGAACCGAAACATAGCAGCAAATTGCACCAGAAGCAAAGATGTGGTCCCCCCCGCCGCACCAAACGCTGAAAATAAACATAGATTGTACCTGGAACAGAGCATCCCTTGCTGGATCGGTCGCCGGTGTGTGCAGAAATTCCTCCGGGCTGCTCGTCGACGGCTTTTCCAGCTCCATTCAGGCGCCCTCAGCCCAAGTTGCAGAAGCCCTAGGCGTGCGAGCTGCTCTTCTGTGGTTGAAGGAGAAGAAAACCAGCAGCGTAACTCAGTTTCTAAACCCTCGAACTGATATGTCTTCAACTTACCCAGCTGATCTGCAGGTGCACGTATCCACCGACAGCTTATCTGTCTTCAATTTCGTCATGGGCCGAGAAGCCCCTCCATGGTCAGCCCAGTCCATCATTGGAGACTGCCGGCAGTTGCTAATCGAGCTCCAACAGGCCTAGCTGATCTTCAGCCCGCGGGACGCAAATCAAGCCGCAGACTAGGTCGCGAAGGCCCATCGAGACAAAACGTTACCTACGAATTGGGTGGCGCACCCCCCCTTTCCTCTTTGGTCTATTTTATGTATGGATTTTCCTGATTCTCAAACTCTCGTTTTGAGTTAGTAATGCAAGTATCCTTTTCCCGATCAAAAAAAAAAACTCTGTTCTCATATGAATTGGTTGTTGTCAAAGACTTTAAACCAAGTTGCTAAAGAGTCCGCATTTAATAAGAAGACACATCTCCCATACATCTGAGGATAATTCCCTGCATGAGATCTAAATTTACAACAAACATCTTGCATCTCATAAAATTAAGCAATTTAGAAGAAGCGAAACATGTATAGAGAATCTCGAATTACTTGGACGATTTATCTTCGTCTGCGGCCTTTTAAACGTTAGCTTCACTCGTCTTCTATTAGGCAGCTTCATCCCACCATGGCCACCACCGCAATTTCTTTTTCTCGTGGACTCTTGTACCGTTCCTTCTCGATGCCTTTAAATTCTTAGCTTGTTGTAAATTCTTCTAATGCCCTTCTACAGGAACATGAAAATGGCTAGCTTGGTGACTACCAGACTTTGGCGACAGCTGCCACCATGCCTTCAACCACAAAGGCCACTAAAGATAGTCAGCGTCACACGGATGATAAACCCCTCCCTCTGGACACTAGGGGTGTAAGTGGTTCAATTCGGTTCGGTTTTCTCAAAAAATACAATGAACCGAACCGAAATCCAAATCGAACCGAACCGAATTTCGGTTCGGTTCGGTCTTTTGGTTTTTCCTGACTTTTTTTAGCAATTTTGATTTAGCTCATGAGGAAGCGATTTTCCTCAAACCCAGAAAACTCCTCCCCGTCACATCCCAGATCAAGCTCCCCAAGAACGCTTCTCCTTCTTTCGTGGAACATTCTCTTGCTCCTCTGTCTCCTCTTGCTTCTTCCCATCCTCTCTTTCAGCTTCGACTCTTCCTCCGCCAACCCTAGAGTCCCCACGGCTTCCTCAGTCGAAGACGTCGTCGCTCCTAGCTCTACAACTCCAGCATCGACATTTCCGCATCTAGGGCATCTCAGAAGCGAGTCTTCAGTAGTTGTAGCGACGGGCTTGGCTCGTGCTGCTTCCTCCTTAGGTCCATTCGCATGGTTCTTGACGGGCTCCTCCTTCTCCTTCTTTCTCTTCCATTTCTTCTGCTTCAGCAACAGGAGACAAAGGCCAAGATCTCGAGAGGACGTTGCTGAAGATCCAGAGAGAGTCCAAGCTCTCCATAGCCCGCAAGCAGCACTCCATTCTCGCTCCCCCCGTGAGCGTACGAAGGAAAAGCTGCTGAGAAAATGGGAGATCTGCCAACGAAAGGAGAAAGGCCGATCTACGCTACGACCTTTTTGTCTCGGACAAGACAAGACACGAGTGCAAAATCCTCATCGGTTCAATTTGGTTAACCAATATGGTTCGGTCAACCGAATTGGATAGATTCTGAATTAGGAGATATAATTTGATTTTTTCAGTTAACCGAACCGAAAAAGCATGAAATTTCGGTTCGATTCGATTTTCGATTTTCGGTTCGGTTACTGACACCCCTACAGGACACCACCAAATTGTCAAATCGATATCAATCGTTCTAAGGCGATTCCACCAGCCTATTCTTCTTTAGGAGTATTGCCACCTATGACGGCCATCTGCAGTGGTTCATCAAGCGAGAGCGCTCAGCCAAACTGTATTCTTTATTTTAACATGCTAGTGCCGCACGCTTCACACCCATTGTTGATAAAAGAACATTTCTTTTTTTCCTCTAACCTAGGAATACCATTGAATTTTACATTCCAGAATTCAAACGAAATTATTTAAGGATTTACTGAGGTCTAAATGCCTTTAAATTCTTAGCGTGCTGTAAATTCTTCAAAAACCCTTCTGCAGGAACATGAAAATGGCTAGCTCGGTGATTACCAGACTTTGGCGATAGCTGCCACCATGCCTTTGACCACAAAGGCCACTGGTGATAGCGAGTGTCGCGCAGATGATAAACCCCTTCCCTCCGACACCATCGAGTTGCCACATCGATGTCCATCGTTCTAAGACTCAGCTCAAGGATGCTCTCCCGTCTGTTATTTCCTTCATTTTTGTGGCCACGGAGCTTAATAGTGCGGGCATTAAGCTCGCCATATATGGCAGAGCTCTGCGCTGCGTGCGTCGAGTGCTCACTAACAGCGACATGACTTTATATTTTAAAGGTTCTGAGTAGCCTTCCCCGTCTTTAAGGCCTTGAGACGATGACGGAGGGCAACCCAGTTGCGGGGTGGAGTGGCTAGAGATGAAGAGCGGATTGCATTAGTGTTGATAAAATCGTAGTGCGATGAAGATTCATAGAAAATGAATAATGCGGCGCCATCTTGTGGGGGGGACAGCAGATGAGGTGCATACAAATTACGGTGGATCTGCACTTGAATGACCGTCATAGCTGTTGAGATATGATTTTTAGCCAACGTATCGATAAATGTAGAAAAACTGAATTAGAGGTTTCCGATCACGACGGAGCCCCTTTTTTCGAACAAAAAGTGTCATTTTCCAATTATGTTTGTTGGTCTAACTTTTATAAGAAGATTTCCTATCCATTTCACATGAAAAAAAAAAAGTCAAACTGTTCACTTTTAGATTGACGTTTTAGTCAACAACTCTTTGACCAAAAGTCAATTCCAAGTTAAATTTTAGTTTTTAGGACAAAAATGTTCCTTTCGAGTCTAATTTCACTTTGAAAGTGGAAATTTTGAGAAAATTCAAAATTTTGACTATAAAATCGAACTCTTAGTGAAAAGTTAATTGAATTTGACTTTTGGTCAAACCTTTAACCAAAAAATTAAAAAAGTATAAGATTCACCAAATCAGCTCATTTTAGCTCCAATTTGATTTTCACATCAAGAATTTCATGAAAATTGATTAAAAACCACATTTTTTGAATTTTTTAGTTTTAGGTTCGAAATCAACCAAAAATAAAATTACTTTTGTTTTAGTCACAATTAGGTCTAGTTATTTTCATGACATTTAATCTAGAGACAACTACTCATTCACTCCTTCAATCAATTTCAAGATCGGGCAAAGTGAAATGTGAATTGACATTTTGCCCCTAATTAGGGATCCGAACCCATTCTACATGATTTGCGAATGAATACTTCCATTATACTCAATTTTGTAAGTTAAATCCAAATTAGGGTCAATTTTAGCAAATTCACTTGCCAACTCATCGATGTAAGAGATTTAGCTTACTTGGTCTAAAGGAAACAGGATTGTCGAGCTTTGATTCAAGAAATTTAAGTCGACCCTTTCACGACTAAATTCACAACTAAGGTTTAATTTGATAAATTGAGGTTCAATTTCAACATTGGCCCTCAATTTAATTTTGGCGAAAATGTCACATCATCAATTAAAGGTCAATCTGAATACAATAAGTACCCCTAGGCATGGGCAATTAGTCTAATAGATGTCTCACAATTTTAATTGAATTCAAGTTCAATTAATATGTAAATTATGACCAACAATTAGATGAAATTGCCCAATTTAGCTTAAGAGAGGTCCAATTTAGTGTATCCATGGTATGGGTCCAATAATTTTCACGACAATTAAACAATTAGGTTAATAAAAAGTGACAAAATTAAATTTTTCTATGATTTAATTAGCCTAATTTGTTTGAAATCGGGCCATTTCTATTCTAATTGGACCATTTCCTTTCTAATTAGGCAAAATTTCTTCTACATAACCATAAGGAAAAATTGGATTGAACTAGCCCAAAGGAGGTCGAATCAATTGAACCAATGTGGATGGTCCGACTGGTCATATCAGCCACTAGTGGATAAGGTTGGTTCATCCCTCCTTTGGCCGATTCTTAGTCGATGACAATCACTGTGCGGTAGCTCATCCCATGGGCAATCCTCCCATGCCCTCACTTTTTTATAATTTGCAAAAATATCCCGGATTTTCATGAACTTACAAAATTACCCCTAATTAGGTCCTGAATTGCAAAAATCATTTGAATCGTCAATCTTGTAATATCACAACCATTAAAATAGACATGTGCCTAATTCTAAACATGCTTAAAGACTAAGGAAGTTTGTTAGACACATGTGATTAATCCTTAGCCATAGTTTAATCCAATGGCTAGGATTTGAGATTAAATGTGACTATATAAAGAATTTTCCCTGCAAAATTTTAGAAGGGGGCCACTTGCAACTACACATTCTCTCTCTACATTTTCATTTTTCTCTCATCTCTCTCTACTTTCCCTCCATTTTTCCCTCTCTATTTCTCTATCCTAACCGACTCAACTACTGCCGCTTTCTTCTCACGGATCGGCCTCATGTCGGCATCACCGCCTCACTAGTCACTTCCTCCGACATCTACCACCTCTTCCCCGATGCACCCGTGGTCGCAGCTCCCTCTGGTGTCCTCCTGGTCATCCAGTTCGGCCGCCTCTCCTCACAGCGTATAAGGCTAGTGACGGAGCCAATGACTGGTCCGCCGACTTCCCCCATCTAAAACCAACAGTCCAGTGACCATCTTTTGGGGGTCCGACCACCTTCCGAGTGTTCCTTGGCATGCCTCTAACCCTCTGGAGGTCAGGGTTTCATCGGAGAGCCACCAGAGCTCCTCTAGTGGATAATTCTCCCTATAGTGGTCAAAGACCAGTCCAATCGAACCGATTCTGTCTAGACCTGAATCGGCACTACTCCGGTACTGATCTGATTCCCTCCAACGACGAAAATCTCCTCCAGCGTCCCTATGACAGTGCTGAAGGTCGTGATGTTCCGATTGTGTTGGTTTCAAACTTGATTCGGCAAAAGCTTTGCAAAAGGTAGGTTTCTCAAACTCGAGCTCAATGATGCGACCACACTGGGCAATCGGGGTTAGAGCTCAAGCTTGGGATTGATTTAATAGATCATGTGGCTGCTATGATGTTTTAGGATGATTAGGAATGGATTTAGTTGGATGAATATGGCTTGATTTGGTGTTTGAGCTTAAGCTGCAATTTCAGATTACAAAATGACTAATCTAAAAAACATTTTCATTTGAGCTTGAAAAATTACTCAATTGTTTTCAAGGCCTTCACAACTTTCGAAATAGACTCGATGATCTTTCTAATGAGCTATGGAATGTCTTGATCAAACTCCGATTGATACTTGAAAACCTCTGTCAAATTTGTAAATATGTCCTCTAATATTTCTCAAATTCCATATGTTTTGTGTCATTTCGACCTTTGCAATTTCACAATTTTTTTCTAATTTTTGTGATCTGAATTTTGAGTCAGTTTCTATAAGAATTGTTTATAACATATTCATCTAGAACATATATTTTTTCCATAATTTTTTGAGGACAATGGATTAGGATGAATAGCCCTTACATCACTGCGTTGGCTCCTAGAATTTGCATATTTTGAACGTCTATTTTGACTTCTCGAATTTTTGCTGAATTTGAGCTTGGAATCTGACCTTGAATTCCATAAAATTGTGCATATGAATGTTGGTCATAACATGCTTTTTTCTCAAAAATTTTCAATGAGATTATCTTGGCCAAATCCTCCATAAATCGCCTTCTTGTTGTGTTGATTAGGCATTTCAAAATCAATGTTTCTACTCTGTCAATTTTATCGTGATTTTTCTAGAGCTCTTATTGAGATGATTCCTTCTAGACATTTGTTCATATGGATGTTAGTCATGACTTATATTTTTGTTAGAACTTTTAAACAACGTTCATTAGGCAAAAATTCTCAAAAATCGTCCTTAGGTTGCCTTTACCTTGTATAAACTTGAATTGACATTCATGTGTAATTAAGCCTGCAATTGTGACTCTTTGTCCATAAAACTTTCATTATGTTATTTTATGCCTTCCTATCATCCTAGAGATGCTTAAGTCACTCCAAATGAGCCTCATTGAATCATCACTGGCATGCATTAATGAAATGCCGATCTGTCATTATCATGTACACCTTGGTTGTCTTGTTTTTGCTATGCTCATACCATGTTTTGTGATTGTGTTCGGGTCTAGACCCCTTAATGAAAATTTATTGTGGTTTGATGTTCGATCTATGTGATTTTTTCCATACTTTTGCCATGTCATATAGGAATAATAAACCTTGCATCTTCTTGATATAATGGCTGTCCCAAATATGGTCATTAAGCGTGTTTGTATAGATGCCATTGATTGGACATGTAAACAACCTTAATTGAGCATATTACCTCTTAGAAAGTCTTAGGAAATTTACCAAGCTTTCTAATGACAGCAAAGTTAGATCATTTGCATGCCAATTGTCCCATTTTTCATTTTTTGCAAAGTTGAGCTGAAATCTAAGGAACTACAAAATTCGGATGGCATGCATAATTATTTTCATGTTCACTTCGCCATTTTTGTTCAAATTCTTTTGTTGAGACTTAGAAGTCAGGCCCTTCATGAACTTTGTTTATCATATTTAGGACTATCATGTGGTACAGTTTGAAAATTTTCCGGCATTGTTAACATGATTATATCATCATGAGATCTGCTCAAATTATTGTTGCCATGTTCCGTTCTAATGCATTTTGCCATGTTCTTCGATTTTTTTTAAATCATCCATTGCTCTTTTGAGAAAACTTTCTTCTTGAAAGTTGTTATTGAAAGCTTGATGTACTGTAATTTTTGTGAAGTAAATGACTTCACGGGTCATGTTCAATTGCTTGCTTTTTGTAGAGGTGCTATGGATTCCCCTTTTTTGTTCTTTATAATGTGCTCATGTTCTAAATTTTTTTGAAAATGATGCGTGTAGAACATATCTTCGATGTCTTCATGACTTTTGATTGTCATTTCTTGAACTTTAAGTATAAAAATTTTCAGAAAATAAAAAAGATGATTGAATGAACATTCGACTCATGTGGCTATGTTTGACGTATGATTGAATGGATGAAGTGAACCGGTGTTAGTACACTAATTATTTGATTGAGTGAGAAATAAGGTCTTTGGACCTGCTCATATGCTCATTTTCAAGTTTGATGCATGTGATTATTAATTACTTGCACAAGCCCAGCGCATGTTCACAAGTAATCTTGGGGTTACATATTAGAACCTAGGAGTTTATGACATTCGTCACCGTAAGTGAATATTTATGATGGTTAATGATCATAAGTCATGTCTAATAAATATGAATGGGATAACATTTTGTGACATGTTATGCATGCAATTTCCAAAGACCGGCCTTGAGACCACCTTGAATTGATTGTTGTTTGTTTACTTTATCGACTTGTTTTGTTTGTCTCTTGCTTGGTTCGATGTTTGTTTCAAATGTAACCCGTTCATTTAGCATTAGTCAAGAATTAGGGTGGGTGAAAAAGGCGACCCTAAAGACGGTGATGGTCCATGTCCCTTTCGACCTTTCCTCTTTTGTACCATTCATTTGATACCCAACATATGTCTCGGGTTTTCCATTGTATTGTACCAACGAGTTGCGAGTTTTCCTTTCTTTCCTTTACTTTACTTGCATACTTAGGATTGCATATTAGATTTACCGCTTTCTTTGGGTGTTTACTTCCTACACTACAATTTTCAATTCAAATTGTTTACTATTCTTTTCCCTTTTTTTTATAGAATTAGAACGATCCGATCCTAATATCCACACGTGATCGCCTTTTCATTTTAAATGGCATGAAAAAGTAAAAAGACATGCGTGATCATCTTAAGTAAAACACTGTGATTATTAGGTACCAAAATGGCACTAATAGAAACATTAGCATAACCCAATTCCCCCGAACCCTAGATCTCTAGTTCGTAGAAATCAAGGGAATTCTCCCAACCCTCAAATGGGCTTTTTTCCTGACCCCCAAAATTAAGGCTAGTGACAACTCCAAAACATTTATCTTAAGTTGTTAACCAATTTAGATAATAAAACAAATCATTCCGCCATTGCACAGGGTATGAACTTGAGAATCCACACTTGCGATCAAATTCCTTTTCAAGAATCATTCATGAGTAAAACCCCTAAACGCCGTCCCTCCTGACACCAACAGTTGCTGAGGGCAGGTCACGACAGTAGCAAAATTAAAAGATGCAATTGATATGTGAGTAACGTTTGTGTCTTAAACTCATAACCATGTAGTTGCCAGTGTGGCATTGATGGCTTTATTTAGGAGGCAGTCCACTCAGAGGTCGGTCTCTTTTTTGGTGGTTTGTAAATTTTTCTATTTCACGTCCCTTCTCATGATTTGGTCCGTAGTATCGTTATGGCCAACGTCAACACTTGAATACGTCATTTTCATAACATGGATGACGAAAATGATTTAAGGATGCAATTCACGAAGAAGTAATTTAGAAACCTTATTAAAATTTATGAAAAGTTTGAAGGCCAGTTGTGACTTTGTCTTTCTCTTTTATTTATTCTTTTTCATTTTTTTCCTCTCATAATTAGGCTTTCATTTAATTAAAATTAATATGTGGAACCACATTTTATTTTAACAAATTTTGAAACTTAAGAACACTTTTTTTTTTCAATTTAAAATATATGTGGAACGATGGCTAATTTTATAATTTGTAGAACTTGAAATATATACTCTCTCTTTTATAATTTTTTAAAGGGAAAGTGAAAAGTGTTATGTTATATTTATTCTTTGGTTCAAATTTCGGACAAACTTGGAGATTTCTGGCCAAGTTTTTTATATCTCTATCAAGTTTTTTAGATCATGAAAAGTTGATAACAAGAATAGACAAATGACAACAACAATTGCCAGCTGGAAGTGTAAACTTTAGCTTGAAAGTACATATCAGTAACGATAGAAGATTGATTCAGTAGTAGTCGTCATTGCTTTCCCTCACTTACCAAAGTTGAAGGGTATATCATCATAAGAAAGAATGAACTATGGCCGGTAAGGACCAGACAATGAATAGACTGTCGAGAAGGAAGCGTCACTTTTTCATCACAATTGAAGACTAAAATAATACCCAATTTCCATCGAGAGGATGGTCTTATTTAAATCCTCAATATTGTCTCACTAGGCTTCTAGTCTCGAGTAGACGTAAGAGACGGGTTATGTTGATCGTTTACACCAAACTAGCTGAGGAGACATCTATTTTAGGTCCATAATGGAAACAACATTGTGCTTGTCTTAAAGTAGTAGTAATGCAAGAGAACCATTTCCATCAAATTTCACACAGACAAAGGGGAATTGGATAATAATATCGATGTTTTATGTTTTTATCATGGGATTGTGGTAAGACGAAAGTACTGCCAATGAGCTAATTAACACCATATTCCTGCTCGCTATTGCTTCTTAGGTGAACTTAACTGACAAGCTAACTTGTAAAAACCCGAGGCCCACTCTATAAGAAATTTCAGCAAAAAAAAAAAAAATTGATAATAAAGGAAAAGTTCAATGCAAAAGATAATTAAGGCGTTCAGTTGGCGTGCAGTTGGCATGCCACTGTAAAAACTCAGGAAGACCCCTCTCTGAATGGTTGCAAAGGCAGCTACGGCAATACCATCCACATAAAATGGAGGTGACGAAACTTCGCTGAGTGACTTGGAGATTATGTCGACACCGTCTGCGAGGGCAACATCAACTCCCACCAATATATCCAACATTAAACAATATGTGGAACAGACTTAATAGATCGCCAAATGAGAAAACGGAGCCTTGCCACGTGCCATGCCTTTAGTCATCCCAAGCGTATTGGCTCGCCGCATAGAGGCGCCAACTGCCGTGCTGGCCATGTGAGTGTCGTGTCCATCATCGTCGATAAGTGGCACAGTCACATTTTGTTTTGCTGAGCTGTCGAAGGTCTCGGCTCCTATCAACTTGTTATTGCACTAGTGAGGCTCAAAGTCGCATCTCCCTTTCCATTTGGCTAGTAGAGGTGGCATTCCATTTCCGCTTAATGTAGGGTGGTCTGGTGTCACACCCATGACGTATCTATCCAAATGCACTAGACTGATATGGAAAGTGACGTATCTATCCAAATGCGCAATATCTAAATTTGGACACTGTGCGAAAGAATGACAAATGGATAAATAATGCAACTTGGAAAGAAGAATAGGAGTTAGGTAAGAGCTGGCCGTCAAATAAATTAATGGCACAACTCGAACGTCAAATGTTTGAACAAAGTCGAAACGACGAGCTAACTTGTATAAACCCGAGGCCCACTCTATAGGAATTTGCAAAAAAAAAAAAATTGATAATAAAGGAAAAGTTCGATGCAAAAGATAATTAAGGCGTGCAGTTGGCGTGCAATTGGCGTGCCACTGGCAAGTTCCATTGTAAAATAATTTACAATTTTTTTGTAAAAACTAGCAAAATTTGACGTGCGGACCCCTGGAGTGCTAAAACTTGGCACGATGTACACTTAAATGCCAAAAGTTCATAAATTTACACTTAAGTGCCAAAATCGAAGAAAAGGATTAGTTAAATGCTGATAGCGAAAAAATCCGGCCAAACTGCCATGTGTCATTTTCCGGCAATTTTATTTGCTGACAGAGCTTTTTTTTTCAAAATAAAATATTCACATGGCAATTTCAAGGAAAAAAAAAATTTCCAAGTCATATCAGAAAAAAAATTTTAAAAATCTATTTTATTTATAAAAAAGGGGGGGGGGAGGGTTCGAGTGAGGGCTGCACCCGCCGTCGCCACCTCACCATCGCCGGGAAGGGCTAGCGACGGTGAGGCGAGGGTTGGCCAGGGTCATAAGGGCACCTACATCAGTGGAAGATCATTTGCTCCTGTTAAGTGCTTTGTATATAGTTGTTATGGGATGAGGTCTATTAAAAGCTAAAACTCATAGCCTCATTGGACATCATGAACTCCTGATGAACTTAACCCAGAAAAAGGAAAAAGAAATACCCTCATGGCTTCATCAGGACACACAATACCAAGAAAAAAAAGAAGAAAAGAAAAGAGAAACAATTTAAGGTAAGAGTCAAGGCGAGATGGGTTTGCCATTCTATGTATCCTGACTCTTAATAAATTCAGGGTCTCGTGACATGCTCATATCTCTTATCAAACAACTTAAAATCTACAACCAATTGATGGTTACGCGTCACCAAATTAGGAGAGTATGCTTCTAAAAATGTTGTTACGGGTCAACTCTAGGTCAACCAAGAGCCTGATGATAGAGTAAATTTTAGGACAATATAACTTTAGTTGTACACAAATGGTGCCTGGATTTGCCCGAGAAAATAAGCCTCTTTACCAAACGTAACTCGAGATTGCATGATATGCTTACAAAAGATCAACCAACGAAGCGTTTTTTTTATTTACATTTGCAAGCTACATGAGCAGATTAGTGACCTTTTTGCAGTATTCAAACAATTTGATATTTTCTAATTTTAGACGGAAACCAATGCATCAAATTCTATGAAGAAGGCCAGAGTCAGATTTGGAAAGCACTTTAATCACTTCAATAGTGAGTATAGTAATCAGAGAAATAGTTCATAGTTTAAGTAAATGCAAAAACAAGATTGAACCTATTCATTTTCTTTTCTAAAAGTATTTCCATGTGAGAATAGGCGCTATAGGTCACCAAACCGGATTTAACTAATTAAAAAATTCATGAACCAAACTCACATTAATCCAATTAAATCACAACTCGAACCAAACTAATAACTTTGGTTTTGTTCAGTTTTAAATCATTAATATCAAGTCAACACGGTTGGGAAAACTCGCTATGTACTTCGAGGATGAGTAAACATTCTCTGTGAACTAATAATTATATTTGAGTGTACAAACCAAATAACCTCTCCATACTTGATATGCTTATGTCTCGTCAAGACGCCAAGTTAGTGGAGAACTTTCTTATTCTGCAAATGGAGAACAAGTAATTGAATAGATAGCGCTAGAGTAAGGGATTTGGAATTGCAAGGTACTTGGGCGGACCAATTAGAAAGAGAACAACTTGGAAGGACCTACGCATAGCCAGTGAATAGATTAAAATTTGATTATTAAAATTTGGTAAAATCTAAAAATCTGCAAGAGTCGTCTTGCCTAGGAACCTAAAAATGAAGATTCAGCTCTACGTCAATATTTTGAAGCTAACTTCAAGTCCTGGAATCCATGGAGACATAGGTGTCGGCAAATCCAATTTCAGAAAACTCTTGGCACAAACTCTTGAATCTTGATTGCGGGAAAATGAATAAGGAAAGCCTCCCTTTAGTTTTTTTTTGTTTTGTTTTGGTAAGATAAGATTATATAAAACAATTAGAGAATTGTACAATAGGGGGGGAGATATGGTACCAACAGACACTCATCTAGACGAAAAGTCCCTAGAGTAGAAGGGTACCGCGGTCCCAAAAAGAAATATACAAAAGGCTAGAAGTCCAAGGAACTAAGAGGACCTAAGCCATCCTATACTAAGTCATGGACGGCTCCACTCCAAAAATCTAAGGGTCTATCCCCCAACTACACTACATCCTTCTGTTTCCAGGGTTGTCTTCAACCGATTTGAAAGATATGGCTTTATCCTTGACCACCTTATGGAGGTATTGCTTCATGAAGGGAATACAAAGGTTATGGCCACCGAAAAGGATGTTATTTCTGGTTTCCAAATAATATAGTAAAGAGAACCAAAGGAGAAAACCAAAGGTTATGGCCTCCCTTTAGTTGATACGACATGCACCCTTGAACCATCAATTTGAATTAATTTCTTCTGGGAAACTCCAATGACAACAAATATAGAACGAGTTTCCAAATTAACTATTAAACTAAGTTTGAATTATATAAGTTATTCTATGTTTTTGGAAAATAACCTAATATTAATAGTCAAAATTTAGGTTCTAAAAAATAAAGCACAATTGTATATGGATTCTGATGGCTTGGATTGGGCGTGCAGTTGGCGTGCAGTTGGCGTGCAATTGGTGTGCCACTGGTGAGTTCCGTTGTCAAATAATTTGCAATTTTTTGTAAAACTAGCAAAAATCGATGTGTGGACCCCTAGAGTGCCAAAAATTGGCACAAGGGTTAAATGCCAAAAGTTCAGAAATGTACACTTAAGTGCAAAAATCAGAAGTTTGTTTCTAGATATACTCTTACGAGCTAGCTAAGAATTCAATGCTTGAGCATTTTCAGGATAACATAACTTCAGTTTAATTAGACAGATGCTAGGATTTCATCAAGAAAAGAAGCCCCTTATGAAATGTAACTCGAGGTTTAGTAATATGGTTACAAAAGATCTACCAAGAAAGGGTATCTTCGATTTTTTTTTTTTTCATTTTGTAGCATATATCCAATTTGCCATTTGCTAGCAACATGAGCAGATCAGTAACATTTTTCATAGTATTTAATTAGTATGCAAATGTTTATAAATTGTGCAACACATAACTTATTTTATTGAAGATATTAACAATAAGACGCAGTGTTCTTATTCTACAAATGGAGATAAAAAATAATACTAGGATTTAAAGAAACTTTGGTGCATAAGTTAGGGATTTGGGATTTCAGGGTACTCGGACGGACCTGATTGACCAAATAGAAAGATAAAAACTTGGATAAGTTAAGTATTATAATATGCTTGGAAGGACCTAAGTAGAGCTGGTGAATAGATTGAAATTTTTGGTAAAATTTACAAGTACATATGGACCGCGTTACAAATGAAGTTTACGCTGTTGACGTACCTAAAAATGAAGATTCAGCTCTATATCAATAATTTGGAGCTCATTTCAACTCTAGGAACCAATAGAGAAATATTCTAGAGAAGTCATATAGGTCATGCCATTTTTGGCTAAATAGATGATGTGTCCGACAAGTTTACAAGGTTGTGTTGTCGGACAAGTTTCCAAGGTTATCAATATTTGCGCACTTGGGGTGAAACCGTGAGAGTTCTGAGTTAAAAACAAACATTTACGGGCAAAAGTATAGTCCAAGTGCCAAAACTTGGTACAAGAAAACACTTAAGTGCCAAAAATTACAAAAAGTACACTTAAGTGTCAATTTTTAAAAAATTAGATCACTTAAGTGCCAACTCTGACGAAGGCTGCCGAAAATCTGATGTAGCTTATTTTAATAATATAAATTGCTTAGTGGCTCGCCGGAAGATGAGCCAATAAAAAATCAGCCAAAATGACATCGTTTTTGTGTTAACGTGGTATTTAAAAAATGTATTAATTAAATAATATTAAATAACTTAAATAATAATAAAATTTATTAATTAAAAAAGGTGGGGAGGGGAGGTGGGCAACAAGCCCTCACCAGCCACTAGATGAGATTTCGAGTCTTCGCTAACCACGATGAAGGTCATGATCCCTTGCCCAAATCTGAGCAAGGGTTGCAAGCCCTTACCCAATAGTCATTGAGGGCTCGTTGCCCTCACATGCAGTCAACAAGGGTGGTGAGCCCTCACTTAGATCTAGGTGAGGCTGCAAGCCCTCACCCCCTTAGATTATATATATAATTTTTAAACTCGTGAACTTTATCTTAATTAAATAATTCATATTATTAAATTAAACTATTTTCTTAGCCATTGTTTATTTATTAAGAACACGTATCTTTAGTTTCTTCTACTTGTATTTAGCATTTTCTATTTTATTGAGATATTGCATATGTAGATAAAAAAAGGAAAAATTTGTTTTACAAAAGTTAAAGCTCATAAACTCTTTCCTCATCTAGATTTAAAATTATTAAGCTAAATAATTTTTTCATTAATTGTAATTTTTGTGATGTATTTAATCTAATTATTCAACTAAAATAATTTATAATTTAAATTAACAATTGTTCATTTATGGTGAACTTTTGCCTTACTTTTGTTTGATTTTCATTAAAAGATCTATTATTTTTAATTTAAATTTTGTATTTAGTTTATATTATTCTTTTCTTGGTTAAATAGATTTTCCTGAACATGAGAGTTTTTTGTTTGAACTAAGATTTTATCATTCAATAACGTACTGAGGAAACCATACTCAAAATAAGCCATATTCGAACTAAGCTATATCATTCTCCTAATTATATTTATGTTAAACTTAACTCAAGGAGATCTGGAAAAAGATATCATATGTCTTGCCACGTGGCAGCTATAAAGGTGAAGTGAAGTGTCACGCTCAACTCTTACCCTTTACTAAATAATGGATAATAGATAGCACAATCTCAATCACTTAATTCGAACCAATTTTGTCAAGAGTTAATGCCATGAAAAACCCTAAACTTTACCCCCGTGACAGATTTACCCTAAACTTTTTTTTTGTGACACAAAAAACCCCAAACTTTGCCATGTATAACACATTTACCCCAAATTTTGCCCCGTGTGACACATTTATCCTAAACTTTTTTTCTGCCACCAAAAACCCTAAACTATGCCACTTGTGACAATTTTACCGAACTATATTACTTATGACAAATTTACCCCAAAGTTTTTTGAGCTAAAGGGCATTTTCGTCATTTCAATTTTTTTTTCTTTTTTTCTTTTTTTTATTGAAGAGGAAGCCGGCGAGGCCAATTCGGCGAGGGTCGCCCGGCAGCCCTCGCCGAGTCGGGCGAGGGCGGCCCGGGCCCGGGCGACCCTCGCGGCGTCGGCGAGGGCGGCCCGGTCCCTCGGCAACCCTCGCCGACGTCGGCCCAAGCGGATCCGGCTCGGGCCGCCCGCGCCCGATCCGGCCTAGGCAGCCCTCGCCCGACGCCGACGAGGGCCGCAGATCCGGCGAAGGGCCGCCCTCACCGGATCGGCTTGGGCGGCCCCCCGGGCGTCGGGCGAGGGCCGCCCAAGCCGATCGGCGAGGGCCGCCTGTGCTAGATCGGGCGAGGGCGACCCTCGCCGGCGTCGGGCGAAGGCGACCCTCGCGGCGTCGGGCGACCCTCGAGCGAGGGCGAGGGTCCCAAGCCGGATTTTAGCCCGGGCGCGCTCGCCCGACGCCGATGAGGGTCGACTAGGCCCGAGCCGCCCTCGCCCTCACCCGGTGCCGGCGAGGATGGCCTCTCCGGCGCCGGCGAGGATGGCCTCGCCGGCTTCCACTTCAATAAAAAAAAAAAAAAATAGAAAAAATAAAAAATGACGAAAATGTCCCTCAGCCCAATAAACTTTGGGGTAAATTTTTCATAAGTAATATAGTTCGGGTAAAATTGTTACAAGTGGCATAGTTTAAGATTTTTGGTGGCAGAAAAAAAATGTTTAGGGTAAATGTGTCACACGGGGCACAAAAAAAAGTTTAGGGTAAATCTGTCACAAGGGGTAAAGTTTAGGGTTTTTCATGGCATTATCCCTTTTTTCAATGCGGGTTAATAAACATGAATTTTCGTTCCTTTTCCTGGGGCAAGTTGGAGGTTTCAAGCTCTTAGGCCTGAAATCTTCTTTTTGCTCGAGCTATTCCAAGGTAGTGAGCTTGAGATTTTAAAACTTGAATTAACATCTAACTGATAAAAAAAATTCTAAAAACTACAAATATAATGGAAGTTAGAAATTAATTTACTAATTCTTTTCAAAGACATTATTTAAAGCCATAAAATATCTAAAATTGCTAATGAAATATCGAATAGCTTAAGAAAAAGTTTATGTGATGTCAAATTAGGGGGAAATGGGCATAAACATGTGGATTTTCTAGGTTGAAAAAATCTAAAATTGATTAGCTGCAGCATACTTGAAAATGGTAACATGGGTTCAGAACCCCACATCCAATTTTCAAGACAAAATTTTGGCTAGGGAGCCAGCCAAACCGACCCAAACCAATTTGAATCGATCTAACCAGTCAGACTGGCGAGAAAGCAAATATGAACCATTAGATTAATCCAAATGCTAGGATTCGAATTAACAAAGTATATGAGAAATTTTCCCTCCAAAACATGGGGGCCCGACCATTTTTCAGATCTCTCTCTCTCCCCACCACCATCGGCATCCCCTTGCCCGCCAGTTCCTGATGTACCGCCACCTTGCCGACGTCCCTTGTGCCTCCTAGTCTGTCGCAACTCCAATTTGGTCGGAGCAACACCGTTTCTTCACAAAATAAGCCAGTCTCCTTCACGACAACATTACCGTGCCCAACGACGGTGTAGGATCCAGTCATTTCCGATGGCAATTTTGGCTATCCTACAATTCCAAGTGGCGGCCAAATCTTGCGATATCCACCTCCTACGAGTCCTTGAGTTGAATGTGGCCGGATCTCCCTCAAAACCTCACAGTATTCATCAATTTTGCTCCATTTTTACTACCTATCCTTTCAATATCCTCTAACTAATTTCTCACATTGAACTTTTGTCCTCTAGTTCAGATCTTGGAGAGCTATCAATTTGCGAAGATCATTGGTGGCCAAATAGCTCAATTGAGCTTAAGAAGACTATTGGTCACGGTTTGTAACACCTAAGCTTAGAATTGTAAAGGCTTGATGTTATGGCCTATTTGCATAAAGTTGAATGAAGGCCAGTGTTTGAGATATGGATGTCAATATTAGGCCAAGCATGTGATATGTGATGCTATTTTTATGTAGGAATCCAGTGGTGATAAGAACATTGATTGAATTGATCATGATTATACATTCTACAAATTCGTAACTCAGTGAGCTTGTCACAGTTTCTGCCTGATTTGAGTTAGAAAACCTTAGAATCTTGAAAAATTACTAACTAGACAAATAATCTCCTCATTCTAAGTTTCGTTTTGATAGCTCGCACGTTGAAGATGGACATAATTTGCTATGTGATACTGTCCATGAAATGTGAAGTCAGAATCTGAAAATTTTAGCTTAGGTTTTGTAATGGCAATTCTTAACCAGACCTTTGCATGTTCGCCGATTTCTATGATTTTTCATGTTCATAATCTGGAAAATTTCCTTCATGAAAGTTGTGTGAGACATTATGATCTTTTTATACAAATTTTCATAAAATTCCATGAGTTGGTCAAATCCTTGTGCAAAGAGACGATTTTAGTTCTGTAATAGCACTTTCCTGACTTTTGAATGTTTCACAATTTTTATAATTTTTTGTGTTTAGAATCTCAAGATAAGTTTTGCATGAAAGTTGAACTAAGATCTAGATCTTCAAAGTGATATAAATTTCGTGGATGTCGTTTGATATTTTTAACGCGTGCGTGAATCTCAGTGAGTTTTGGAAAACACTCTGTGATTTCTTGTTCATTAATGACCGACTTTGTTTTGGAAATTTGAGACAGTTTGATCTCGATCCACTCGAACAACTCGAGACCATCAATCCAAATGCGCGGCCTATTAGTCCACTTTATGCTAGCTCTATTGGACTTTGGGCCCACAAAGCTTAAGCTTACGCTCAAATTAGGCCTGAGATCATGCACAGGCCTTGCACATGATTTACTTATTCCCCTTTAATCCTCACCGCTCATCTCTAATCCTTTTGATGTCCACGATTCATCTCTATTAGCTACCTAGGATATTCCACAATCATTGAAAACCTTATCCACATTGTTATAATTATATGCATGGAATATTCACGATGCATGCATAACACATGAAAATTTCAATTAGACCTTCCACAATACTTGTGCAAATAGTATTTGAGTCGTGGGTCATTATTAGGTGAGGATACGTTTCATTATCACCGAGAAGATTTTTTAACCAGAGCCCACGTTTCACGTCATCATATTATAGAAATGGATCTCCAATTTCAGGGTCATTTTACTGCTGCATGGGAGAAATTCTTGTGAAAATAATATATGAGTTGTCAATCATTAGTTGAGGATACTTTTCGTTGTCACCGATGCTATAATGTTGTTATAACTTACCATAACTGTAGCCCAGGTAATTTTAGTGTTGCTGTAACTTTTAGTTCTTTGGTCGCTATAATGTGCTGGTGGCTGCGTTTCTATTCTAGCACTACCTAACGTACGCAAAAGATGGCGATTTAGGCTATGTTTGATAATACTTCTGTTTCTCTGTTTTTTTGTTTTTTTGTTCTCCGGAATAGAAAAAGAACATCAATACGTTTGGTAATGCCAACTGATTTTTTTATTATCGGGAGATTTGGAGTAGAAATGAAAAATAGAAAAAAGTAGCTTCTTATTCCTATGAACAATTTCTACAAATTATTTTTTGAGGATTACTCACCGTCTATAGCATGATGCCACCCACCCACCACCTGCCACTAGCCAACCGCCAGTCGTCAACCTCTCGCCGCCACCCTTCACCTTGTGGGGGGGGGCTAGCGACCTCGGCAACGTCGCGACAACCTAGCGGCGGCGAGGGCGCGGTGCGCGACCGATGCCGTCGATCGCTAGTCGCTAGCAACCCCCACCCACCAACTACCAATTGTCGATCTATCGCCATTGGTCACCACGTCGCCCGCCGATTTCGCCACTATCAGGAAAAAAAGAAATAAAAAAATTTTGTCATTACCAAATGCATTTCTATTATTTTTCTATTTCAAAAATAATAAAATTTTTGTAGTTATCAAATGCCTTATTTTACTCAGAAATTATTCTAGAGAGTAGAAATAGCAAAAAATTATTTTTCAAAAAAAATTATTCCCAAGAGTAAAAATGTTATCAAACTGTTTAAATGTTTTGGCTATAAGCCTTTAGCTTAGAAGGTGAGAGTTTCCTCTTTAACTTGTGGTCTTGACTTCAAGTCCAATGAGAAGCACTCTGGAATCGAAATCTTGAATGCACCGGCCCAATGCGGAGGACTACACCTTCAATGAATCTGTCAAAATCTCTATGACATGCTTTAACTTTTACTGCATATTGTCTAATCACTTGCAGGTCATCCTCATAACGCCATATTCTATTTTGCTTGCTGGAAATTTTTGGGACTCTCTTGAATTGCAATTCATCTAACCATTTTTCAAGCAAATTATGCATTCATATTTTGTTATTTTCATTGATGTCTATGAGCAACTTTTGAACCAGAATCTGAATCTCACTATTGGCATGGACATCACATTGATCTAAAGAACTGACGGTCTCTTCTATGTCATATCCATTAAGGAAACACAATCTTTTTGCCAGGGTTAGTTCGAGGTAACCCCACCATTGGCATGGACACCCCTTGGCATCAAGAACTGATGAGCTCTTCTTGGTCATCTCCATTAAGGAAACACAGTCTCACGCGTGAATTTTTGTTCTTTTTGCCAAGGTTAGTTTGAGGTTTCAAGCTAACGGGTCAGAAATTTTCTCTTTGCTCGAGCTAGTTCAAGCCACCGAGCTCGAGATTCTAAAACTTGAATTAGCATCAGACTAATAAAAAAATCTACAAACTACAAATGTAATGGTAATTAGAAATTAATTTATTAACTCTTGTCAAACAAATAACCAAAGCCATGTATATATCTGAATTTTCCGACATTTGTTTTCTAGAATATGACCTTGTCATAGAAAACATATTTCATCAACGGAAAGAAGTCTTCTAAAATAAGAAGAAATATTTTCCATATCTTCTTTCACTAAAAATATTTTCCTTTTATTTTAAGTTTCAGTTGAATATTAGAAAATAATCAAAATTTTTCTGAAAAATAACTTGACAAATATTTACCAAAAACACTACATTTTTCTCGAAACAAACAAAACAAAACGTAAGACTAACTCAATTTGTGTTCAAGGCAAGAACGTCTTTAATTAAGGTCGGAACTACGAGCTAACTTGGAAAAAGCCGGGGCCCAATCTATTCAAGCAAAGCCCAAAAAGTTATCATACGAGCATTGGCTGGCCCACCGTGCTTTTATCCTCTTCATCAAATATACGTGAAATTCACTACACGTCTCGCGGTCTAAAATTGATCAGCGAAAAGGGGATTCAAGACGATCTTAAGCTAACAAGTCTGCACCATACGCCAACCACACGCCGCCACCAGCAGGGCACGACGGAAATGAATTTGTTGAATTTGTTAAGGGTGAAAATGAATTTGTTGAAAATATGAATATGCATGGAAGCATGGTTTTGATATTGGTGATAGTTTTTGATTTAATGTGCTAATGTGTGTTGCATACGTTTGGTAGAGGGTGGACAAGGGAACAATGTCATGAGATAAAAGGAAAAATGTTTCATCAGTTGAACAAAACAGTTGTAGCAATATAGTTGATGGAGGTGTCGGGGGAACAATGCATGAGATATAGGCTATATGAGCTCTACTCCTCACATGGTGAAGGGTTAAATCCCACACGTTTAATTGGTTGAATTACAAGCCTATTTATAGGCAATTACAACCCACTTAGCTTACAAATATCTCTACAAAGCCAGAGACCTTTTCTTCTTGTTCGCCGCTCTAAAGTCCACCGCCCATCTTTGCATTCAGAGATTTCCTTGCTACTATTCTTATCCACACATTACTGGGGACTTCAACATTTGGATTCCAAAAATCTACATATTTTATCCTAGAAGACTCTCGCAATTGGATCACAAATTCTAATAGAATCTCACGATCTTCAGGATTAGGTTTGTTAGTCCTACTTCAATTATTTCAATTGGTTGGAGTTGCTGAAATATTTCTAAATTAAATAGTCTATTTGCACCTTGATAGAATGTATTTTAATGTGATTATTTGTTTGCATTATGTTTTACTATAGGTATCTATCAAAATTGCGGATCAAATATTTGGCCTAGCAGGGCAGCGCACCGGAACATGAACTAGGTTAGTTTGCTCTCGATATCATATTTTGTGGCAAGAAGATGCAACACTTAAGCATGTATTCCGTCTTTCAACCTTTGCTTGGAAATAATAGCCCTTTAACCCAGTTATGAGATGTTTTGTCTGAAATTATTTGTATGTTGCCTCTGTAGCAGATGGAGTTTACTCCTCTCAAGATCTATTTGGAAGTGAAGGATCAATTTTGCATAGCTTGATTTGTTGAATGGCCAGTGGTAACCAGAAACCGTCATCTTGTGATATATTAGCTACAGTGTCTTTTGGCTTTCAGTTGCAATTTGTATACTGTATTAATTTGTTGTCTAATCACTAATGCTCACCTGCTCTGCAGCATTTAAACCTCTTTGCCAAGCTAATCTTTGACATTGGTTTGATGGTGGTCTATCACTGCAACCAAAATGGTTAACTTTTCATTTGCGTGTTACCATAGAAGTAGCTTGGATCGCCACTGCACTTGCCTTTATTGCTAGTGAGGGCAAAAAGACAAAAAGAAAAAGACTGACAATTCCCCAAACCCACAAGCCAATAGCCACCCCCAACAACCAGCGACTTGGCTTTGACCACCACTGTGTCTTATTGATTTGATGTCTGCTGTACATCCCGAGTCATATTGCACGCGACCCGCTTCTCCGCGTTTTTGCTTAATAGTCAAGCATACACTGTAAGTAAACAAATAAAAAGAGAGAGAAAATAAAATAAAATGATAAGACTTAAGCCCATCAGATCAGGTCATCGGTTTGTCCAACTCGTGCAGTCCAATTCGGCCCAGAGCTTATCAAACAGGGAACGCTAAACTCAATTGAAAACCCACAAAGCTCAAGAAGTGACCTGGCCCATGAGACTTTATTGTATCAGAAAACCGAGCCTTGGCCCACAAGTCTTACGGCCAGCTCAGCGAGCGCGTCCACTTCCGGGTTCGCCACGGCTGGCCGCGCACACCTGAACCCTTTGAGCCATGACAAGTTCACCGAGATCTCAACAGTCATGGAGGAGTGACCGAGAAATGTCACTTGGCAAACTCTATGATTGGACAAAGAAGATATTTGCTTCGCATAAGAGGTGCCGTTTGGAATGGTGCATGAACTTACTGACCAGATACATATATACACCAGAAACACAAACATAGTTGCAACCAAAAACCAAGGCTCATCGAGATCTGAAGTTGTGGTAGAGCTTGCCAAGATCTAGAGGCTGCGCTCGTGGCTGTTGAGCCAAAGAAAAAAGTAGATTTTGAAAAGGAAGGAGGCACTTGATCTGGCTGAAGAAGGAAGAGAAAAAAAGGAAAAAAAAAAAAAAAATTGGGGATTAGGAAAAAAAGACACAAAATTTGGAATTTTTGTGGCTTTACGGGTGTTTTTAAAAGATTTGAAGTGATGAAGCCGTTTTTTTCAAAGTAAAAATGGCATCAATTTGATTAAATTTGTCTACTTTAAATCTCTTTTGTGTAACGTAGACTGATTAGCAATTATTATATCATCCTATTAGCAATTTTAGGTGAGCCTTTGCTGGAATGCTTAGATTGGAATTTTACCCAAAAGTTTAGTACTATATTCGCTCAACTGAATATTTTTGTTCAAATTAAAATTTATGCAATAAATTCAGGATTGAGATAACAGTTTCGTAAAATTGGGTGCATCCACAGTCAAACCACATACTTTATTAAAGACGATGAACCCCATCAAATTTAATGATCCAAGGATATATGATGCATATGGACTACCATAAAACTAGAGATTAGATTTTCAAAAAAAATTGATGATGCCTCATCTTGAGTTATTATTTTACTTTTTTGAGAATAGAATCATTTATCCTCGCATCTTAGGGAGAGTCCTTAAAAGCCGGATTAATGATTATTAGGGATTTACTTGCTCCATTTAGATGAATGTGAGTGATTTTCTTTAAAAGCTCAAAAAAGTAAAGGAAGCATTTATTGCTAGAATATGCGAAAATGGTTATATAAAAAGGGTTGTGCTTGAGACAACATTTCATATAATTTGCCTCTAACTTTGGTACAAGAAGGATTAGAAACATGGGGAGTGGAAGCAAGTGGCCTTACCCACCTTGTTGCACTTTTGGGGAATGCTGCAATGGTACGTCCTGAAAAGGCTTATGCTCCTTTTATTTCTCTATTCCTGGCTTGCGATTTTGTTAATTTACGTCAACTGTTTTCGTTTTGTGAGCTGCCAATAATTTGGATTTTTGAGTGTATGAAATTTAGTTGGATGATAAGGCATGCAATAAAAGTTAGGTGTGGCAACATACTCTGAGATTTAGGCTGATAAATGATTGATCGCAGGGACGAAACGCGGCTCTTGGCCTGAGTTGGTGGGACAAAATGGAGAGAAAGCAAAGGCGGTGATCGAGAAGGATGATGTGAACGTGACGGCCATACTAATACCGGTGAAGGGTGGAATTAGACTCATGGATTATTGCTGTAACCGAGTATATGTTTGGATTGATGAAAATGGCAATGTCGCTAAACCACCCTTAATTGGATAAGAGGGGGGAAATGTGATCCTGAATAAAAATAGCTTATGAAGCTATTCGATATAATAAATGAAATAAGTGATCGTTTGATGTGGCCCTTTTCTACCTATCGTATTTGGATTTAGGAGAGAATGATTTTACCCCTTAACTTTGATCGATGTGTATAATTATTCCGTGTGAACTCTGTTCTCATATGAATTGGTTGCTGTCAAAGACTTTAAACCAAGTTGCTAAAGAGTCCGCATTTAATAAGAAGACACATCTCCCATACATCTGAGGATAATTCCCTGCATGAGATCTAAATTTACAACAAACATCTTGCATCTCATAAAATTAAGCAATTTAGAAGAAGCGAAACATGTATAGAGAATCTCGAATTACTTGGACGATTTATCTTCGTCTGTGGCCTTTTAAACGTTAGCTTCACTCGTCTTCTATTAGGCAGCTTCATCCCACCATGGCCACCACCGCAATTTCTTTTTCTCGTGGACTCTTGTACCGTTCCTTCTCGATGCCTTTAAATTCTTAGCTTGTTGTAAATTCTTCTAATACCCTTCTACAGGAACATGAAAATGGCTAGCTTGGTGACTACCAGACTTTGGCGACAGCTGCCACCATGCCTTCAACCACAGAGGCCACTGAAGATAGTGAGCGTCGCACGGATGATAAACCCCTCCCTTTGGACACTAGGGGTGTAAGTGATTCGATTCGGTTCGATTTTCTCAGGAAATACAATGAACCGAACCGAAATCCAAATCGAACCGAATTGAAGTTTGGTTCGGTTCGGTCTTTTGGTTTTTCCTAACTTTTTTTAGCAACTTTGATTTAGCTCACGAGGAAGCGATTTTCCTCAAACCCAGAAAACTCCTCCCCGTCACATCCCAGATCAAGCTCCCCAAGAACGCTTCTTCTTCTTTCGTGGAACATTCTCTTGCTCCTCTGTCTCCTCTTGCTTCTTCCCATCCTCTCTTTTAGCTTCGACTCTTCCTCCGCCGACCCTAGAGTCCCCACGGTTTCCTCGGTCGAAGACGTTGTCGCTCCTAGCTCTGCAACTCCAACATCGACATTTGCGCATCTGGGGCATCTCGGAAGCGAGTCTTCGGTAGTTGTAGCGACGGGCTTAGCTCGTGCTGCTTCCTCCTCAGGTCCATTCGCATGGTTCTTGACGGGCTCTTCTCCTTCTCCTTCTTTCTCTTCCGTTTCTTCTGCTTCAGCAACAGGAGACAAAGGCGGAGATCTCGAGAGGACGTTGCTGAAGATCCAGAGAGAGTCCAAGCTCTCCACATCCCGCGAGCAGCACTCCATTCTCGCTCCCCCCGTGAGCGTACGAAGGAAAAGCTGCTGAGAAAAGGGGAGATCTACCAACAAAAGGAGAAAGGACAATCTACGCTATGACCTTTTTGTCTCGGACAAGACAGGACACGAGTGCGGAATCCTCATTGGTTCAATTTGGTTAACCAATATGGTTCGGTTAACCAAATTGGATAGATTCTGAATTAGGAGATATAATTTGATTTTTTCAGTTAACCAAACTAAAAAAGCATGAAATTTCAGTTCGGTTTTCGATTTTAAGTTCGGTTACTGACACCCCTACTGGACACCACCAAGTTGTCAAATCGATATCAATCGTTCTAAGGCTATTCCACCAGCCTATTCTTCTTTAGGAGTATTGCCACCTATGACGGCCATCTGCAGTGGTTCATTAAGCGAGAGCGCTCAGCCAAACTGTATTCTTTATTTTAACATGCTAGTGCCGCACACTTCGCACTTGGTAAAAGAACATTTATTTTTTTCCTCTAACCTAGGAATACCATGGGATTTTACATTTCAGAATTCAAACGAAATTATTTAAGGATTTACTCAGGTCCAAATGCCTTTAAATTCTTAGCGTGCTGTAAATTCTTCAAAAACCCTTCTGCAGGAACATGAAATGGCTAGCTTGGTGATTACCAGACTTTGGCGATAGCTGCCACCATGCCTTTGGCCACAAAGGCCACTGGTGATAGCGAGTGTCGCGCAGATGATAAACCCCTTCCCTCCGACACCATCGAGTTGCCACATCGATGTCCATCATTCTAAGGCTCGGCCCAAGGACGCTCTCCCATCTGTTATTTCCTTCACTTTTGTGGCCACGAAGCTTAATGGTGCGGGCATTAAGCTCGCCATATATGGCAAAGCTCTGCGCTGCGTGCGTCGAGTGCTCACTAACAGCGACATGACTTTATATTTTAAAGGCTCTGAGTAGCCTTCCCCGTCTTTAAGGCCTTGAGACAATGACGGAGGGCAACCCAGTCGCGGGGTGGAGTGGCTAGAGATGAAGAGCGGATTGCATTAGTGTTGATAAAATCATTGTGCAATGAAGATTCATAGAAAATGAATAATGCGGCGCCATCTTGTGGGGGAGACACAGATGAGGTGCATACAAATTACGGTGGATCTGCACTTGAATGACCGTCATAGCTGTTGAGATATGATTTTTAGCCAATGTATCGATAAATGTAGAAAAACTGAATTAGAGGTTTCCGATCACGACGGAGCCCCTTTTTTCGAACAGAAAGTGTCATTTTCCAATTATGTTTGTTGGTCTAACTTTTATAAGGAGATTTCCTATCCATTTCACATGAAAAAAAAAGTCAAACAGTTGACTTTTAGATTCACGTTTTAGTCAACAACTCTTTGACCAAAAGTTAATTCCAAGTTAAATTTTAGTTTTTAGCACAAAAATGTTCCTTTCGAGTCTAATTTCACTTTGAAAGTGGAAATTTTGAGAAAATTCAAAAATTTGACTATAAAATCGAACTCTTAGTGAAAAGTTAATTGAATTTGACTTTTGGTCAAACCTTTAACCAAAAAATTAAAAAATATAAGATTCACCAAATCAGCTCATTTTAGCTCCAATTTGATTTTCACATCAAGAATTTCATGAAAATTGATTAAAAACCACATTTTTTGAATTTTTTAGTTTTAAGTTCGAAATCAACCAAAAATAAAATTACTTTTGTTTTAGTCATAATTAGGTCTAGTTATTTTCACGACATTTAATCTAGAGACAACTACTCATTCACTCCTTCAATCAATTTCAAGATTGGGCAAAGCGAAATGTGAATTGACATTTTGCCCCTAATTAGGGATCCGAACCCATTCTACATGATTTGCGAATGAATACTTCCATTATACTCAATTTTGTAAGTTAAATCCAAATTAGGGTCAATTTTAGCAAATTCACTTGCCAACTCATCGATGTGAGAGATTTAGCTTACTTGGTCTAAAGGAAACAGGATTGTCAAGCTTTGATTCAAGAAATTCAAGTTGACCCTTTCACGACTAAATTCAGGACTAAGGTTTAATTTGATAAATTGAGGTTCAATTTCAACATTGGCCCTCAATTTAATTTTGGCGAAAATGTCGCATCATCAATTAAAGGTCAATTTGAATACAATAAGTACCCCTAGGCATGGGCAATTAGTCTAATAGATGTCTCACAATTTTAATTGAATTCAAGTTCAATTAATATGTAAATTATGACCAACAATTAGAAGAAATTGCCCAATTTAGCTTAAGAGAGGTCCAATTTAGTGTATCCATGGTATGGGTCCAATAATTTTCACGACAATTAGACAATTAGGTTAATAAAAAATGACAAAATTAAATTTTTCTATGATTTAATTAGCCTAATTTGTTTGAAATCGGGCCATTTCTATTCTAACTGGACCATTTCCTTTCTAATTAGGCAAAATTTCTTCTACATAACCGTAAGGAAAAATTGGATTGAACTAGCCCAAAGGAGGTCGAATCAATTGAACCAATGTGGATGGTCCGACTGGTCAGATCAACCACTAGTGGATAAGGTTGGTTCATCCCTCCTTTGGCCGGTTCTTAGTCGATGACAACCATTGTGCAGTAGCTCATCCCATGGGCAATCCTCCCATGCCCTCACTTTTTTATAACTTGCAAAAATATCCCGGATTTTCATGAACTTACAAAATTACCCCTAATTAGGTCCTGAATTGCAAAAATCATTTGAATCGTCAATCTTGTAATATCAAAACCATTAAAATAGACATGTGCCTAATTCTAAACATGCTTAAAGACTAAGGAAGTTTGTTAGACACATGTGATTAATCCTTAGCCGTAGTTTAATTCAATGGCTAGGATTTGAGATTAAATGTGACTATATAAAGGATTTTCCCTGCAAAATTTTAGAAGGGGGCCACTTGCAACTACACATTCTCTCTCTACATTTTCATTTTTCTCTCATCTCTCTCTACTTTCCCTCCATTTTTCCCTCTCTATTTCTCTATCCTAACCGACTCAACTACTGCCGCTTTCTTCTCACCGATCGGCCTCATGTTGGCGTCACCGCCTCACTAGTCACTTCCTCCGACATCTACCACCTCTTCCCCGATGCACCCATGGTCGCAGCTCCCTCTGGTGTCCTCCTGGTCATCCAGTTCGGCCGCCTCTCCTCACAGCGTATAAGGCTAGTGACGGAGCCAATGACTGGTCCGCCGACTTCCCCCATCTAAAACCAACAGTCCAGTGACCATCTTTTTGGGGTCCGACCACCTTCCGAGTGTTCCTTGGCATGCCTCTAACCCTCTGGAGGTCAGGGTTTCATCGGAGAGCCACCAGAGCTCCTCTAGTGGATAATTCTCCCTATAGTGGTCAAAGACCAGTCCAATCGGACCGATTCTGTCTAGACCTGAATCGGCACTACTCCGGTACTGATCTGATTCCCTCCAACGACGAAAATCTCCTCCAGCGTCCCTATGACAGTGCTGAAGGTCATGATGTTCCGATTGGGTTGGTTTCGAACTTGATTCGGCAAAAACTTCGCAAAAAGGTAGGTTTCTCAAACTCGAGCTCAATGATGCAACCACACTAGGCTATCGGGGTTAGAGCTCAAGCTTGGGATTGATTTAATAGATCATGTGGCTGCTATGATGTTTTAGGATGATTAGGAATGGATTTAGTTGGATGAATATGGCTTGATTTGGTGTTTGAGCTTAAGCTGCAATTTCAGATTACAAAATGACTAATCTAAAAAACATTTTCATTTGAGCTTGAAAAATTACTCAATTGTTTTCAAGGCCTTCACAACTTTCGAAATAGACTCGATGATCTTTCTAATGAGCTATGGAATGTCTTGATCAAACTCCGATTGATACTTGAAAACCTCTGTCGAATTTGTAAATATGTCCTCTAATATTTCTCAAATTCCATATGTTTTGTGTTATTTCGACCTTTGCAATTTCCCAATTTTTTTCTAATTTTTGTGATCTGAATTTTGAGTCAGTTTCTCTAAGAATTGTTTATAACATATTCATCTAGAACATATATTTTTTCCATAATTTTTTAGGACAATGGATTAGGATGAATAGCCCTTACATCACTGCGTTGGCTCCTAGAATTTGCATATTTTGAACGTCTATTTTGACTTCTCGAATTTTTGCTGAATTTGAGCTTGGAATCTGACCTTGAATTCCATAAAATTGTGCATACGAATGTTGGTCATAACATACTTTTTTCTCAAAATTTTTCAATGAGATTATCTTGGCCAAATCCTCCATAAATCGCCTTCTTGTTGTGTTGATTAGGGCATTTCAAAATCAATGTTTCTACTCTGTCAATTTTATCGTGATTTTTCTAGAGCTCTTATTGAGATGATTCCTTCTAGACATTTGTTCATATGGATGTTAGTCATGACTTATATTTTTGTTAGAACTTTTAAACAACGTTCATTAGGCAAAAATTCTCAAAAATCGTCCTTAGGTTGCCTTTACCTTGTATAAACTTGAATTGACATTCATGTGTAATTAAGCCTGCAATTGTGACTCTTTGTCCATAAAACTTTCATTATGTTATTTTATGCCTTCCTATCATCCTAGAGATGCTTAAGTCACTCCAAATGAGCCTCATTGAATCATCACTGGCATGCATTAATGAAATGCCGATCTGTCATTATCATGTACACCTTGGTTGTCTTGTTTTTGCTATGTTCATACCATGTTTTGTGATTGTGTTCGGGTCTAGACCCCTTAATGAAAATTTATTGTGGTTTGATGTTCGATCTATGTGATTTTTTCCATACTTTTGCCATGTCATATAGGAATAATAAACCTTGCATCTTCTTGATATAATGGCTGTCCCAAATATGGTCATTAAGCGTGTTTGTATAGATGCCATTGATTGGACGTGTAAACAACCTTAATTGAGCATATTACCTCTTAGAAAGTCTTAGGAAATTTACCAAGCTTCTAATGACAGCAAAGTTAGATCATTTGCATGCCAATGTCCCATTTTTCATTTTTTGCAAAGTTGAGCTGAAATCTAAGGAACTACAAAATTCGGATGGCATGCATAATTATTTTCATGTTCACTTCGCCTTTTTTGTTCAAATTCTTTTGATGAGACTTAGAAGTCAGGCCCTTCATGAACTTTGTTTATCATATTTAGGACTATCATGTGGTAAAGTTTGAGAATTTTCCGGCATTGTTAACATGATTATATCATCATGAGATCTGCTCAAATTATTGTTGCCATGTTCCGTTCTAATGCATTTTGCCATGTTCTTCGATTTTTTTAAAATCATCCATTGCTCTTTTGAGAAAACTTTCTTCTTGAAAGTTGTTATTGAAAGCTTGATGCACTGTAATTTTTGTGAAGTAAATTACTTCACGGGTCATGTTCAATTGCTTGCTTTTTGTAGAGGTGCTATGGATTCCCCTTTTTTGTTCTTTATAATGTGCTCATGTTCTAAAATTTTTTGAAAATGATGCGTGTAGAACATATCTTCGATGTCTTCATGACTTTTGATTGTCATTTCTTGAACTTTAAGTATAAAAATTTTCAGAAAATAAAAAGATGATTGGATGAACATTCGACACATGTGGCTATGTTTGACGTATGATTGAATGGATGAAGTGAACCGGTGTTAGTACACTAATTATTTGATTGAGTGAGAAATAAGGTCTTTGGACCTGCTCATATGCTTATTTTCAAGTTTGATGCATGTGATTATTAATTACTTGCACAAGCCCAACGCATGTTCGCAAGTAATCTTGGGGTTACATATTAGAACCTAGGGGTTTATGACGTTCGTTACTGTAAGTGAATATTTATGACGGTTAATGATCATAAGTCATGTCTAATAAATATGAATGGGATAACATTTTGTGACATGTTATGCATGCAATTTCCAAAGACCGACCTTGAGACCACCTTGAATTGATTGTTGTTTGTTTACTTTATCGACTTGTTTTGTTTGTCTCTTGCTTGGTTCGATGTTTGTTTCAAATGTAACCCGTTCATTTAGCATTAGTCAAGAATTAGGGTGGGCAAAAAAGGCAACCCTGAAGACGGTGATGGTCGATGTCCCTTTCGACCTTTCCTCTTTTGTACCATTCATTTGATACCCAACATATGTCTCGGGTTTTCCATTGTATTGTACCAAAGAGTTGCGAGTTTTCCTTTCTTTCCTTTACTTTACTTGCATACTTAGGATTGCATATTAGATTTACCGCTTTGTTTGGGTGTTTACTTCCTGCACTATAATTTTCAATTCAAATTGTTTGCTATTCTTTTCCCTTTTTTTTATAGAATTAGAATGATCCGATCCCGATATCCACACGTGATCGCCTTTTCATTTTAAATGGCATGAAAAAGTAAATAGACATGCGTGATCATCTTAAGTAAAACACTGTGATTATTAGGTACCAAAAGGGCACTAATAGAAACATTAGCATAACCCAACTCCCCGAACCCTAGATCTCTAGTTCCGTAGAAATCAAGGGAATTCTCCCGACCCTCGAATGGGCTTTTTTCCTGACCCCCAAAATTAAGGCTAGTAGCAACTCCAAAACATTTATCTTAAGTTGTTAACCAATTTAGATAATAAAACAAATCATTCCGCCGTTACACAGGGTATGAACTTGAGAATCCACACTTGCGATCAAATTCCTTTTCAAGAATCATTCATGAGTAAAACCCCTAAACGCCGTCCCTCCTGACACCAACAGTTGCTGAGGGCAGGTCACGACAGTAGCAAAATTAAAAGATGCAATTGATATGTGAGTAACGTTTGTGTCTTAAACTCATAACCATGTAGTTGCCAGTGTGGCATTGATGGGTTTATTTAAGAGGCAGTCCACTCACAGGTCGCTCTCTTTTTTTGTGGTTTGTAAATTTTTCTATTTCACGTCCCTTCTCATGATTTGGTCCGTAGTATCGTTATGGCCAACGTCAACACTTGAATACGTCATTTTCATAACATGGATGACGAAAATAATTTAAGGATGCAATTCACGAAGAAGTAATTTAGAAACCTTATTAAAATTTATGAAAAGTTTGAAGGCCAGTTGTGACTTTGTCTTTCTCTTTTATTTATTCTTTTTCAAATTTTTCCTCTCATAATTAGGCTTTCATTTAATTAAAATTAATATGTGGAACCACATTTTATTTTAACAAATTTTGAAACTTAAGAACACTTTTTTTTTATTCAATTTAAAATATATGTGGAACGATGGCTAATTTTATAATTTGTAGAACTTGAAATATATGCTCTCTTTTTTATAATTTTTAAAGGGAAAGTGAAAAGTGTTATGTTATATTTATTCTTTGGTTCAAATTTCGGACAAACTTGGAGATTTCTGGCCAAGTTTTTTATATCTCAATCAAGTTTTTAGATCATGAAAAGTTGATAACAAGAATAGACAAATGACAACAACAATTGCCAGCTGGAAGTGTAAACTTTAGCTTGAAAGTACATATCAGTAACGATAGAAGATTGATTCAGTAGTAGTCGTCATTGCTTTCCCTCACTTACCAAAGTTGAAGGGTATATCATCATAAGAAAGAATGAACTATGGCCGGTAAGGACCGGACAATGAATAGACTGCCGAGAAGGAAGCGTCACTTTTTCATCACAATTGAAGACTAAAATAATACCCAATTTCCATCAAGAGGATGGTCTTTTTTAAATCCTCAATATTGTCTCACTAGGCTTCTAGTCTCCAATAGACGTAAGAGACGAGTTATGTTGATCGTTTATACCAAACTAGCTGAGGAGACATCTATTTTAGGTCCATAATGGAAATAACATTGTGCTTGTCTTAAAGTAGTAGTAATGCAAGAGAACCATTTCCATCAAATTTCACACGGACAAAGGGGAATTGGATAATAATATCAATGTTTTATGTTTTTATCATGGGATCATGGTAAGACAAAAGTACTGCCAATGAGCTAATTAACACCATATTCCTGCTTGCTACTGCTTCTTAGGTGAACTTAACTGACGAGCTAACTTGTAAAAACCCCTATGCCCACTCTATAGGAATTTTCAGCAAAAAAAAAAGTTGATAATAAAGGAAAAGTTCAATGCAAAAGATAATTAAGGCGTACAGTTGGCGTGCAGTTGGCGTGCAATTGGCGTGCCACTGTAAAAACTCGGGAAGACCCCTCTCTGAATGGTTGCAAAGGCAGCTACAGCAATACCATCCACATAAAATGGAGGCGACGAAACTTCGCTGAGTGACTTGGAGATTATGTCGACACCATCTGTGAGGGCAACGTCAACTCCCACCAATATATCCAACATTAAACAATATGTGGAACAGACTTAATAGATCGCCAAATGAGAAAATGGAGCCTTGCCACATGCCATGCCTTTAGCCATCCCAAGCGTACTAGCTCACCGCATAGAGGCGCCAATTGCCGTGCTAGCCATGTGAGTGTCGTGTCCATCATCGTCGATTAGTGGCACAGTCACATTTTGTTTTGCCGAGCTATCAAAGGTCTCGGCTCCATGTGAGTGTCGTGTCCATCATCATCGATTAGTGGCACAGTCACATTTTGTTTTGCCGAGCTGTCAAAGGTCTCGGCTCCTATCAACTTGTTATTGCACTAGTAAGGCTCAAAGTCGCATCTCCCTTTCCATTTGGCTAGTAGAGGCGGCATTCCATTTCCGCTTAGTGTAGGGTGGTCTGGTGTCACACCTATGACGTATCTATCCAAATGCACTAGACTGATATGGAAAGTGATGTATCTATCCAAATGTGCAATATCTAAATTTGGACACTATGCGAAAGAATGACAAATGGATAAATAATGCAGCTTGGAAAGAAGAATAAGAGTTAGGTAAGAGCTGGCCGTCAAATAAATGAATGGCACAACTCGAACGTCAAATGTTTGAACAAAGTCGAAACGACGAGCTAACTTGTAAAAACCCAAGGCCCACTCTATAGGAATTTGCAAAAAAAAAATTGATAATAAAGGAAAAGTTCGATGCAAAAGATAATTAAGGCGTGCAGTTGGCGTGCAGTTGGGGTGCGGTTGGCGTGTAGTTGGTGTGCCACTGGCGAGTTCCATTGTAAAATAATTTGCAATTTTTTGTAAAAACTAGCAAAAATTAACGTGCAGACCCCTAAAGTGTCAAAACTTAGCACGGTGTACACTTAAACGCCAAAAGTTCAAAAATTTACACTTAAGTGGCAAAATCGGAGAAAAATGATTAGTTAAATGCCAACAGCGAAAAAATCCGGCCAAACTGCCACGTGTCATTTTCCAACAATTTTATTTGCTAACAGAGCTTTTTTTTTTTCAAAATAAAATATTCATGTGGCAATTTTAAGGAAAAAAAAAATTTCCAAGTCATATCAGAAAAACAAATTTTAAAAATCTATTTTATTTATAAAAAAGGGGGAGGGGGAAGGGGAGGGTTCGAGCGAGGGCTGCACTCACCGTCGCCACCTCACCATTGCCGGGAAGGGCCAGCAACTGTGGGGCAAGGGTTGGCCGGGGTCATAAGGGCACCTACATTAGTGGAAGATCATTTGCTCCTGTTAAGTGCTTTGTATATAGTTGTTATGGGATGAGGTCTATTAAAAGCTAAAACTCATAGCCTCATCGGACATCATGAACTCCTGATGAACTTAACCCAGAAAAAGGAAAAAGAAATACCCTCATGGTTTCATCAGGACACACAATACCAAGAAAAAAAAAAAAGAAAAGAAAAGAGAAACAATTTAAGGTAAGAGTCAAGGCGAGATGGGTTTGCCATTCTATGTATCCTGATTCTTAATAAATTCAGGGTCTCGTGACATGCTCAGATCTCTCATCAAACAACTTAAATAGTAGGAGGGTACCAGAGAACTGTACAATAGGGGGGAGACAACTCGAACCAAACTAATAACTAATTAAAAAATTCATGAACCAAACTCACCAAACCGGATTTAACTGAGCATAGACGCTATAGGTCACCAAACCGGATTTAACTAATTAAAAAATTCATGAACCAAACTCACATCAATCCAATTAAATCACAACTCGAACCAAACTAAAAACTTTGGTTTTGTTCAGTTTTAAATCATTAATATCAAGTCAACACGGTTGGGAAAACTCGCTATGTACTTCGAGGATGAGTAAACATTCTCCGTGAACTAATAAGTATATTTGAGTGTACAAACCAAATAACCTCTACACACTTGATATGCTTATGTCTCATCAAGACGCCAAGTTAGTGGAGAACTTTCTTATTCTGCAAATGGAGAACAAGTAATTGAATAGATAGCGCTAGAGTAAGGGATTTGGAATTGCAAGGTACTTGGGCGGACCAATTAGAAAGATAACAACTTGGATAATTTAAGTATATAATATGCCTAGAAGGACCTACGCATAGCCAGTGAATAGATTAAAATTTGGTAAAATCTACAAATCTGCAAGAGTCGTCTTGCCTAGGAACCTAAAAATGAAGATTCAGCTCTACGTCAATATTTTGAAGCTAACTTCAAGTCCTGGAATCCATGGAGACATAGGTGTCAGCAAATCCAATTTCAGAAAACTCTTGGCACAAACTCTTGAATCTTGATGGCGGGAAAATGAATAAGGAAAGCCTCCCTTTAGGTTTTTTTTTGGTAAGGTAAGATTATATAAAACAACCAGAGAACTGTACAATAGGGGGGAGACACGGTACCAACAAACACTCATCTGGACGAAAAGTCCCTGGAGTAGAAGGGTACCGCAGTCCCAAAATGAAATATACAAAAGGCTAGAAGCCCAAGGAACTAAGAGGACCTAAGCCATCCTATACTAAGTCATGGACGGCTCCACTCCAAAAATCTAAGGGTCTATCCCCCAACTACACTGCATCCTTTTGTTTCCGGGGTTGTCTTCAACCGATTTGAAAGTTATGGCTTTATCCTTGACCACCTTATGGAGGTATTGCTTCATGGAGGGAATACAAAGGTTATGGCCACTGAAAAGGATGTCATTTCTGGTTGATAATATAGTAGAGAGAACCAAAGGAGAAAACCAAAGGTTATGGCCTCCCTTTAGTTGATACGACATGCACCCTTGAACCATCAATTTGAATTAATTTCTTCTGGGAAACTCCAATGACAACAAATATAGAACGAGTTTCCAAATTAACTATTAAACTAAGTTTGATTATATAAGTTATTCTATGTTTTTGGAAAATAACCTAATATTAATAGTCAAAATTTAGGTTTTAAAAAATAAAGCACAATCGTATATGGATTTTGATGGCTTAAATTGCGCGTGCAGTTGGCGTGCAGTTGGCGTGCAAGTGGCGTGCCACTGGTGAGTTCCGTTGTCAAATAATTTGCAATTTTTTGTAAAACTAGCAAAAATCGATGTGTGGACCCCTGGAGTGCCAAAAATTGGCACGAGGGTTAAATGCCAAAAGTTTAGAAATGTACACTTAAGTGCAAAAATAAGAAGTTTGTTTCTAGATATACTCTTATGAGCCAGCTAAGAATTCAATGCTTGAGCATTTTCAGGATAACATAACTTCAGTTTAATTAGACAGATGCTAGGATTTCATCAAGAAAAGAAGCCCCTTATGAAATGTAACTCTAGGTTTAGTAATATGGTTACAAAAGATCTACCAAGAAAGGGTATCTTCGATTTTTTTTTTTTCATTTTGTAGCATATATCCAATTTGCCATTTGCTAGCCACATGAGCAGATCAGTAACATTTTTCATAGTATTTAATTAGTATACAAATGTTTATAAATTGCGCAACACATAACTTCTTTTATTGAAGATATTAACAATAAGACGCAGTGTTAGTGGAGAGCTTCTTATTCTGCAAATGGAGATAAAAAAATAATACTAGGATTTAAAGAAACTTTGGTGCATAAGTTAGGGATTTGGGATTTCAGGATACTCGGACGGACCTGATTGACCAAATAGAAAGAGAAAAACTTGGATAAGTTAAGTATTATAATATGCTTGGAAGGACCTAAGTAGAGCTGGTGAATAGATTGAAATTTTGGTAAAATTTACAAGTACATATGGACCGCGTTACAAATGAAGTTTACGCTATTGACGTACCTAAAAATGAAGATTCAGCTCTATATCAATAATTTGGAGCTCATTTCAACTCCAGGAACCAATAGAGAAACATTCTAGAGAAGTCATATAGGTCATGCCATTTTTGGCTAAATAGATGATGGGTCCGACAAGTTTACAAGCTTGTGTTGTCGGACAAGTTTCCATGGCTATCAATATTAGCTCACTTGGGGTGAAACGGTGAGAGTTCTGAGTTAAGAACAAACATTTCTAGACAAAAGTACAGTCCAAGTGCCAAAACTTGGCACGAGGAAACACTTAAGTACCAAAAGTTACAAAAGATACACTTAAGTACCAATTTTTTAAAAAATTGGATCACTTAAGTGCCAACTCCAATGAAAGCTGCCGGAAATTTGACGTAGCTCATTTTAATAATATAAATTGCTTACGTGGCTCGTTGAAAGATGAGTTAACCAAAACTCAACCAAAATAACATCATTTTTGTGCTGACATGGTATTTAAAAATGTATTAATTAAATAATATTAAATAACTTAAAAATTTTATTATTATAAAATTTATTAATTAAAAAAGGGGGAGGGGAGGGTTCGGGCAAGGGCTGCACTCTTGCCGCCCCACCATCGCCGGGAAGGGCTGGCGACAATGGGGCAAGTCGACTGTGGTCATTGGCCACTGGCCAGGGCCTAGTGACCCTGACTGACCCTCGCCCCATCATCAGCCACCCTTCCCGGCGATGTGGGGCGGCGGCAACGGTAGCGGCAAGGGTTGTCCCCCTTTTTTTAATAAAATCAATTTTTAAAATGAAACATTTATGATATGACTTGGAAAAAAAATTTCTTAAAATTGTCATGTGTATATTTTATTTTGAAGAAAAATGCTTTGTCAACAAATAAAATCGCCAAAAAATGACACATAGCAGTTTGGCCGAATTTTTTTGCTGTTAGCATTTAACTGATCATTTTTACTCCGATTTTGGCATTTAAGTGTACCTTTTGTAACTTTTGACACTTAAGTATCCCCGTGCCAAGTTTTGATACTCTAGGTATCTGTATGTCCACATTTCCGTGTCTCTTTTGACCTAGGAAAAGACTCAAATGTGCAAATCAAGCTTGGTGGCCTATATATATGCGTCAAACGGCAATTATAGGTCGACCGAAGGGATCAAGATGCTCTGAAAACGTATGCTTATTTATTGTGCTTATCCATTCAAAAAACAGTCTTGTGATCCTAATTGTAATTCTTTGAGAGAGTATTGGTCCAATCATTATAAAGAGAGCTTTAAGCGTAGAGTGAAATGTGTACTTGTGGAGAGATACATACCCTTGTGGAGAGGCAACTTAATCTGTGGGGTGTAACGTTTTTCTATAAAAGTATAGCTGTGTTCCCAAATGAAATATATTAAAGTGGAACTTAAGAGGCTTCAAATATTTTAAAGTCTTAACGCAAACCAATTTTACTATTATTAATACATTTTAAAGGCAAATTTGATATTCCAATTTCTTGACCTCAGAAAACTCTTCATACAAACTCTTGATTCCGAGAAAATGAAGACCTTACTTTAGTCGATTCAACTTACGCCTAATTGAACCATCAGTTTGAATTAATTTCTTCTTTGAAACTCCAAGGACAACAAATATAGAATGAGTTGTCAAATTAACTACTAAACTTAGTTTGAATAATAAAAGTAATAATCATAGAAGTTGATTTTCTATGTTTTTGGAGAATATCTATTCCATAAATTTGAATTAAGTGATATCTCCATTTGTAAATGTAATTAAACTAAAGGAAATTATTAATCGTGCACTTATGATTAAGTAGGCCACAAAATCAGTTCGCGCTTGGTAGTCTCCTGGCCCAATCCCAACCTTCATATGCATGACTAATAAAGATTTACTAAATTAAATTAAAAAAAGGCCTGCTCTTGAAATCAATTTAATATTCTGTAGCTTAAATAGTTCGTTAATAAATGAAACAAATTCCAGTTGCCTTATAATCTTACCATAACTAAAATAGTTATAAGTTAGTAACATAATGCGTCATAACATTTAATGGAAAATGGTATAAAAAAGACATATAATCCGACTATTACCGTCGAGGCAATTTAATTTTTAATAAAATCCGGATGAATATTACATGGATTTATTAAAAATTAAGCATAAAAAGAACACGAGCAGGATTTTAATTTTAAAAAGATCGAGTCACTCAAAAAATATTATAACACGTTATAAGATGGTACACACTATCAAGATGAAAGACAAGCAACCCGGTTTCTCGTTAATTTGGCATACTTAGGGAAGTCAGCGTCCAAAACCTAGGAATAAGACACGGAATAAGTAATTAAAAATAACGTAGACGATAGAATAACTTTCTCAATGATACAGGTTAGAATATAATATTTTCTCAATTTATAGCTCTTGTCGTCATTTAGATGTTGGAATGAAATAGCGTTAGGGAAGTCCTCAAAAGGGAAGAGCTCTTTAAGAGAAGATACATGAATAGAGAGCTATATTTTAGGGGAAAATAGCAAAAAAGTTTGAAAATAATTGCACTTATACCAACGTAGTCCTCAACCTTTTATTTAACCAATTTAATCATAAAACTTTTAACAATTTATCAATTTATTCTATTCAATCAATTTTAGCAAGATATTAATGACATAAGCATTGGATGTCCTACATGCCACGGCTTGCACTGAAGTTTAAATTTAAAAAAAAATTATTTTTTTTTTTTCTTTTTCTTTTTTTTTTTTTTTTATTAAGGGGTAACAAGGGACTTAACAACCCTCGCCAACCGCTTGGGACGGCAACGAGCCCTCACCAGCCACTAGATGAGATTACAAGTCCTCACTAACCACAATGAAGGTCATGATTCCTCGCCCAAATCTAAGCAAGGGTTGCAAGCCCTTACCCAATAGTCGTTGAGGGCTCATTGCCCTCACATGTGGTCGACGAGGGCGGTGAGCCCTCACTTAGATCTAGGTGAGGGCTACGAGCCCTCACCCCCTTAGATTATAAATATAATTTTTAAACTCATGAACTTTATCTTAATTAGATAATTCATAATATTAAATTAAACTATTTTCTTAGCCATTGTTTGTTTATTAAGAACACGTATCTTTAGTTTCTTCTACTTTTGTTTAGCATTTTCTATTTTATTGAGATATTGTAAATGTAGATAAAAAAAAAGGAAAAAATTGTATCACAAAAGTTAAAGCTCATAAACTCTTTCCTCATCTAGATTTAAAATTATTAAGCTAAATAATTTTTCATTAATTGTAATTTTTATGATGTATTTAATCTAATTATTCAACTAAAATAATTTATAATTTAAATTAACAATTGTTCATTTATGGTGAACTTTTGCCTTACTTTTGTTTAATTTTCATTAAAAGATCTATTATTTTTAATTTAAATTTTGTATTTAGTTTATATTATTCTTTTCTTGGTTAAATAGATTTTCCTGAACATGAGAGTTATATTTTTTGAACTAAGATTTTATCATTCAATAACGTACTGAGGAAACCATAATCAAAATAAGCCATATTCGAAGTAAGCTATATCATTCTCCTAATTATCTTTTTGTTAAATTTAACTCAAGGAGATCTGGAAAAATATATCATATGACTTGCCACGTGGTAGCTATAAAGGTGAAGTGAAGTGTCACACTCAACTCTTACCTTTTACTAAATAATGGATAATAGATAGCACAATCTCAATCACTCAATTCGAACCAATTTTTTCAATGCGGGTTAATAAACATGAATTTTCGTTCCTTTTCCTGGGGCAAGTTAAAGGTTTCAAGCTCTTAGGACTGAAATCTTCTTTTTGCTCGAGCTATTCCAAGGTAGTGAGCTTGAGATTTTAAAACTTGAATTAGCATCGAAATGATAAAAAAAATTCTAAAAACTACAAATATAATGGAAGTTAGAAATTAATTTACTAATTCTTTTCAAACACATTATTTAAAGCCATAAAATATCTAAATTTGCTAATGAAACATCGAATAGCTTAAGAAAAAGTTAATGTGATGTCAAATTAGGGGGAAATGGGCATAAACGTGCGGATTTTCTAGGTTGAAAAAAATCTAAAATTGATTAGCTGCAGCATACTTGAAAATGGTAACATGGGTTCGGAATCCCGCATCCAATTTTCAAGCCAAAATTTTGGCTAGGGAGCCAGCTAAACCGACCCAAACCGATTTGAATCGGTCTAACCAGTCAGACTAGCGAGAAAGCAAATATGAGCTATTAGATTAATCCAAATGTTAGGATTCAAATTAACAAAGTATATGAGAAACTTTCCCTCCAAAACATGGGGGCCCGACCATTTTTCAGATCTCTCTCTCTCCCCACCACCCTCCTTCTAGTCAGTCGCAACTCCAATTTGGTAGGAGCAACACCGTTTCTTCACAAAATAGGCCAGTCTCCTTCTCGACAACATTACCGTGCCCAACGACGGTGTAGGATCCAGCCATTTCCGATGGCAATTTTGGCTATCCGACAATTCCAAGTGGCGGCCAAATCTTGCGACATCCACCTCCTACGAGTCCTTGAATTGAGTGTCGCCGGATCTCCCTCAAAACCTCACAGTATTCATCAATTTTGCTCCATTTTTACTACCTATCCTTTCAATATCCTCAAACCAATTTCTCACATTGAACTTTTGTCCTCTAGTTCAGATCTTGGAGAGCTATCACTTTGTGAAGATCATTGGTGGCCAAATGGCTCAATTGAGCTTAAGAAGACTATTGGTCACGGTTTGTAACTCCTAAGCTTAGAATTGTAAAGGCTTGATGTTATGGCCTATTTGCATAAAGTTGAATGAAGGCCAGTGTTTGAGATATGGATGTCAATATTAGGCCAAGCATGTGATATGTGGTGCTATTTTTATGTAGGAATCCAGTGGTGATAAGAACATTGATTGAATTGATCATGATTATACATTCTACAAATTCGTAACTCAGTGAGCTTGTCACAGTTTTTGCCGGATTTGAGTTAGAAAACCTTAGAATCTCGAAAAATTACTAACTAGACAAATAATCTCCTCATTCTAAGTTTCATTTTGATAGGTCGCACGTTGAAGATGGACATAATTTGCTATGTGATATTGTCCATGAAATGTGAAGTCAGAATCTGAAAATTTTAGCTTAGGTTTTGTAATGGCAATTCTAAATCAGACCTTTGCATGTTCGCCGATTTCTATGATTCTTTGTGTTCATAATCTGGAAATTTTCCTTCATGAAAGTTGTGTGAGATATTATGATCTTTTTATCACAAATTTTCATAAAATTCCATGAGTTGGTCAAATCCTTGTGCAAAGAGACGATTTTAGTTCTGTAATAGCACTTTCCTGACTTTTGAATGTTTCACAATTTTTATAATTTTTTGTGTTTAGAATCTCAAGATAAGTTTTGCATGAAAGTTGAACTAAGATCTAGATCTTCAAAGTGATATAAATTTCGTGGATGTCGTTTGATATTTTTAACGCGTGCGTGAATCTCAGTGAGTTTTTGGAAAACACTCTGTAATTTCTTGTTCATTAATGACCGACTTTGTTTTGGAAATTTGAGACAGTTTGATCTCGATCCACTCGAACAACTCGAGACCATCAATCCAAATGCGCGGCCTATTAGTCCACTTTATGCTAGCTCTATTGGACTTTGGGCCCACAAAGCTTAAGCTTACGCTCAAATTAGGCCCGAGATCATGCACAGGCTTTGCACATGATTTACTTATTCCCCTTTAATGCTCACCGTTCATCTCTAATCCGTTTGATGTCCACCATTCATCTCTATTAGCTACCTAGGATATTCCACAATCATTGAAAACCTTATCCACATTGTTATAATTATATGCATGGAATATTCACGATGCATGCATAACACATGAAAATTTCAATTAGACCCTCCACAATACTTGTGCAAATAGTATTTAACCAGAGCCCACGTTTCACGTCATCATATTATAGAAATGGATCTCCAATTTCAGAGTCATTTTACCGCTGCATGGGAGAAATTCTTGTGAAAATAATATATGAGCTGTCAATCATTAGTTGAGGATACTTTTCATTGTCACCGATGCTATAATGTTGTTATAACTTACCATAACTGCAGCCCAGGTAATTTTAGTGTTGCTGTAACTTTTAGTTCTTTGGTCGCTATAATGTGCTGGTGGCTGCTTTTCTAGATGGAGCACTACTTGACGTTTTTTGTTCTCCGGAATAGAAAAAGAACATCAATACGTTTGGTAATGCTAACTAATTTTTCTATTCTTGAAAAATTTGGAATAGAAATGAAAAATAAAATAAAAAAAAGTAGCTTCTTATTCCTATGAACAATTTCTAAAAATTATTTTTTGAGGATTACTCACCGTTTATAGCATGATGCCACCCACCCACCACTGCCCACCACTTGCCATTGCCACCACTGGTCACCCGCCACCACTATTGCCGAACACCGATCTCCGCCACCTGTCACCGGCCGCCCCCACCCACTCGCCACTAACCAACCGCCAGTCGTCAACCTCTCATCGCCACCCTTCACCTTGTGGCCGGTGGGCAACAAGGGCTAGCGATTGGCCGATGACGCGCGGCGGGGTACGGTGCGGCGACAAGCGCCGTTGATCACCGGTTGCAGCGGCCCCCACCCACCAACTACTAATCATCGATACCCACACCCCGCCGCCATTGGTCACCACCATCGCCCGCCGATCTCACCTCTATCAAGGAAAAAAGAAATAAAAAAATTTTGTTAGTACCAAATGCATTTCTATTCTTTTTCTATTTTGAAAATAATAAAATTTTTGTAGTTATTAAATGTCTTATTTTACTCAGAAATTATTCTAGAGAGTAGAAATAAAAGAAAAAAAAATTTTTCAAAAAAAAATTATTCCAAGAGCTGTTTAAATGTTTTGGCTATAAGCCTTTAGCTTAGAAGGTGAGAGTTTCCTCTTTAACTTGTGGTCTCGACTTCAACTCCAATGAGAAGCACTCTGGAATCAAAATCTTGAATGCACCAGCCCGATGCTGAGGACTACACCTTCGTTGAATTTATCAAAATCTCTATGACATGCTTTAACTTTTACTGCATATCGTCTAATTACTTGCAAGTCATCCTCGTAACGCTATATTCTGTTTTGCTTGCTGGAAATTTTTGGGGCTCTCTTGAATTGCAACTCATCTAACCATTTTTCAAGCAAATTATACATCCATATTTTGTTATTTTCATTGATGTCTATGAGCAACTTTTGAACCAAAATCTAAATCCCACTATTGGCATGGACATCATATTGATCTAAAGAAACGGTCTCTTCTATGTCATATCCATTAAGGAAACACAGTCTAACATGAGTGAATTTTTATTCTTTTTGCCAGGGTTAGTTCGAGGTAATCCCACCATTGGCATGGACACCGCTTGGTATCAAGAACTGATAAGCTCTTCTTGGTCATCTCCATTAAGGAAACACAGTCTCACACGTGAATTTTTGTTCTTTTTGCCAAGGTTAGTTTGAGGTTTCAAGCTAACGGGTTAGAAATTTTCTCTTTGCTCGAGCTAGTTCAAGCCACCGAGCTTGAGATTCTAAAACTTGAATTAGCATCAGACTAATAAAAAAATCTACAAACTACAAATATAATGGTAATTAGAAATTAATTTATTAACTCTTGTCAAACAAATAACCAAAGCCATGTAAATAGCTGAATTTTCCAACATTTGTTTTCTAGAATATGAACTTGTCATGGAAAATATATTTCATCAACGGAAAGAAGTCTTCTAAAATAAGAAGAAATATTTTCGGCTTTTGAGAAAAAGGAAAATATTTTCCATATCTTCTTTCACTAAAAATATTTTCCTTTTATTTTTATTTTTTCTTCTATTTTATTTTTTAAAAATTGATTTTTATTTTTTTCTTTTTAATATAAATATTTTTTTTTCTTTTTCTTTTTATTTTTCTTTTTATCTTCTTCTTCTTTGGCTGGTCGTTGGCCACGGCAATGACCGATGATCGACACCAAGCAAAGCTCTACCTCGCCTCACCCGAGCTTGCTCGAGGCCATTGAGCAAGCTTGAGCCTCACTAGATCCAACCAGCTAGGTGGGGCTTGAGCATTACTTGAGGTTGTCAAGCAAGGCCAAGCCTCATTGGCCTATGGTGAGGTTCGAGCTCCCCTGGCGTCGATCGTCGACCATCACCGTGGCCTACAACCGTCCGAAAAGAAGAAAAAAAAAAAAATAAAAATAAAAAATGACTTAAGAATCAATTTTTTTAAAAATAAAAATAAAATTTGATTTTAAAAATAACATAATAAAAATTCATTAAAAAAGTGCATGGAGAAAAAAATTTCCTTAACAAACGGTAAAAAAATATTTTCCGTTTCATTTTAAGTTTCAATTGAATATTAGAAAATAATCAATTTTTTTCTGAAAAATAACTTCTTGACAAATATTTACCAAAAACACTACATTTTTGTCGAAACAAACAGAACGTAAGACTAACTCAATTTGTGTTCAAGGCAAGAACGTCTTTAATTAAGGTGGGAACTACGAGCAAACTTGGAAAAAGCCGGGGCCCAATCTATTCAAGCAAAGCCCAAAAAGTTATCATTCGAACATTGGCTGGCCCACCGTGCTTTTATCCTCTTCATCAAATATACGTGAAATTCACTACACGTCTCGCGGTCTAAAATTGATCAGCGAAAAGGGGATTCAAGACGATCTCAAGCTACCAAGTCTACACCGTACGCCAACCACAAGCCGCCACCAGCAGGGCACCACGCGGCCACCCGGTTCGCTCAGCTCCGGGACCGCCCCGGTACTCGAGAAACCTCTCTTTTAATCCACGTGATGACATTCCATTATTTGAATCAAACGGTGCCGTGTGATCTTGGTCACCCAGCCAAAACATTATTACCATCTTTGCCTTCATTGCAACTGTCCAGACCTGCAAGAAGCCAGTAGCCACCCCCCGACAAGCGACTCGAGCTTTGACCACCACCGTGAATCTCGATTTGATGTCTGTACATCCCGAGCCGTTCTGCCCGCGACTCGCTCCCACGTGCGCTTTTTGGTCGTGGGTCCCACAGCTCATCTTTAGCTTCACGTTCGATATTTCCTCGCCCTTTTGTCCGGTCCGAATGCGATGCATGTCGTACCTCAAACGACCACGCGCTTCATTCAGTGGGAACTTGGAGAATATGTTCGGTACGTTGTAAAGATAGAGCGTTGCCTGATGTACTCACGAGAGAACGACTTTGATTCCGTAAAGATTAAGACCAATTTAAATGTTTTAACCATACCCCAGTTACTTTAGAAAATGAGAGTTTTTTTCTTTAATTTGAGATCTCTAATTCGAGTCTTGTGGGAAGCACTCCGGACTTGAAATTTTGAATGCACCAGACCGATATGGAAGGCGACACCTTCTAGGCCGCTTGGGAAGATGCATCTATCCAAATGCGAAGTATCTAATTCGGACATCGCTGGAAAGAGAAAGGATAATTGAACGAATACAACTTGGAAAGAAGAACGAGGAGTTGGGCAAGAGCTGAGAGGACGCATGCACGCACGCACGCGCCAGTCCACTCCAAGCTGGTGAAGGGCGGACGCACTCTTTGACCATTCCTTTGTCCGTTTGCGACCTCCGACCGAACTTTGATGGAAGACAGGAAAGAGAGAGAAAGAGAGAGAAAGAGAGAGATAGAGCAATCCTGAAGATATGCCAACAGCTCCGCGCACACTTTCTCGCTCATCCATCCATCCGTCCGTCCATTACGGTTCCTCCCTGGATTCCACCAGCCTCTGCTCCCCAGTCTAATTCATCGCCACCGTCGATCAACGCGACCCAATTCGCGAGGCGATTGGTGATGATTAGGCGATCCACATCGTCCGCGCCATCACGAAGGTGGTCATGCACGCACTGTGCACGCGTCTCCTCCCTAACTTCCCTTTGGCTTCCCTATTAGGGCATTATAAAGGTTTTGAATATTTATATAATGTTCATTACAGATCTCCAGATTGGGAGAAGTGTATTTTATATTCCCATCTACCCCATTCGATCTGGCGCGGATTCGTGTAGACCACCAATAGGGTCTTTGACCGGAGAGATCAGCTTTGTCTTTGTGTAACACCAGGACAGAAAAGGCAGATTGGAGAGGTACTGGCACTGGTCGAGAATTTATGTTTTGTTTTGTACATCTCGCACTTCAGACCGCATCGTGCTTATGTTGTTTCAAAATGGGTCTTGAGTTTAAACCCGCGAATATGTACTACCGATGCATTCGAACCGGATCTAAACATTTTTCAGATTGGGAGCGTGGCTCTACGCTAAAACCCAGGTTTTCTTGATCTTTAAAAATGGTCCCTAGTGCCTGACTCCTCTCCAAGATATAGCAAATGATCCATGTGATGGTGGAATGGTCTCACAATCATTATTTTATGAAATGACGTCGAACTCAAGACCAGATCTAGATGGCCTGGACCTCCTTTAGGTTAGCTTAAACTCGCGAAAACCCAGAAATGTGAATCATTATCGTCGTCTGAAAACTGAATCGCAACTAGGTTTGAGCTAAGAGAGAGAGAGAGAGAGAGAGATCCAACCCCAACACGTATGGATTGCATTTTCTTATTTGTATTCATTCATGTAAAATGTCTATGAACAAGGGCTCTACAAAGTGCGTCTGTGTTGTTTTCTTCTAGTCTCTAATCGAAACCCAAAATCTAAAAGGATGACTAGCATCATTTTCTTGATCTAATTCTGATCTTAGGTCTGTAAGAAGGTTTCGTCGAGGTGGCCGCCGCCGCCGCATGGACGTGACTCTCCGACGATTTCTGGATCTTGTGATTCTGCGCGGAGACTTTGGATGGAGACGATGGCGGCTTCTTCCGCCTCTTCATCCCGAAGGAAGAGGAAGACCTGCTCTTCTTGTCGCTCTCCCTTATCGTCTCGAGCTTCGGCTCCCACCGCCTCGACGACCCCACTAGCTGCGAGTAGTCCCGCTCCAGCTGGGGCGTCGTGCACACTCTTCTGATGGGCTTCTGCTCGCCGCCGCTCTCGCTACTTGCTTCCTTTTCGACTCGCCGTCCCTCCTCCATCAGCTGCGATATAAACTCGTCGGACACGCGTATCCGAAGGCACCCGGAGGGCGTCCTCTGGATGTCGAAGGGCTGGCACCCGGCGGCTTTCCTCAGGAACGCGTTCCGGCAGCTGTTGACGTCCCGCGGAACCGGGCTCGGGTCCTGCGGCTTTTGCGACGCGACGAAGGAGGCGATGGTGACGAAGGTGAGGACGGACTGAAAGAACTGCTGGGGCAAGAGGAAGTACTTGTGGCCGAGCTGGAGAAAGTCGTGCTCGGACAGGGCCGGGATCTTCTGCCCGATGTAGAACGAGTCGGAGCGGCAGACGAGGTGCTTGGGGAACTGGACCATAAGCTCGGAGGCCAGGACCGGCTGGTGGTAGGTCTTGACGAGGCCGTCGGAGAGGATGAGCATGACGGTGCCGGCGTCGTCGTCGGCTGCAGCTGCGGAGGAGGGCGGCGGGGGAGAGGGCTCGGGCTGGAGCTGGACGCAGGAGATGTGGTTGCCCATCAGCTGGAAGCACCAGGGGATCATCTGGAGGTTCAAGAACTTATAGATGCCCATCTCTTTTTTTTTGAGCGGTGTCTTGCTGACGCTCTCAGTTCATACGCCAAGAACAAAAAGAAAATGGGTCCAAAACATACAGCTGAACGAGGAGGAGATGATCTTTGACTGCAACTAAAGAATGGTATCAAAAGGTTCTTTTTCTGGGTTTTCACTTTGCCCACAGAGAGAGATAGAGAGAGAGAGGAGAGAGAAAGGGAGAGAGAGAGAGAGAGAGAGAGAGAGAGAGGGGTGTTGAGGCTTAGAATGAGGTGCGAGATGGGGATGACTTTATACGAACAAAGGCTGAATCTTGACAGACAGAAGAGTGAGTGTGCGACTGTTGCATGAAGACGGTGACTCTATAAGGAACACAGAGAGAGAGAGAGAGAGAGAGAGAGGGTGGGGAGACAGAGAGAGGCGTGAGACCCGGGTAAAGCTTGTATCTTTCGCATTACTACTACTTTGCAATAATTATTATTATTGTAATTGGATTGATATTGGCTTGGGGTTTGAAAGTCTGACAACTTGGTTTGACTGGGATTTCTTTTCTTTTCTTTTCGCTTTTTCCCTCCTTTCTTTTCCCCCCCGTTCGACGCCAATCGAGGCCAAACGCCATGTCGTTCGAATCCCGCCCCACCACCACCCTTTACGACTCTCATCTGGCAATCCATGTGTGTATGCAAATTCCGCCATGTGATACATACGAGCTCGGAGAATCCCTCTCCCTCCCTCCCTCTCTCTTCCTTCTTTCTCTCTCTTCTGCGATAGAGATTCTTGAAGCTAGCTGGGTCGTCGTCTGCAACAAACGCCAGCAGATAGGAGGGGGGTGGTGGGCCAATCGTCCAGCACGTTCGTTCATTCATTCCGCCAGCCGAACTTGAGGAGAAGCATCGTCGGTGGGGCCGCGGCCTTCGCGCGCATCTGCTGCTGCTCGTGCGGTCAGTTCGACGGTGCGTGGGGATGGGGCCCTGGGATGGGAAAAAACGTGGGAAGCGTATAGGCTCGCTGCCTGTTCGTACGTACTTTGTCTTGGGCGAACAAAAAGGAAAAGCTCCGTGTAGGATACGCTTTCTTTCCTCAGCGCAGACAACATTCACTCGCCTCGCGAGTTCCCGTTATCGTTCGGGAAGTTTTTGGCGGAACAAGACGATGTGCACCTGGACCCATTAATTGGGGCAACTAATGTTTGAGCGACGGCGAAATCTCATCGCTTTGTTGATAGATTGATTCGAGCCGTAATGCATTTTCTATAACGACACCCATTATAGTCCGTGTATAAATTATAGAGATGAGATTGTTGATACATCTTTTGTGCTGACGTAATAGTAGATGAATTCTATGAAAAGAGAACAGGGACCACAAGCACAAAATGCTTGAATTTAAATAAAGTAAAGTGAATTACTTATGGGAAGAAGATGATTGAATTGTAATTGATATTATTTATATATTGAAGTTAGTAAAATATTGCAGTGGGTATTATAGGTACCCCTTTTTTTGGGGCCAGTTAGGTACACCAAGAGCATGTTTTGTTTCTACTATGTATGAACAGCCTACTTTGGTCAATTTCTTCTTCTTCTTTTCTTCATTTTACTTAATTATTAAGTCGACCATGTTTGAGATACTGATCACTATTAGAAACTCATTAACATATTAGGTGCATTATAGTGAAAATTCCATCCCTTCAGTGGAATTCCTAGCTTGGTCATCTAAACAAGGTTAAAAAAATCAAACCCCAAAAGTTTAAGCCATCTAATAAGGTGTTGTGTTGTATTTTATTTATATTTTCAATTATTGACAGTACCAACCAAAAAAAAATTATCGGCAGTGAACTCATCTAACTTGTTTTTAGTTTAGTTAGGCATTTTTGTTTGAGGAAAAATATCTGGTTATGACAAATGATGAATGTTTATCTATCATCATTTTCACCAAACAACGGTTTTCATGTCAATGCTAGTTAATTATGCTTTATTTATTCTATACTACATTTTTATCTTTCATACAAGTAATATAGTTAAAATAAACATCCATTAATTAGAACTAACAAAAGTAACACATTTATTTCTTTCTGACATGAAAAACCTACTATCCATTCAAAGTACTATCAAAGCTATTTATTAGACATAACAAAAGTTTAATTATCAAAACATGAATAAAATTTTCAAAAGATCTTGCTTGGACTTATGACATGATATCTAAGAGGCCTCTCTATCGATAGCAACGGTCTGTGGCTGCTCGTGAATTTGTAATTTTTTCACCCATAGAAACTTCAAAGGCACTACAATCTCTCCTCCATTCCGTGGTGAAGAAGAATTTTTTTTTGAAGTTAGAAGAGATAAGCAATCATTTTTCTCCATTAATCTATAAATTATAGATAATTATAATCACATCGCTTGTATTGTTTATATATAGAAAAATTGCACGTTAATCATACTCAAACAAAATTTCCAATGTGCCCCTCAACTTATGAATTGTACAATCAAGTCTTTGAGCTTCTAGGATTTTAACAAATCAACATCAATGATAGACAATTTATGCAAACCAAACTGAGAATACAACTCCTCTCGACACATTGGAGCAAATTTTTAATATATTTTCATTCCATAACGACACCGATCATCTCAACGTTAAAACTTCTCCTTGACACTAACAAACATGTTAATCTTTAACTCATTGGAACCGACCGTATAGAGACTTGAATCGATCAAAAGAATTCTACAAGTTCAAGAACTTTACTGCAAATTAGAAATTCGAGAACCTTGTCACAAAATAATGCAAGTTCAAGGACCGGTCATTCACCATTTCGTACAAAGATCATTGCAACGAGGGTATTTCTTAACAAGTCCTCTCGATACAGTTGTCGAGTAATATATTACATTTTCTTATATGATGTTTACTCATTATTTCGGAAGACCATAACATTTCCTAATTTAAGATGTACTAAATGAGTACACTTTAACAAAGAGTTTACATAATAATAATTATTGAAAGTGTGTTTTGTGGGAGATTGGGCATATTCACATAAAAATGGCATCAAAATAAAGGAATATTTCTTCCTTTGGTCCATGAAAAGGGTGACAACTGCCTACAATTCCCGAAGATTGAACTTTTTTTTTTTGGACCATTCTTAATAAGGTCGAGCTCGATGTCGGACCATATTATATAAATTGAATTGTCACTGGTCCCCACGTTTCTCTTCCTTCGAAAACTTTATCCTCTTCCATCTTTGCATGGATAAAAGCAGGAAGATTCCCCATTCTCTTCGATCGATTCTGGTCCATTGCTTAAGCTGACCGTAACGAGAAGGATTTGATTAAACTAATACATTGCATTGGGCGGGACCACCACTTAAAATCAATCGCGAAAGATGAATTTTAACCTAAGTTGCAAATATTTCTCAAAGGAAATTGGGGAATGAATTATATGGCATCTACCATATATAACTGAATCGTATAATTTCCTTAATTTAAAATTTGAAAAAGCACATTAAGGATCTGTTCGTTTATAGTTAAAAAATATGAAGAAAGCATTTTTTTTCCTTTTGCTTTCCTATCGAAATTTAATTTATTATTCAGGTTTCATAAAAAAAATACAAAATTTGAAAAAACGATATGTGAATTTATTGTACCAACATTTAACCATTGTGAAAGTTTCAATGGTTTCAAATCAAAAATAACAAGTCAAAACACATGATTGCTAAGATTTACGTCGGGCAAGAAATTGAACATCAATCCAAACAGGTTGAGTAAATTGACAACAAGCTAACTTTGAATGGAAACTACATGTTGCACATGTTTAAAGGGAATATGCGATGGATACCAGTTAGAATCAATTTTATCATAAAAAATTTGGGAGACAACTTGTAAGTTTTAAAGTGAAATTAAATGTATGGGATGGAATTAAAAAAGGATTTTCGATATAACTCTACTTATTTTTGGCCCTCGCCCTTTCCAACTGCCCACTCGCATCGAGACTGCAGAAGCGATGCCTTCCTTATAAGCTACTCCTCCGAGAGTTAAGGTAGCGTGCGGCTGGGGTTTGTGTCTGCGACCGGTTGACCCATGAAAGACCCATCGAGAAATTAAAATAAAAGAAAAAAGAATTACATTTATTGTAATTTCGAGGATTGTTGCCTTTTATTTTAATCTCTTCGGCAGTATTAATTAGATAAATCCGTGGAAAAGTCTATGCAGCTTACGCTTTGTAGAGTCGCTGACAGTTCCTAGAAAAGCACCGGCGCTGGCAAGTTTGACCTGATTGATAATGAACTTTTTTTCGGCAGAAATTAGGAGGCATTAATTTATTATAAAGTAAAGGGCAATGTAATAAATACGGTGCAATGTTGGTACCTAGTGCGTTTCTTGGAAGGGGGTGATGCTGCTCCAACCTTTTAAAACCATATAAAAGAAGAACAAGAAGAAGAAGGATTAGTGAATGTTATGAGGGATTTTGTGGTTATTGTAAATTTGAGAGGAGGGCAATTTAGGGAACATGTTTTGGTAGGGAACACTGTTTTATTCTATCTCTTTTGGTTATATTAGGAGGTTGTGTTTCTAGAATCGATAGAAATTCAAAGATATAATATAAAATATGTCCATCGATTACATGGATTTATCCTTACATGTCAAAGGGAATCATCTACACAGAGACTTGGGTAAGCACAAAAACTTGGCTTTGAGAGAATAGGAGGTGGGTTAGAATTTGCGACACCTAACTTAGGAGTAGCCTAGTAGAAATAATCCATCCTTGATAGCCCGCCACGAAAAATAGGGGACGGGAGGGCTACTTTCTAACACATCCTCTGACCTTTCAACTCTGTCATAACCCAAAAGCATCACGTCGCGTTCGAACAAGTTTTCGGGCTCGATACAATCAGGCGATTTCCGAACATAATCACGGAGCAATTTTCTACAGGAAAGAACATCTCCAAAAGTGGGAATGCGATCAAAAGCTTCCTGGGCATATTACGTAGGGATAAAGAATTTGAATCTCAACACCCATTCCACTTATTCGTCGTCCCGATAAACTTGAACAAGTCTCGGGCTTGATGCAAGATGGCGGGTTTCGAACGTAATCAGAAAGCAGTTTTCTCCAAGAAAGAACATCTCTATAAAGGGGAATGCGTTCAAAGGCTTCCTGAGCATATTACGTAGGGATAAAGAGTTTGAATATCGACACCTTATCTCCTATTCATGGTGCTCCACTTATTTGTCGTCCCGATAAGCTTTTCACTCATACTACCACACGCAAGTTCAGGCTCCGACTAGAAACTTCCATTCAACAAACCAAACAAAGAAGAAGGCGTGACGAATATGCCTTTCCAAATCCATCCAATGACATAACCTTAATCTTTCGGGAAAGATGTTGCAATCAAAGGAAACGAGTGGCGCTCCACCTTCTAGAGCCTCCGCTAGATAAAGAATGGTTTAAGTAAAAATCGTTCGGTGGTGGCCGGTGGTCTTGGAGCTGGATGGGAACTGGACGAGCCCATGTCAAAATAGGCGTCTGATGATGACGACGACGACGGGCGACTAAAACTTTCATGTGGCCAAATTGATTCATCCAGTACGACGATGACGGCGACAGCTTGTGCTTTGTCTCCGCGGCTTTCATTTTCCTCCGGGACTACCCGACGACCCGTTCGTCGCCGCGGACCCACGTGGGGAATATTTTGCTCGGTCGATAGGCCTAATCTTTTGACTCCCGGGCGCACGTGCGCGGATGTTTGGAAGGGGAAGGAAGGAAAGAAAACACTGGTTCGACGAGGACAAATTCGGGTCTTGACCAGTGCATTGCACCTGTTCATCTTTTGAATATGTTTTACTGGTCGAATGGGCAACGACGAGCTTGATTCGACGGTACGTAGCTGTTGATCCGAATCTTAAGTCATCCTTCGAGAATTTGTGCACCTCCTGATCATCCTTGGACTAGTTTCCAACTTGGAACAGTTGTTCGGATGAAGACAGGAGTTCACGTGGTGTCTTTTGCGATATCGCGACTGGACTAGTCCGAAGATCGCACGCAATCTGGTTCGGACGGCAGGAAGGTGAAGCGAATCGACCCGTTCTTCGAACGACCATCAGAGAATCGGATTCAGAGGTTTTTTCACGGGAAGTCGATGGGATTGAGATCAAAGTTGAAGAACTAGATGCCTGAGTTCACTCAAGATGGAATTGCGCATAGGGAATTGGAAGGGGCATTTTTTACCGAATAGGGAAACGGACCTGTGAACTCCAAGCTACTTTTTGCTAGCTCAAGGGGAAGACGTCTTGTTCGAACACACTATGACTACATGGCATGGAATATCAGCATGAGGCGGTCATGCGCACTAGGTTCGCCGATCAACTTTGAATAAGTGGAAACCGGGTTTTTTTAGACCCGGGATTCAATCTCGAGTCTTGTTGCGCAGAGGCCTCAAGAAATGCAGCTAGTGAAAAAGGCATTGCCTACAACTATTTAGGGTTTGCCCTAATAGTCATTCTTCTTATATGAGAAATGAGAAGTGATGGTTCAAATTCTATCTTTTTAAAAGGTTGAGGTGATGACTATTTAGATTTAAAAATAAGTGCCAACTCCTATACTCTGCAAAAAGGTGAGTAAGAGTCTAAGTATTAAAATAGGAGTATAATATAACCTATAAAAAAAAAAAAAAAAAAAAAAAAAAAGGCCTTGCCTACTACAAAAAAGAAGAAGAAGAAGAGGCCTTGCCAATTCGGAATATGGTCCAAACGGTTGGCTTTGATGGCTTTCAAACGGGTCTAGAGCCCATCTCCATCGACTAGAGAGTTAGACTAGCAAAGAGAACTTGAACTTTTCTGTTCATCAACCCTATCGCCATATTTCAATAATCACTAAAATAATTATACAAAAAAATTCTGAATATTAGCCTATTGTGCAATGCCATTTCTAAACTTCTAACTTATTTAATGTAATTGATGAACTTTTGGCACATATTTAATTTAGTTCTTAAATTATGTAAAAATGTTAATATTATCTTCTATTAATTTAAATTCAAAGACTACGTTAAACATTTTCATATAATGTAAGGACTTAATTGAATATGTAACAAAAGTTTAGATATCACATTGAATAAGTTAAAAGTTTATGGATCACATTACACATTAAAATAAAGTTCAAAGATTATATTGTAAGTTGAATTAAAGTTTATGAACAATTGGTGTCATTTTCCCATAATCACTCAACATGCGTGATTGGGGAATTGCTATAATTCAAAGACGACCAATTAGATGTTCAAAGAGTCTTGACGTTGAATTTAAAGTCTGTTTATTTAATGAAAAATGAATTATTTGAGAAGCATTGATTTAAAAATGATCACTTATATCTCTCACAAAAATGAATAAATAAATAAAAATTTCATCATCCACGAAAATATTTAACTATAAATTGTTGTAAATAATGAAAATATTTTTTTATAATCTAATTATTTCAAGCGATATAAACTATAATTTTTAAGGAAAATATTTTCAAATCACTCATTTTTCGCGAAATCAAACCACACCCTAGGATATGTGTATAGCTAAGACTATGATGTAACCATGTATTGCACCCTAGCTATGTTGTGAATTATGGTAACTTGCATCTTGGGCAATACGTGATTTGAAGTTGCAGAACTAAAAATAGGGCGAGACGACTTTTTAGAAGCCAGTTTTTACTACAAAAAATTTGTCGATTATCGTGTCAAATTAGCAAAATTCTTCTTATAGTTGCAAGTGCTGCAATGAAAGCCATATAAAAGAGGCTCTCAATGACTCAATGAGATAAGCTTGTTGACTAGATTTAATCATATAAAAATTTAATGAAATCTAATCAATAAAGAAAGGTCTAAATTTGACGCTCAATAGAACTTTACCTTGTTAAAACCTACCAATAAAGACTGGACTTTTATGCTTAGCAAGAAATTAACCAAGCACCAATTTTTAGCTATTCTTAACCATTGCATTTTTTTATTTTCAACATTTAAGAATATGAAAACTTAAAAAAATTCAGCATTTAACTTTTCAATACTTACTTTTTTAACTTTACCAACAAGCTCTACATCTCAATAGTTGTAAATTTCCTGAATACTTCATAACTGAGGACGCTATTACCTAATAACCATGTAACTTCCCTCAACAAACCGTAACTTTTAGTTCATGTGCTCATTAATTGACCTTCAACAATCGTAATTTACCTTAAGATGCTATAAACTCGACCACACTTTCAGTTATCGTGAATAATTGTGAACAACATTAAATTACCGTAAGTTTTTTTTTATCCTCTTCATAATAAATCATCTTGATATTTATAAAAAACAAAGTTTGTATATCGGAGGAATTTGGCATTTAATTTTTTAATACATACTTTTTCAATTTTAACAAGCAACCTCTTCATCACATAAGTTGTAACTTCCCTGTATACTTCATAACTCAGGACACTATGACCTGGTCATTATCTAACAACCATGTAATTTCTCTCAACCAACCGTAATTTTCAGTTCACGTGCTTAGTAATTGACCTTCAGCAAAAGTAATTTACCTTAAGAGATTCTAAACTCAACCGCAATTTTTAATCATCACGACTAATCGTGAACAACATTAAATAACAATCTCAAAAAGAGTTGGTAAATTAGACGAACCCATCCTAAATAATTGCCCTTGTGCTTCGTGATTTCCGGGGCCAATAATTTTCCTTGATCGACGGAAAGCTAATCACCAGGAACCAAATCAGCGGTTATCAGCGGTTATAATTTTTCTGGAACTAATCCAACGGTCCGAACTTCTTATGTCGAAATCCTACGGCTCAAAACGGGTCCCCTATAAACACGCAAGGGAAGCTTCGATTTCTCCTCATTCCCGAAAGAAGAAAGTACGCCGCCCTCTGCCGCCGTCTCGGGGTTGCGGAATTCGGGTAATCGGAGAAGGAGGCTCGGGCGGGGGGACGACGATGGGCGGCAAATGGTGGAAGATCGCCGTGGCCGTCGGGGTGATGGGCGCGCTGAGGGAAGCGAACAAGCGATATGGGTACGACAAGGAGGGTGCGCTCCGTGTGTTTGAAGAATGGTCCGACCGGCTGGGCGTGTGGGCGATCCCGGCGTACGTCGGGGTCCACACCCTCACGCTCGCCCTCTGCCTCCCTTACGCCGTCTTCCTCGAGGCCGGAGCTTCCCTCCTCTTCGGCTTCTCCACCGCCGTCCTCTGCGTTTTCGTCGCCAAGATCCTCGGCGCCTCGCTCTCGTTCTGGATCGGCAGGTACGAGTTCTCTTGTTCGGTTGCCGTCGTGTGATGAAGTTCGAGTTGGTTATTGCGTGGGAGGGTGACGTTTTGTTCTTGGGTTTTGAGCGAATTCGCATCTTGCTAGTTTCCCCGACCTCCACTATGCTGGAGCTTTTTTTATGGGTGTGGAAGGTTTGATTTTTCGCTGAGCCATAATATGAGGCAAGGTAACTTTGTGATTGTGATCATGTTTTCCGAGATGAGATGATTTTATTGCGTAAATTAACCTATTTTCTAGGGATCGTGAGCGCAACAGGGGATTTCCCAGCTGGCTAATTAGCATCACATTTCCCGTTATCGTACTCTTTTGGGTATTTTTTAGGTTCCCATGTGTTATTTAGTCTTCGCCCGATTCATCAGCCCATAGAATCTCATTTTCCGTATGATAATTTGGTCTTGTCATGACCATAGTTACAATCGTTAAAAGGGTAGATTCGTTCTTCTTTCCATGGGGATAATGGTTACTCTATTAGCAATCAATTTTAATTGTATGTATGATAAAGATTTTATATTTTTAATCCAACCTGATGAAAATGTGGGAGATATGATATGATATCATAAGCTTAAGAAGAGATACCTCTTTTCTTATCTGAGACACCCGAGTTATTTCACAAAGATGATGATAATTATGTCATGCCTATGAAAAACCATTTCAGACATGTTCCAAATATTTTTTGTCTGTTTTTATTGGAATTTCCATGTGTTTATATATTGATGCTGAATACCTTATCTGCTGTATGTCAATTTTAGAGTACTCTTGCCCACTCCTAATTCTGGCCTGACTGGCCAAGTACCCAAGGTCCAATATGTGAGAGGTTATGTGAGGATCAAAATGTAGTTTGATTCTTTAATTAGTATTCAGCACCATATGCAGATATCAAATGTTAAAAAGAAACTGGGAAAGAATTTTGAACTGTGCAAGCAGATCCAGTACATCATGCATTTCAGGGTTCCGGGGCTTAGGCATGGGTTGAGGGTGCATTATATTAGATACAGATCACTCCAAAGAATGTCCCATAGTTGGCCTTCTTTCCATTGATATAATAACTGAGGAGGCATCAACCTTATAGTATGCTAAGCACAGGAGAATGTAATTTTGCTGATATTATTAGCAGTATTCGATATTGGGTTATTCATAGTATTACTATACCTTGCCTATTACTGTAGCTAGTTTTGTTGAAGTCCTGCAGAACGTTTTCCTTGAGCTTTAGTGGCATTCTCTAATCGAACAAGAAATCTGATGTGGTTCTCAATGTCATGCTTATCTTATCACTATGCTTCTGCATTAAATAGTTCTGTTTTTCTCCCACCACTTTTTATGTACTCAGCAGAAGCCTTCAACTTCCAAGTTTCTCTACATCAATTGATATACTCTTGCTTTATTTTGTTATGCAAAACAATCTCGTCAGAAGAAAACGTATCTGGAGAATAATGTTTTGATTGTGTGCAGTAAACTTATTTGTCATTATTAAGTCATTATTAACCAAGCATAAGTTTGATGGCGGCATATTTCTATGAGAAATTCCAATATCACCCAGTGCCCTCATTAGAGTCATAACTTCATTGGTCAAAACAGAAAGGCAAAGAAAATAAAATAGAAGTGACACTTCACATGTATTTGCTTTTTACAGCCTGGACATACGAGAGGTGCTCTAATGACTTTTCTGGGGGTTTTTGTGGCTCTCTTCTACTTCTTTATAAGAAAGTTTTAGATAATCAAAAAATTTCTCCATTAACCATATCAATTTTTAGACAACATCTGTCAGTGTACATAGAACCAGCAGTAATTTTTTGGCATCTTTTGAATCCTTGAGATTTTATTGAAAGCTTGCTTACATTCCAACGCTTTTATGGTACCCCATTCAGTCCAAATATTTTCTCATGTTTATCCATTTCAAGGTCACCTTTGCTTAAACATACTTTTTTGAAATGCTCAACTGTCCCAAGGTTACAGTAACCATTGTTGAACAACTTACGAAAGTAACTTCTATACATCCCTGTGGCACCTCAACAACCAACACCTTTTGTGTTCTAAAACTTAACAACTCACCAAAGTAACTACGATTCATGCTTTATTTGAACTATCTTTTCCTCGTACTGCATTTAATTGTCTCCATTACTGCATTTAGAGTCTATCTAAGCTGACTTATCATGCATAGAAACCGATATGTGCCCCTGAAATTTTTTATATGCTATGCTTCTTTCTACATTTCTCCAATATGATTCAGGTTTCCTTCATTCACGAGAGTCATTATAACACTTCGGTTTCCTCAGGCTAGTTTTCAGGAGTTCAAATTCGGCAATGGAATGGGCTCAAAGCAACAAATACTTTCATCTGCTTTCTAGGGGAGTTGAACGAGATGGTTGGAAATTTGTTCTTCTTGCTCGGTTCTCACCCATACCATCATACATAATAAACTATGCCCTGGCAGCTACCAATGTTGGGTTTGTGTTGGATTTCCTCCTTCCCACAGTCATTGGTTGTGTGCCAATGATCCTCCAGAATACATCCATTGGCAGCCTTGCTGGTGCTGCTGTGGCCACAGCTTCTGGAACTAAAAAGTCTAAGGTCTGGTCGTTCTTGTTTCCCATGCTTGGGATTTTATCGAGCATTCTCATATCCTTGAGGATCAAAAGTTATTCTGCTGCTATGATGGTGGATGAATCTTCTGTTAATAAGGGTAGTGATGATCATGGTAGTACTGCTGATTCAGCCCACAGTTCATCCAGCAGAAAAGAGAGTAAGGACATCAAGAGGAGACGGTGACAAATCTAGGAAGCCTCCTCAGTCTACATTTTTCACAAATCTCTTGGTTTAGAAGGTGTTTTCCTTGCTGGAGATGTGTTCTTTTCATCCTGAGGGGGCTCTTTCATGTATTGTTGACTTACACGTTAAGCCTTTGGAAGTTTGTTGCAGCGATAAGTCATGGCATTTAACAAATTATGCAGGGAAAGCTTTAGGCCTCTGCTGTTACTTATATGGTAGATTGTAACTTTGGTTCTCTAGAGCCTGAGATTTTGACGGTAACCTATTCAACTGGTTCCTTCCTTTCGGACTTAGAGTTCAGGAACATTTTGTTACAGTGTCAGATGCTGAACTTGAAGTCTGCAGAGCCTTCGGCTTCCATAGACTATCACTGTTGCTTCTGCTTTTCTCTCTCTTTCTTTTTCCCTGATTTCCTCCAAAAGCTGCGCCTTTCTGTTATGATGATCATCCAATAGTATTTGGCTAAAAGATAGAGGACTAGTCATATCATTTACTGAATTGTTCCCATTGGCATCTAGCATCTATCCTGTGTCCAACGTATTAAGGAGGAAAATATTTCAGAAAACGGGCGATTTCATGAAAATGACACGCATGTTCATAATAACTCCAGCATCGGCAAACAGGTGAATGAGCTACTCTCATTATGCTTTCTGCATATCCTCTTAATTTGTTTCCCATCCCCAGCAATTTATGTCAGTCAGTCGCGAATTGATTCCTATCACTAGTTTGTGAGAACATCTTGACCTACATCTGTTTAAAACCTGGCCATTAGAATGAATAGTCAGATACTCAGATGGTCATTTCTCTTGCGCCCAGATATTACCATACACTTCTCTAACTTGACTGGGATCACTTGGTCTGAAGCTTATCTTACATGTCAGAGAGGGAGGGAGTATCATCTCAGATTGCCTGATAACACGGTGGCTCATTAAATCTTTACTAAGCATCAAAATTATCACTTTAGAAGTGGTCAGGACTGGCATTGATGGACACCTGTACTTTGACTTCTATTCATGTTGATTTCCCGTCCCAGCAGCTCATTAAGTTATGGCAGTTTGCAAGGTCCAAATTGGTTTGGCGCATTGTGTTCTCGTAAGAAGTGAGCATGAGGCCTTTTGCATGTTGAGAGATCCACTTAATGAGCTGAGCCATATCCACCTATTCCAAATAGGCCTTTGTTTTAGGCTTCTCTACGACAGTGAAAGCAGCATTCTGAAGTTCAATGACAATGGGATTTGTTTTAGGCTTCTCTGCATTCAGATTCACTTAATCTCATCCCGATCATCAACCTTTTCTGAAAATTTGATCACGAATCACTTCTTATGACTCTCATATCGTGGGCGATGTCAAAGTTTAACGACAACAGATAGTCATCAACCACTCAAGTTGTGGCAAATTCAATGATGAAATGGTCATTCCCATTTGTCAAACATCCATATTAATGGCTTCTCATTAATATGGATCGATGCAGAAACTATTGGTCATCGAGTCATCCGCACTAAATCCTCAAAACTCATGAGATTCAGTAGACGAAAAGTTTGTCCCAGGGGCCAAGGGCCACCTTTCTTCCATAATCCTCCTACCTACAATTCCATCGCAAATGACTTGGTCTCTGGAGACTAATACCTGGCAATTGAAGCCACGCGCCAGAAGAGAAAGCCAGGGGAAAAACGTTGGGAGTGCTCGACACAGCCGGCTAGTTTCCAAAACATGCAGCGGATCCCGTGGGCAGGAAAGAGCAAACCGTCCATGTTTTCTTCACAATCATTTTGAATTGTCGACGTTGAGGCATTCATTCCTAACGTGTCAATTTCAAAAGCATGAGAAGGGAGAGCGAAGCGGGGGAGCGGGGTAGGTGAGCGCTTGGGCGTTGGAAGCTTCGAAGGTTGTTGGTGAGACGTCGTGGGTGACCGGGAGATGATGTCGGGCACGCCTCAACTTTCAACAGCTCCGGATCTGCTCTTTGACTCATGTCAGTTCTTACTTTTCTTCCTTTCTTTTTTGGTACTTTCTTATGCGAAAAATGCATTTTTACAGAGGGATGGTGGAACACGCGACACGCGTTTAGATAATTTCACACGGTCAATAATTTCTTTTTTGAGGGTGTGACACAAACTCAACTGTCCCCTTTATATAGAAGGAAGGACTGAGCGATTTCTTGTCATGGAGAAAATTTACTTTAGTATTTGAACTTTGAAAAAGAGTAAAAAAAAGGGAAAGCCGCCCTCGTCATGCATGGGATCTAAAATTATTGTCCGTTTGTAGAACTATTGTCGCATGATGCTTTGAACGGATTTGAAAACTTATTAATATCGACCTCGTAGATGGTGACCATTGTTGATCATAATGGCTTATGTATCAATTTTTGATATCTTTTACCGTTGGATTAGGTGAGGGTTGGGGGATTCGGCTCGAGGAAAATCAAAGATATTCTTAAAAAGGGATATTATCTAGTTAGTTATAAAAATATTAAATAAATGTGAGTTCAGTTCTAAAATATTCAATTTTACAAATTTAATCTTAATTTTTTGCACGGAATTTCAATGTAATCTTTCAAGCTAATTTTTTTTTTTTTTTATCAAAGGTTGCTAATGGAGAAGCACACGGTACGCATCTAGATAATTTTACAAAGTTAATAGCATCTTTTGGGGATGTGATACCAAACCCAGCTGTCCCATTTATAGCAAGAAGGACTAAGTGATTTCTTGTCATTGTCATGGAGAAAATTTAACATTTGAACTTTGAAAAAGAAGAAATCAAAAGCCACCCGTCATGCAAAGGATCAAAAACTATTGTCTGTACACAAAACTATTGTCATGTAATGCTACAAAAGGATTTGAAAACTCATCAAAGATCACCTCGTAGATATTGATATTATTGATCCTAATGGCTTATCTATCGATTTCTTGATATTTCTCACTATTGGATAAGATAAGGATTGAGGGATTTGGCTCGAGGAAAGTCAAAGAGATTTTCAAAAGGGAAATTGTTTTGTTAGTCATAAACATATTGAATGGATGGAAATTTAGTTCTAAATTGTTCAATTTTACCTTTAATCCTAAATTTTTGTACAAAATTTCAATGAAATCATTTTAACCAATTTTGACCGGATGTTTTTAATGTGGCAGTGTGTCATGTGAGATAGTCAGTGACAACTAGACCACTACGTTAGCCATTGTTGGTAAAAATTGGACTGAAGAACTACACCGAAATTGCACATGAATTTTAAGATTAAATTGACAAAATTTAAAAATTTAAAACTGAGTTTGCATATACTAATAGGTTCAAGATTAATTAGATAATTTTCTTTTTTTATGAAAAAATCCAGATATTGATCTTTCACTTGGTTCTTCCAATTCTCGCGAGTGAGGCCCGTGAAGATGTCAATCCGTTTTCATGATTCAACATCACACTAACGATAGTGAACAGCTGGTGGCATGCCATAATTGTTTTATTAACTAGCATAGTTTCCCAATCACAAGCACATGGAAAATACAGTTGGTGAAAAGTTTAAAAACCAATTTAATAAAACAAAAATAAAGGAAGGAAAAAAAAAAAGGGGCCCCCGAAAAATTTAATGATTGACACTTGACAGGCGTAATGTCCGAAAACAGCCGTCTATTGCGCCTTTGAATTAAGTGGGATTATCCTGTGTTAGTGGCGTAGCATAGTGGATTTCCCACTGCAAAGAATATCTTTCTTTTAGCAATTAAAAAAAACAATATAATCATCAACTTTCCTATGTTTAGACTTGAAGTGCTTTCGAAACCAAATCGAGGGTTTCGCGACTCTGAAAGTGGACTTGCTTTGGTCTTTCTTAAATGATGATGATGATGATGATGATGATGATGATGCTTCTTGCTTCCTCGTGTCATTAAATTAATCGAAAAAGGGAAAAAGAGATCTTTGTGTCGTGCTAATGAAAAGGAAAAATGAAATCGACAAGAGAGTGATTTTTGGGCGATCTAGAGAAACGTTAAAAGATAATGCCGCTATATATCACTTTCATGCCACTAAGAACTCAGATCAAAGAACCAACTTCGACACCATATATCACGTTTCGATGCAAGAAATTATGACTATTCGAACTCTTCATCGATGATAAAAGTCGGGATCAAGAAAGCTTTTCGTGAAAATCATATGTTGCAAGGTGTGTATATATCCCATCGATAATGATGATCAAGAGTGTTTTCAATGTGTCTAATTGATGAATGAATCGAAAATTGAAAAAGGACAATGAACCAAGAAGCGATAATATAGACTTTGGACATAAACATCTGATTAGTGTTACACAAGGAAATAACTCCCAATTACCTCACTTTATATTTGCAATTGGGTTTTTGGGTAAATATCAAACACTCAAAAAATCTAAATAAATGTGTTGATACATCGAATGGCTACCTGTTGGAGCTTTTGATCGAATTAAATGGATCTCACGCAAAAATCTTTATAATGTGAAATTGAGATTCACGGCCTTAATATAGACTTGAATTATGAAGTACTGATGCAGATGGATCTTGGATGGCTTAGTCAATAATTGAGACTTTGGCACTTTGAACTGCAACATAATTAAAAAAGAAATCGGAAAGAAAGCAACGCATTTCACTTTCAAGATCTAGAAATCTAGAGAGAGGAAATGGCCAAAGCAAAAGGGGAGGAAAGGAAATTGTTCACGCATCAAAAGTATTGGTCCAATTCGAAAATGACAACTAAATCAATTCTCCCCTCTTCCTATCGATCATTATGACATATGCTTGCGATAATTTTAAATGGAACATTTTGAAATTCAAATGTGGCTTCATTTTGTAATATATATAGTTATTGAAAGGGCCAACTAAACCTGTAGACGTGTTCACTTTCAAGATTTTTATAATATATTAAAACAACATATGTTGAACTCATGTCAATTCATGTTGTTTTCGAACTGTCAACATCTAGTTTGAACTCTTCATCGATGATAAAGTCGTGATCCATAGAGCTCTTCGTGAAACCGTATGTCGCAAGGTACATACATATCCCATCGACAAATGATAACTGAGGATATTTTCAAGGTGTCTAATTGATGAATGAATTGAAAACCGAAAAAGGGAAATGAACAAAGAAATCATATTATAAACTTTGGGTATACACATCTAGTCAATGTTACATGAGAAAATAACTCCCTATACCTAACTCTATATTTGCAATTGGGTTCTTTGGGTCAGCTTAAAATCTAATATGAGGGCGCGTCATCCAAATCCCAAGCGGGGGACAAATTAATCCCCTAATTAGTATGTGCTTACGCAAAAATTTACACTACCAACTCTCTACATAAACGACGTCGCTACACAAGAATCGACTATAGTTGACCAGTATATCCTTCGCCTTCGACTTTATTTATACATTTTACATCCCTTGCCGCATCTTCTTTGCTCCTAGGTCTTCAAGCTTTCTTCAAAAGTTCTCCTTATGGAAGTCGAACTTGGTGGATGTCTTGCGAGAGAAATCCAGGGCCAATTGCCTCAAGTCGTTCGTCAAAGCTGGTGCCCCGCAATAGAAGACTCCTGCAAAATTGTGACGTCGTGTCCAAATCAACAACAGATCGTGCGAATCGAACGAAATCACTAAGGATATGGCGTGCAACGGGGATAAGTGAAGTGGGAACCCACCGACTCGCTTGTCCGGGTGGTGCAGCGCGATCTTCTTGTAGACCTGTCGCCAATCGGGCTTGGCGAAGTGGGACATGACCCGGGTCCCGGACACGACGTCGACCCCGTGCTTGGCGTGGTTCAGGGTCTGGAGCATGGCAATGAGGGCTGACCGGGCGTCGCCCTCCTCGTACACGCTGGTGCAGTAGTTGTGGAGCTCGATGACCCGCCGCTCGTCCATCCCGGCCACCTCGTCCATGATCCCCTTGAACCAGTCGAACGAGCCCTGCTCCCGGGTCACCCAGTAGAAGTAGGCCTTCTGGGTCTTGAACCCTCCCCTGCCGTGGCTGCTCTTGTGGCCTGCCTTGCCGGGATTGTTGCTGTTGCTGTCGTCCGGGGTTAGTGGCGAGACGGGCTGTCTTCCACTCTCCAGCGAGCTGAAGTGGTCATGATCGTTTTCTTGGGCTTTGATGTTGTTGATGATGTCCTTCACGATGCTCACCATGGGCGTGGCCCCGATCCCTAGCCCCACCAGCAGCACCACCTCATACTTTTGGTAGTCTTGTGCTGGGGCTCCATATGGACCGTCTATCAATATCTTTGGAAAGCTGGACACATTGGGACAAGAACAACAATCATGGATCTGCTAAGTATTAAATAATACATGTTGGAAATTGAATTCACTATCTTTTCCAACACTGATTGATGACGCCTTAAATAAATAAAGAAATAAACAGATAAAACCAAATGGTACTTTAGGGTCTCATTCTTTCCCATGTTGCTCTATGTGTCTTGGAGCTATTGAGGATTTGGTATGTCTTTTTTTATGGGATTTCGCTAGACCACACTTATTATCTGGAGGCTCGACTTTTGCTAACCTTAACTACCATCTTCAGGATAATGCCTGGGAAGAATCCGAAAAGTTCAATTTGACAACGTCTTGTCACAAAACATTTTTCTAAGCGTGTGTGTACGCATAAATTGGGTATGTAAACTAAAGAAATTCATTCTAAATGCGAACGATGAATTCAATGATTGAAATCATCTTCATCATTGCACCTTTTGGGCAATTTTCTCACAGCATGATTGCCATAAATCTCGGAAAATCAATTGATTATGTCAAAATCAAAGTTAGCGCAACCTAGAAAAAGTAAGTCATACCGAGGGATGCTTCCTCCTGGAACGCAATCGGCTCTCAGCAATCCGCTCTTCCCGACAGGTGGAGGTTGGCACACCTACCGATCCATAAAAACGTAGAACAAACAAATTAATTAATTAATTAATAAGGAACACTATCAAAATCACACTATCCATGATTGATCAATCGGTCCAACCAACCTCCGAGAATACGGCCCTCAGCTGCCCTGTCCAATCTCCCAACGTCCGAATGTGGACGCTGAGGTAGTCGTCTCCCGGGGAAGAAGTGATCGAGAACGGGTGCCTGCTCATGCATCAAAACTTTCCGTAAGTTCACACACGACATCGACTCGATCGTTCTCCAGCAATGATTGCTCGAGCATCATGCATCATGCCAAATGTCATGACAGAAAGAGAAAGAGAGAGGGGTACCATTCGAAGGGAGAAACAGCGGAGCAGTTCACGAACATGTACTGCCCGCTCCTGTACTTGAAGCCTTGGGGCTTCGACATGTGAAGCGCCAGTACATTCCCTGGGTAAACCGCCACCTGCCATGAGTGACGTAGACCGTTTGTTAATTTATTTGCATCAGATGATGATGACGATGATGATCAGAAACATGGCAGATTATATTAGAATATAACCTTGAGAATCTTCACCGGCTTGATGCTGGACCTGAAAGCCCGGATCGACCTTTCACATGCGTAGAGGGTCACCGGCACGGCCAAGTACATCCATGTCTGCGATGATAGTTAAAAGAAACAGTGATCAAAGAGAGAAGAATGGTATTGTAAGCAACAATTGTGGCTAGAATTGAAGTAATTGGAGAGGAGGGACATGGAAGCTGACCGTTTTCTTGTACCATTCGTGGGCGAGGTAGAGCTTGATCCCGTGGACGACGAGCAGTGTATAGACTATGACGAAGAGGTGGTGCGAGTACCAGAAGGCGTTGAAGCCCGTGAGCTTCTTTAGTGGCCCGGGCATGTCGATCTTGTTCCGCCTGAACCATGGCATGGCCAGCGTGAAGGCGATCGCCATCAAGATCACCATGAGGATCCCCGTCACGCCCTCCACTCCCTCAACGAACCACCAGTAGTTCGGGGGCTGCACATCGCCGAAGTAGGGCTTCATGGGTGCGTACTTCTCGGGGCTCGCGTTCAGGATCCTCGGGAAGTCGCACGTCACATGCGAAATTACGTGCAAGCCGACGCCAACAGCTATCCCCGCTGCAATCACCTGTGATCGTGCATACATAAGGAATATATTATAAGATCAAGAAGTCTGTTGAATCTCTGAATCAAGATTATTTGAAGCGACAAAAGTCCATGAAATTAGCAAGATATGGTAATTTACAATTTGTGAGTATGAATTGCAAGCAAAATGATTGTGTAAATCATCTTGACGTGCATTTTTATAATTGCATACTTCGCTATATACAATAGTAGGTAATTCCCACAATATTTCCATTCTTAATTATGTAAGTATTCTTACGTGGAGCCTCTCATTTCATCATTATATTAGTGATAATCTCTGTAATTAAAACATTAGAAATAAAGCATCTCTACCCGAGCAAAAACAATTTCAGTATTACCTTGTGAAAGTTAAGGTTGTCATCGAAGGGGACTGCAACACCTAACCGGGTCTTGTTCCTGAGCCATGTGATGGTGTTTCGACAGACGGGCAACAGGATAAGGGCCATGTTGAACTTGACCGTCTCGGCGCCACCCTTGGCGACGCACACGCAGTAGCCCATCACGCCATAGGCCGCCCTGTTCCGGTACTGGATGAACTTGTAGGTGAAGAGGCCCGCCATGATCGCAATCCACACCGCCATGACCCATAGCCTCTTCCAGTTGTCCATCAGGAAGTACTTGGCCTTGTCGCACCACCGGCGGACCGGGTTGTTGTCGATGGTCGGTTTGAGCTTCTGGCTCAGCAGCTGGCTCATGACTTTGCTGTCTCCGACTCTCACGGATTGGTTCGGGGCTTGCAAGAGCAATGTCTCCAGGTCGTGAACCTGCGTAGGCCAAGTCAAGAGCTGTGTCAAATACGGATGGCTATTTCAAACATGGCTAGCGACAAACTTCACTTCCACCGCATTAAATTTCGTAAAGAGTGCACGCTCTTGTCCAAATTACATGCGACGAAAACTAATTTTCCACTAATTAATGACATTCTTAAATGAACGAGTGTGTTTAATGACATAAATACCATGATGTATCCCTTATTGTCAGGGTCCAATTCCTCCATGATGAGAGCTGCATATTCCTGGGCTTGCTTCTGGATATTTGATAGCTTATTCGCTGATGCGCTCAGGCCGATGATCTACAAAACCAAGGATTGATTTATTTATTTTTCAACATAATTGAACAATTCCACGTCCGAACAACTTCCATTTATTAATTTACCCACACTAAAAAAAATTAAAAAAAAAATTATAGTAATCCATCGACATTTTTCAAAGAAAAAGCAAAAATAAAATAAAATTATATACCTCTCTGACTTCTTCCTCCGTGATTCTTCCATCCGCGTCTTTGTCCACCCTGACATTGCATTGCACCACCAAACGATTTCGTCTTTAATAATCAATAACACTCTTTTGCAATAACATTAACTTGTTCAATGGCTACACGGAAATGAAATCTAAGACGAATCGAGAGTGCTTTGCTTGCTTGCTTACATGTCGAAGAAAGTCTGCAGCCTCGAGTCGAAGCTCTCGTCGCTGATCTGCTCCCAGAACTCCTTGAGCAGGCCCTTGTTGATGGTGTCGCCGAAGATGTGCCGCCTCTGCGCGAGCGCTCGGAACAGCTCGGTCGCGAATTCCTTGGACTCTTTGTTCATTCCTGATTGCAATTGTTAAACCCATAAATTAGAGACACTGTTGAGTTGTAGAAGAACTGCTGAATTATAGTGCAATAACTACAACAACAAAAAGGGAGTTTTTTTTTTAATTTACCTATGCATTCACAGAACTGGGAACAATGCAGGAGGCCGCCGGTGGAAGCGGTCAACTTGTCGAATTTCTTCTCGACTGCCGGCCACCCGGCGGCCCCGGCGCCGCCGCCCCCGCTGCCTGTCTTGGCAGCGATGAACTTGAGGCCCTTGAGCGCGTGCGTCGCTGCCGACCTCGTCCGGTCGAAGCGCCTTGCCGTCGGCCGCCGCGTGAGCGAGGCTATGCGCTTCAGCTCCTGCGAGACCTGACGAAAACGGGACGAGGTGCTCCGGAGGACCGACGACCCAAACGACGACGAGTTCCGGGTCTCGAACGTCCTCCTCGCCAGCAGTGCCAGCTCGGGGTCCTCGAGGTCGGCCGCACCACCGGCGGCCTGCACGCTGTGGACGGCGACGCCGTCATCCCTTATGTCCAGGGTGATCTCCACATACGGCTCGCCGTCGTCGTCCTCGGCCTTCGAGGCGGCGCTCCCGCTCCGGAGCCCCGCCGTCTCCAGGGGGATGTTGAACCTCGCGCTCTTTCTCGAGCCTCGCTTGGAGCTGCGAAGGGCGGAGCCGAGCGGCCCGCTGAAGGCCGCGCGGTGGCCGTCGCTGCCGACGCTCTCCGTGTCCGAACTGTTGGTGTTATCCGATGAATAGTAGAAAGACCCCATCCCAGACTCTTCGTTTCTCATCTTCTAAAATCGAAAACGCAAATTCTCCGGAGCAGAAAGAATGATGAATGGATCGAACAGCAGAATACAATCAAAACCCAGAAAAAGAGAGAGCTCGAACTGATTCGCTAAAGCCGAGAAAGATAAAGAAAGGATAAATTCACCCAGTTCTGCATCAGTAGAAATCCGAGAAAATACTTTTTCCCGGGAAAAAAGAATTGAACGAGATCAAGAATCACCGAGAAAATCAGGAGGGGATCTTTTTCCTCTCACCTCCTTTTCAAGGATGGGTGAGGATTGAACCGAAAACGAAGCAGGCGGTGGAGAGAGACTTCAGCAATTAGAAGTATACTTCTTTTCTTGTTCGGAGAAGCGAAAGATTTCTTGGTTGGTGCTAAGTCGAGGGAGGGAGGGTCCATATATATAAATATACGTATGATACTTATGGATTTTTGGAAGCGTGTCGTACATTATGAAAGGAAAGTGATGGCGGTCAATGGCCTCGTTATGACTGGAACAGAAATGAGTAATTCTCAAGAAATATAGGAGGGAGAGCAGAAGTTTCTGTGCAATGGTTTGGGGGATGAGGATGGTACTATGGTAGTTATTATTATTAAGTTTCTGGAAATTTGGGATTAAGAGTTTTTCTTTACTTTCGAGTAATTCATGGTGAGGACCGCGACGGAATTAGGTGAGAAAAGTCAGAAAAAAACACTATATAATATCAAGAATAGATCTTAGCATCTCCAAGTTGAAGGTTAAAACTTGTTTTTGGCTTAATTTATGCTCTCCAAAAGTCGAACTCAGGATCCACGGCATTGATTCAGGAAAACTATAGGAAAAATCTTAGATTTATTATATTTTTGTTAATTCAATCCTAAATTTTTTAATTATGTTAATTAAATTTTAAATATTTTCAAATTTTATTAATTGAGTTCATCTGGTCAATTTTGATTAAAAATCGCTCAAGTGAATATCAATTGTTCTATGTGACACTCTTATTGCTAACATGAATACTTTTCAATATTTTTTTTTTCCAAATTTTTACCTTTTTTTTTCTTTTCTTTTTCTCAAATCTCGTCACCCAAAGATGAGGGCCAACAACCCTCCTCTAAGCTAGGTGAGGATGTCACAGGCCTTGCCAACCATGAGCAAGGGTGTCAACTCATAAGCCCTTGCCCAAATCTAATCTAATCAAGGCGTGACACTCTTATAATTAAGAATAATTTTTAATATTTTTTTGCTCAAGATCTAATCAAGGACCAACAGCCCTTGCCAATCATGAGCAATGGGCAATAAGCAAGGGCATCAAGCCCATGCCCTAATGTACCAAGATCGCCAGCCAAGGGCCAAGGGCGTCACAACCCTCACCAACCAGCAAGCAAGGGTGTCGGCCCTTGCCCAAACCAAGTGAGGGTTGTCGGCCCTCGTTGCCTATGGGTGGCGATCTTGTGGGCCAAAGTCGTAAAAAATAAAAACCAAAAAGGAAAAGAAAAGAAATTAATAAACAAAATTCAAAAAAATATTATTAAAATTTCTTCACGTCACACCGGTTATGCCATATAAGACAGCCAACGTCCATGTTGGCAATATTTAGTCAAAATCTAATTGGATTGACTCAATTGATAAAATGTGAAAAAATTTAAAACTCAATTGACATAATTAAAATGTTTAAAATTAAATTGACAAAAGAATAATAGATATAAAACTTTTTGAATAATTTTCCCGCCTTGATTTTGATTATACTTTGCACCTTTTATTTCCAAAACCATAAAACTTACATCAAGTTTCATCGGTGAATAGCAAATTCTACATCACGACAACTTAAGGGTAGTTTATTTGATGAAAACCCTTTACGAGGAATAATTTTTGAACTTATAAGCGTTTGGATGACGGAAAATTAGTCAATGCACAGAAAACAACAAACTTAAGTTGAGAAAAATGACTTCTTCATCTAATCTGTTTTTTTCTTTTCAATAATTTTGATCTGTTTTTTTTTTTTTTTTCCATCATAATTCTTATTTAACATCTTCTGGATATACTTCATTAATGCTCAAATTTTTGTATATTCCCAAAAGAAACCATCATGTATAGTGTTTTGCAAATATGAATTCATAATATTGTTATTTTGATAAATTACAAAATAAACAAAGTTGATGTCGTTTCAAAAATTTTAGTCATTACATGCCATTTTTTATGAAAACAATTATTTCAACGTATTTTCAGCGCGAACAACCTCCAGAAAATTTTCACTTATGCCAAGGCCAGTGAGGAGATGATCAAGCTTGTAGGGGAAGAAAATTGCGGCAACCATCTCTTGCGGAATAAAGAAATTTTGTCTTTTGTTTGATGAGGTGAGGACTTAGCACAATGTAACCTGCACCGAATACTTCTAATAACGTTCTTGTATTAAATCACATGAAAAAAAATATCCATAAATCAATTTAATTAAATAGTTTTTTAAGGCACATGGTTACAGTTATTGATTGCAATGTCACAAATAATTTTCTATTGAACTCTCAATAATGACCCCCTCGCAGCTAGCACATGCTTGTCCGAGATCATATCTTATACTAAGATGCTCTAATAATATTCTTGTGTAAAATCACATGACAGAACATTGACAAATCGATTTTAACAAAGTAGTTTCTGATAGTAGATAGCTACAGCTGAAGATCTTTGATGTTCACATAATTTTCTAAACAACTCTTAATAATGTGACTTCCAAGTAGCTAGCACCTACTTGTCAAAAGACTATATTTTATGGTCCGGATTAAGAATTTCAACCCCATTCACGTCATGTCCCACTGGTAAGAAAATCATTTTATGTATGTGTCGGTTGATTTCGTGCTACCGATCAAGTATCCTATCCATGCGATATGAATTTGATTAGATATGATTTGCATTTTATAGAGACCCTCACCTCCCAATGACTTTGATTTTTCATAACACTTTCACATTGGCACTATATACCGTGTTAAATAAACTATAAGGCTACATTTGACAGTCGGAATAAAATTCATGGTAAAATGAAATTTATCCTATTTTGCATTTGGTGTCTACTTAAGATAGGATAAAGTCGGATATAAAGGGATATAGGCTAAATAAAATGATCCCATAGGTGAGGTGAGATAAATGTAGATAGGATTTTTATATCCATAATAGGAAAGTTAGTTTCTTCGAATAACAAGCTTCTTAGATGAAAAAATTAAAATTATATTTCAATATAAATAATATTTGAATTCTAATATAAAAAAATAAAATAGCAAGTTAGTTTTTAATTTAATCTTATTTTTATTTATATATTCTATTTTAACTCTATCTCATAATATAAATTTAATATATAAATATAAATATGTATTACATGTATTAGGTATTTTATGTATATTAGTATGATTTACTATTTAATAAAATTTTATTAGAGAATGATCGAAGGGGGAAAAAAAAAAAGAAATTAATTAAAAAATAAAATAAAATAAAATAAAAATAAGTAAATAAAAATAAATTATGCAAGATTGTCACAAGAGATTTTTATTATTTTTGTTTGTAAAATTTTTTGTTTATTTATACTAATATGTTGTTTATAACAAGCAATGTATATGATATAACGTGAAAATATCCAATTTTATTACTGCAATCATCAAATAATGTATAAAATATAATAAAATCCATAAATTATATATCATATCATATATGATCCAATCTTAATTAAAAATCTAAATGACCAAATGTAATCTCAGATGGTAAATCATAAGTTGACAAGTTGTCCATTTGACAACGAGAAGCATGGCTCATGCAATTACTCTCTCTCTCTCCACCCTGAATTTATTTCTCACAAATCCAACCAAGAAAAAATAAAAAATTTATATTTCAAGAAAGTCGAAGGAAGTTAGGTCCCAATCGAGTTCAACATATCGGCACGTTTTCGTGTGGATGGCATTGCCTAACTCAAAATAGAGATGAAATGTCGAGTCGTCATATTTACCATATTAGGTCAAATCATTTAAATATTAGATAGCACGTGCCTTTAACAATTTAAATTAGATTTTAGAATAATTGGTGATGATCTTACAAAATTTTATACGGTGTCGAGTAGAAGACCTCGAGTCTAAATCTTTTCAAGCCTCTATTTGCCTTAATTAAGTAAGATAATCAATGTGCAATAGCAAGCTTGTTACTTAATTCAACATCGTATTTTTCTCTTTGATAATTTTCGTCCCCTTCATCTTAAACTTAATCTTGAGTGCATCATGACCGTCAATCTAGAACCTACAAGTTGCGTGATGCATAGCAGGCATAACTCAAATTGAACATTTTATAACGTAAGTGAGACCCTTATTACGTTTAAAGGAGGGTCACTAGCGCTGATGTTCCCTAAGCTCAAGATATATTATCCGTACAAGTGAAGTTATACAAAAAATTACCAAAAAAGTTATAGATTTATTATAATTGTACCATTCAATCCTAAACATTTTGTATTTGTGCCAATTCAGTCTATCCAACTAATTTTTGCCAGCCAACATTGGTGTAAACGTCAGCTAATGCTAACATGAATAATTATTTATTTATTTTTTAAAATTTAAATATTTTTTACTTTTTGTTTTTGTTTTTTCCCTACTTCTTCCTTCTCCTCTAGTCGGTCACCATCGACAATCGACCAAAGGCAAAAGCTAGCGAGGCTTGCCCCCGTAGTCACTAGGCAAGGCCTCGTCCAACCCTCATCATCACTAGGTAAAGCCCTAGTGAGGCTTGCCCGTGCCCAACCCTCACTTGGCCTCGCTCAGCGACAACATGAGCTAAGGCTGAGTGAGGCCCCGTCAAATCTAGTGAGGCTTGGCCTCTCCTAGCCATGCTGAGGGATAGGCAAGCCACACCAGCCTCCCCTCTAGCCAGTTGCCATAAGCGATTGGCTGGAGAGAGAAGAAAGAAGGAAAAGGAAAAGGAAAAGAGAAGCACATAATAAAAATTAATAAAAAAATTTAAAAAATAAAAATATAATTGTAAATTATCCACATCAGCATCAGTCAAACATTAGTATCGGTAGGTCAAAATTGGCAAGATGGACTAAATTGTCATAATTGTAAAATGTTTAGAAATGAATTGGTCGAAAAAATAATTAAATTGATAAAATTACAATAAATTTAAGATTTTTTTATAATATTTTAGAAGTTGTGCAAATTCTACTCTTCCTTCAGTCCAACGACTAATTCATATTTGATGGGGAAGCACTTACTCTCTCTACTCTACATCCATGGAGGCGATTAGTGGGAATAGGCAAGTGCCGATAAATCTCAGAATGAGATGGTCGCGAAACAGGCGAAAAATGATGGGAAAATATCTTTTCACAAGGAGGATGGAACCATCTAAAAGAACTTCTCATACCTAACATCGTCCATAACTCCACGGCTAGTGTCTGCAAGATGTCTTGTTGCGCATTTCCAAAAGCGAAAGCGAGATTGGATCTCCCTCTTTTCCGTGTTTCATTTTTAATTTTATTTTTTGGGGCACGTTTCTCGAGATGCCACGAAAATTTACGTCGCCGTACCGAAGGTCATAAAGCTAGGAGAGGGGAAAGAAGACCACCTTCGCGGAGAGGAATTATTTGTAATATGTTGTCTTCCTTTCTTTCTTTCTTTTCAAAGGAGCGGAAAACATGGACCTCAATTCAACCACACACGTTTTTCCGAAGATGGCTAGATAAGAAATGATCCATCCATCGAATTTTGCAAAGCCGCTTTAGAATGGTATTCATACTATCAACGGTTTTAAAAAGTGGGATTCGAAGGGGGGGGCAAGGGGGCGGTATTTGCCCTGTCAGTGGAAAAAGTTGGGAAGAAGTCAAAGTGGTCCTTTGTTTGTTTTTTGCCTCACGGGAACGCGGATTCTCAAGGCAGACAAGCAAAGTCAGAGCTAATAAACTATACGACGAAAACGTGTTTGTAAGAGGGATCCAGCTACTCTTTTCTTTGACTTTTGACCGCACGGCCAACTTTTCTCAACTGGGCTTGGATTGGTCAAACTTAATTTTACTTGTTTTTGTTCTTTTCAATTTTTGTGGGTTTTGGCAGAGGGATTTTGAGTAATTTCGGGTTTTATTTTCTATTTATCCTTATTTAGGCATGGAAGACCTCGGGAGCTAATGATGGCTGCTGTTCCATGACCCACCTGAAGTACAGTATTTTTCTTGTTGATGAATTTTTATTTTTGCCATATTTTCTTTGAAGTTTTCATGCATCTCACCTTAAACTTGGCATCATTAACTGAAATATAAGGACGTTGTCGGTTTCAGATATACCTGTCATGTGGTTCAATGACGGAAATAATGTATTTATAGAGAACTTTTAGATTTGTTTGTATTCTACCACATGACAACCATATGCATTTCTTTGCCATCTAAATATACAATTTAGTAACTGCTTTGAATATTTTGTACATGTAGTGTCGATATCTAGGGTTTGATAATTTCATCTATATATTTTTTCACATAAAAAATGAGCCCATCAAGATTTGTTCTCAGTTTCTTAAAGAGGCCTGATTTACCTGACTTCATGACAGATATAAAGTAAATATTTCTCCAGGTTGTCAAGTATTATTAAATTACAGGTACAGCGAAGGATGGAAGGCTAGAGATATGTAACACTTTGGTTTTTATATTGCAGAAAATTTAGTTATATGTGAACCGAGCCACAATTATTCTACGGGCACGTGGATAATTTTCTTTTCCGATATAATTGGTCCGGTCCAAAACATGTTTAGTTCAAAGTTAAGATAACCTGAATTGTAAGAAGAGATCTTGTCTGTTCTTCTCTCCTCTCCTCTCTAACAACTGGGAAAGGTAGACTATAGCGAAGGATGGAAGGCTAGAGATATGGAACACTTTGGTTTTTATATTGCAGAAAATATAGATTATATATGAACGGAGCCACAATTATTCTACAGGCACATGGATAATTTTCTTTTCCGATATAATTGGTCCGGTCCAAAACATGTTTAGTTCAAAGTTAAAATAACCTTAATTATAAGAAGAGATCTTGTCTGTTCTTCTCTCCTCTCTAACAACTGGGAAAGGTAGACTATAACATAATGGGGAGTAAAATATTGGGCAGGGCTATTTCCCCACTTTCCTGCCTAAAACACGTCCATTTTAAGGCGATTCACCAAATTGGTTTTTAATGAAGACTAAAAAACAGATATAAAGAATCATTATTTTTCGCAAATTCATAATTCCTGATGATTAAATATATGTAGAGAGAATTTTTTTTTTTTATGAAGAAATATGAATTTGAATGTAGAGGAATTATAATTAGGTTTGCCCCTCCATAAATCACGTAAAGCCTTAAGATAAAAATACCGACAGCTAAAGCCAACAATAATATATACCGTTAACAAATCATTAAAGTCGTGACAAATAGAGAAAAAATTCGTTTTCCGAACTTGATGCATGATTTTTTCTTAGAGAGACATTTATAATGGACACTAATTCACCTACCGAATTCGTGGGCAATTATTAGAAAAATTTCTCCTACCATTGTAATTCAACAGGAAAGTGGAGTAAGCTTCCTTTCTTAATAAGAAAGCCTTTGACCCTTGTATTCATTCGCCAAATAATTAATTTTTGTTTGGAAACTTAGTCAAATGTAGACTCAAATTTTGTGAATTATAGTTAATTTAGTCGAAGTGCGTTTTAGAAATAAATAAATCAATAACGAAATGGAAATGGCTCCACCCGATTTTGATTTTTGAAAAGAAACAGTTTTCTTTTTTCGGTGGAGGAAGTCGGATTTTCCATAAGTCACGTGCAAAATGACATGAGCAATGACCTCTATCCCTTATGTCAAAATGTCAACTATGGAAAGTCAACATGCTGGATTGTTGAAATCTGTAAAAGGTACAAATAGAAATATATTTTGTGGGGATGAAAATTTCTAAAGCAATCACTGGGCCCATATTTGTGCCAACCGGAGAGCAATACAATTCCTTTCTTTTTTTTTTTTTCAAAGGTTAAGGAAACAAAAGGATGTGCCGACGGCAGAGCATTAGAAAATCATGCTGTATGAGAGATCGAATGTGCACCTTTTCCGTATAGAACGCACGCGGAGAGTATTTTAAAGGAAGAAAAAGCTATCTTGATATCTAAATGTGCAATATAAGAAGAATTGACACTAGCATAAAGATTGAATTGAACATGATTAAAGTTGAAGAACTGAATTGAATACCGATCAATAGTATATAGCTGTTTTTCGACACTTTCTTTTCTACAAGTTAGAAGAGTGAGGAGGGAATTAGAAGAACAAGGAGGGGAAGAAACTTTCGAAAACTCTATCGGGATCAGCCCGTTTAAATGAACTAGAAGAAAGAAATGGGATGACACCCTTTTCCCTCATTTGTGTTCCCAAATCAAACCATTAATCCGTGTAGATAATGGTAGTTGTGAAATTTATAACTTAAGTAGCAACTTATCGGAGTAAATATTATTTCTTTTTCTACATGGCTACCGTCTATAGACATAGAATGTAAATAGGGAAATGTGTATCTTCACATCCTTTTATTTATTTTTGTATTTTTTATATCTCTTTTGTAGACTTAAACTTCTGTTTGTATCCTCATTATTCCACAATATATTAGTGTTTTGCGATGAAAAAGTAGACATTCCCAAATTTTGCTAAAATAGTTTCGGGTTTGAGCTTGTAGAATGAAATCGTACCCGAATTGGAGTATTCTTGGGATTCGCTTGTGATCATTAAACAAAAAGGGTTATTTGACGGTCGCTCACCAACTAGAAAGATCGGTTTAATCTAAAGGATTTTAATACAAATGTTCCAATCGGCCTGTTCTTTTGGATTGCCCCTTGTAACCTCTTGAGCTTTTATGTTTCTGATTGTGCCTTTTGTCTAGGAGAAAATCACCGTGAGAGAATTGAGAGTGGCTTGAGATTAAGAGGTTGTAATCTTTTTTGTTGTGAATTTGTCACTACTACTCTCCCAGTGATTGAGATCGCAATCCAGGCTGTAGTACGTAAATCCCAATGTATTTGTTATCTATTTCTTGCCTATTTCTATGTTAATCTTGATGTGGCTAGCACTATCACCTAAAATGAGGTGAATAGGTGATAATACACAATTTAGATAAATTAAAGCGAAATTTAAAACAAACAATTTCAATCTTGCGGAAGAACAAAGTCTGATGAAGAACTATGTAGTAACCAGATTCTCTCATGTGCAAGAAGCTATCAAATAAAACAATAAAGAGTTGAAGGGATAGAGAAATTTGCACCTAGTACTTATAGTGGTTCAGTTTACAACAAGTCTATCCATTCTTCTCCGTGGTGATCTCCATGAAGAAGTGCATCCAAAGTTCTTCCATCCTATGTCGGCTCTACCATTGGATTTGTCATGTCTCGGTCATCATCCTATTTCCTAGGAGTCTAAGAAGCAATCGACAGTTGCCGGTTCTGTCAAGTTGAGTACCATGTCTATCGCAACTTGCGAAACCTCAAGCTGTTTCTCGTGATTTTCACGTGTCTTTTTTCTTCTTCCTGCACAAACTAAGAAGCCGCTACGCAAATCAAATTCGAACCTTGTCATCGTCCATAACACTCCAAAGACATCGAGATTGACTCTTATTTTCTTCAAGAGAAGATTCAAAAGAAAGATAATTGATATTGCTCAAGTTCCCTCCTCAGACACCTTTGTATTCTGGTCATCTTCTTGCGGTCTTGGGCTGCAGAGCAAAGCTTGCACTTCGTAGTTTTAGTGCCCCCTTTTGTTGGAGTGTGGACCGGGTTGGACCCCTCTGACGGGCCGATTAGCCCGAACGATTGCCTGACAGAAGAAAACGGCCCACTTTATCTATCTTGACGAGTTCTTCCTAAAGGGGAAATCGACATGGACGTTCGTACACGTGTCTGGTTAAATAATCATGTGGGCAACGTCTTATGATTGGTATGGTGATGAATTATAGATATCATCCACCAACCAGAAAACTCGCAAAGCATCCTTCAATTAGGATATGATGAAAACATGGTCCGAAAAATAGAGCCAGCTCAAAAGGTTTGTGTAAGTCTGCCATTTGAATTTGCAAACCACGCCCTCCCCTCCCCCCTCCCCTCTCGAGATAGACAAATATGACGCAACTCAGGCCGCTGAGGGATAGGAGAATTATCCCGTCGATGGGGAAAGGAGTTGACAATTTTGATGTGTATGGTGTCTCTATGCCTTGAAACCGAACCTTACGAATTCCATCTTGAGTTATCATGAACTTTGTCTACGAATGTCAATCAATGTTATCAAAATACTCCCAAAATCCTATTCTTAGTTTTTAGAAAAATAACCCTCTTCTTAAGATTTCTAACTTTCAGGCCATACAAAACATTATGAGTTCGATGGCCGTGTGAAAGGTTTTTTGGTGTTTTTGCACGAAACTGGTACTAATTTTTTTTTTAAAAAATTACACATTAATAATATGGCTCTTTCTTGAGCAAATACACGGACTAATCTTTCAAATGTTCATCCCTTATGCGTGCCAAACTTTTTAATGGAAATATTAAGTTATGCAAGGGTAAGATCATGTAGATATTACGTACAAGATATAGGATTACATATCCAATATTCTTGGAAGAGAAGAAAATGAAAAGTAGAGTCAAAAAATTGGAAGGATAATTGAGAAAAATAAAACAAGGAGCGGTCTATTCTTGGGTGGATGACTCATTCTCTGTAGCTCTCTTTTCAATTTGTGCTACAAAATATGTAAAATGATATAAGATATGATGCTCGACCTGAATAAAAATTTATAGAATAAGGTAGTGAGAGCACACAAATATGAGTACTTCTCTACGCGACAAAAGAAACGAGAGTAAACCGAACTTATGGGTGTAGCTCAGTTTATCACAATTTGGCATGTATCATAAATCCTATTTGACATATTAGATTTCACATTGAATTTTTGTCGCTTGCTCTATGTTAATGATGTTAATGATGCGGAGCATCTGACTTAATTTCATGAACCACCCAGCACAATCGATGTACATTCAAGCCAAAACAAATTTTAGTTAGAACTTGATGTGGTGGTCCAAAATAAAAGAGTCAATGTGAAGACTATCAATCAATTTAATGATACCAGAGAATGATTGTCGATTGCCTACTGAGCCATTGAATAAGGAGTTGTCGATTCTTGACTTATGCTAATTAAGTTCCGTTTCACCAGAATAATTACCAATTTCAACACTAATCAACAACATATCTTTTTGGGAGGTTATTCTAAGCAATTTTCTTGGTTATTTGTTGAAGTTCTTCAATAGTTATTTTGTGGTCAAGGTTGGTGGATGAATTTTGAGAGATGAACTACAAGGTTAAAGAATCAAGGTTACAAGTCTCCATGTCATTAATTGCAGCTTTGAGTTCCTAGGTCTTTACTGTATTTTCTAGTTCCCATGTCTTTAATATTCGGGAGTTTTCATGTCTTTTAATGTTTGTCTATTTCCTAAATCTTAGTCTCTCTATAAATAGAGGAGTGCTCTCTGTATAAATATATGAGAATTTCTCTTTGCTTATCCAGTAGGAGTGATCGGGTCTAGGGTGGGTAGGGTCTAGACCTGGATCCTGTACCAGACCCTGTTATAACCAGTTTCTCTTTTCTGAACCCTGTACTCTACCCTGTTTTTATTGGACCCTGTTTTGAACCTAATCCTGTTTTTCCGGTCCGGGAACAGGGTCAACCCTGTTTTCATTGGAACCTGTTTTGCAACCGTTCAATATTCTATACGACTTCGAATTTTACATTAATTAGCGAAAAAATAACAACGTAATTCTCCTAACATTATAAGACAAAGCAAAAATCTTAAGAATGCATAAGCATTAGCAACAAATATGGATATAATATTAGTCTCATTCCCACAAATACTTCTAATATAACCTAATGTGCTTACTTATGCGTATGCGACGGAATTCTTATTAAGAGGACATTTTTCTTGAGTTGAATTGAGAATTAGTGCTACAATAATTAGTAGCATTTGTCCTACGACTATAGTAATAGTTGAAAGTGGGACCAGTAAAAAAGAAAAATAATTCATGAGAACAGTTCTTTTTAACAATTCTTTCAAAACAATTCTCTCTTAACTTGAATTAGAGAGAATCTTTCCTTTTTAAACATTTTTTCAAAGACAGAAATTCAAAAACATTATACAGAGAGACGATTTTTTTTTTTTAACAGGGTAAAAACCGGTTCCAAAACCGGTCCGGTTCTGGGTGGGTTTTTGCTTGGACCCTGTTCCCGGACCGGTTTAACCGGGAACCAGTTCCCGACCCTATTTTTCGGGTGGTCCGGTCTGGATTCCGGGTAAACTCGGTCCGGTTGCACACCCCTATTATCCAGCATCATTGGTGGTAAATCAAACAGTTCTTTATTCTTGATTGATAGAGCAATCCTATACGCCTTAGTGGTGAGCTACTATCTATCCCAGTTCTTTATCCTTGGTTAGTGGTTTGTGGCTTTATGCTATGGTGGTTAACCTCCTAAGCCCTTCGCCCTTTACACATTATTCCATCATCACTTAAACAATTTCCATACCCTTAACCAGAAATTCACAATACGCTCTACATACCTGTCCATACACATATCCCAAACTCTCATTTCAAGAATTATTCGCCCACACACGCATCAATTAACCATGACGTCATAGTGCACATCATTAACTAAATCTAAGACATTTTATCGTATGTTCAAAGGAGCGTAAAATTCTAGGTTCGATTCTCACTTGTATAATGTGATGAGGAAGTAATTACTTTCCAACTTTAGTCTTTTGACTGAATCAAGAAAATAGGTTCAGATAAATTAAGTAATATCCGACAGAAAAATATCTAATAAAAATTGGAATATGTTGTTAAAACCCATTATTCATGTTTGTTAAGAACTAACAATACTCCATACTTAAAGGTGCGTTTGGTAATATTTGTACTCTTGTGAACAATTTTTTTTGAAAAATATTTTTTTCTATTTCTACTCCTTAAAACAAATTTTGAATAAAATAAGGCGTTAGTAACTACAAAAATTTCTTATTATCAGAATAGAAAAATAATAAAAATGCGTTTGGTACAAACAAAAAAAAATTATTTCTTTTTTCTCCGATGGTTGCAATGACCGGCGAGTGGCAACTGGTGATCGGTGATCGATGGGCTACGGGCAATGCTTGCTCGGTCCCTTTGGTTGTCGGTTGTCGCATGTTGCCCATTGGGTTGCTGCTTGTTGCCCGTCACACCGAGTCGTCGGTTGCCGTTACTGATTCCATCGATTGCTAGGTGAAGGGCGGTGGCAAGAGGCCAGCGACCGGCGGTTAGCTAGTGGTAAGTGAGCAAGGGTTGCCGGCAACCGACAACTGGTGGCCAATGACCAGTGGTGGTAGTGGCTGGCGGTTGAGGGCAAGAGGTGGGGTAATATAGGCAGCGAGTAGTCCCCAAGAAATAAGCTACTTTATTTTATTTCTCATTTCTATTCCAAATCTATTCCCGAAAATAACTTTTTATTTCGAGGAATAAAAAAATCAGTTAGTGTTACCAAATAGATTTCTATTTTTTTTCTATTTCGGAAAACAAAAGAACAGAAAAATAAAGAAATTGACAATATTCCAAACAAACCCTAAGTTTATAGCAACAATCAAAAAAATCTTTTCATTCCCATTTTTCAGTATCTAAAATTGCTAGCGCTTCAATATTTAAATCTCGACCACGTACTTTTTTTAGCTTCATTAGTCTTGCACGCAAAAGCGAATTTAATTTACCCTACTGCAACATATAGAAAAAGTATTCTTTAGGACATACTTAATGAAAATAAAAATTGAATATGGATATTAATAATATTATTAGTGCAACTATTACTAATAATAATGTAATTTTTTTTGGTCGTAATAAAAATTGAATATCAGGATTTTTGCTTTTTCGAAATCTAAAAGGGAATCACAAGGACTAAGGAGAGGTCATTTTCCACATTCGAGTTGCATCGTCCCCCCTTGAATGCGAGCTCATCTGCTTGTGATAGGGTTATCAAACCATCCATTCAATCGATTTGTCGCATGTGGGGGGCTGGCTGTGCTTTCTAACCTTTTCTGCTGTCTCCAGACCAGACATTTGTCGAGCAAATTCAAGTGGCCACAATTTGATTTAGCAAGACGACGAATTCACTCCCGAGAACGTGCTGATCTCACGAGAAAAAAATACGATGGCTTTGTGGAAATATTCATGTCCTTGCGGAGCTGTCGTCAGCGAGCTATTAAATAGCATGTATTGCCAAGCTGTCGTTTAAATCGGGATGTGAGAATAATTCCAAAAGAAGTCTTAAAAGTCGTACGATCAGTGTGTTCGAATTTTGAAACTTTGTCAATTTCATTTGGACTTTAAAACTTGGGTAGGAAATTCTTACCAAAAGGTCAGCTTTGCAGAGAAAATGTAATGGAGAGATTCCCTTGGTTTCGTCGGGTTTTCAATTGACGGAAATTCTAACCGACCGTCTATTCTATCGTTTTTTTTCCATCTTATTAAGCATTATAATTAGAGAAAGTCTATAATTTGCGAGTAGGGCACCGACAAGGGCCCATGAGCCTCACCGCCCCCTTCCCAACCTCTCTTTCTCTTTTTCGACGTTTTTTCTTTCTTTCTTTTTTTTGTCATTTTATGATGTGATGTTCCCTTGTCGCCATGTCAATGTCATGTGTCTCCGGAAGAAAGTTTCGTCCCGTGGAAACGATCGCATAGGGCGTAAAATTTTCCGTCGAGTGAATTTAGGCGGAGCTTATGGAATGCAATTTTCAACACCCAAATTAACGAAATGCTATTCATCCGGGAAGTATTAGATATTAGCAAATTTCTCAAAAAAAAATTCAAAAGAAAGATGCATTTCATATATCAAAATAATATTCAAGAGGTACATATAAGACTTTCAAGCCTAGCAAATCCCAAATAACTGCAAAAAAGCAAAAGCAAAAGCTAGAAAGCAAATAATAAAGTATAGTCTATAGCTAGAAGAACAGTCTCATACTCAAAAACAAATCTGTTGCTAAAAATGTTTGATAGCCGATCATTATATTTAGTAATGAGCATATATCGAGATTTCCCACTTTATTTGCAATAGCTAGTGGTGCACATCTAAGTTCAATGTCCTCATCACCATTGCCGTGCAAAAACACTATCATTGAAAGAACATAGATCAATCATTTGTAAGGAGTTCCTAAATTTCTATCTAGTTCGAGAGAATAAAACACCCAAAACTTGACCTAAGTCTAAATCAGGAGAAAAAAGCAGCCTAATCTTGGAGAGGTCGTGGAGTCATGTTATGAACATCTTCCTTGGTGGTTGTCGACTAGACAAATGGCCGAACTGGTTTCCATGTTCATCCAAAATTAGTTGCAGAAATATATTCACATACTCAAACTCCCAAAACAGATTGGGAGAGAAAAGAAAGAGTTTCAAAAGAGGGAAGAGGGAGACAGAGGGAGGGAGAGAGATCAGGGATGGTATAGCAAAGAAGCGCCCGATTGATTTTCAATCGAAATTCTTACACACCGGTCACCTATTGTGGAAAATTTGGCTGGTACCTAATTAAAGTGCACACGTGGCAAAGAAGGAAACATGAAAATTATCAAATATAAAGTCCGATGACCAAATTATGAAATTCGTTGAGAATTGGATTGTAAAAAACTTTAAGGCCGTGCTTGGTGGTCAAAATAAAATTTAATATAGGATAAAATTCATTCTATCTTGCGTTTATTGCATACTTAGGACAAGATAAAATTAAACATAAGGGAGATATAAACCAGATAAAATTATTACATAGATAAGTTAGAATAAAGGTGAATAGAATTTTTAATATTCATAATAAGAAAGTTATTTTTCTCAAATAACAAACTTATTAAATTAAAAATTTTAAAGTATATTTCAACATAAATATTTAATTATAATTTAAAAATTCAAAATGACAAAAAATAACAAATTATTTTTTAATTTAATAATAATTATTATTTATATATTCAAAATTGATTCTATCTTATAATATAAAATCAATATATAGTTATATTTATTACATATTTTAGGTGTTTTAGTATTTTAGGTATATTAGTACAATTTACTATTTAATAAAAATTTATTAGATATGATGGAATGGGAAGAAAGATATAAAAAATAAATTAATCAAAAAATAGAGGAAAATAAAATAAAATAAAAATAAAGTAGATAAGAGTGTCATGAGAGACTTTTATCATATTCGTTGTAAAATTTTTGGTTCATTTATATTAATATGCCGTTTATACTAAATAATGTACATGATATGATGTGAATATATTCAACTTTATTAGTATAATAACTAAATAGTTAATAGAATATAACAAAAAATTTGGATTTCATATCTATGCTATCAAGTTATATATTGGTTAAAAATCCAGATGATCATACATAGCCTAATTGTATTTTGTTCATGTACCCTCCGTAGTGGAACCCCAGACATTTTCCCTGAAACCCACCAAGTTTCAAATTGGACTGGAGAAACGAAAGTATGGTCCAACCTAATGATCAAAACCCCGACAAGTGAACACAGCACGAGTCACCGACCAAGAAATAAAACACGAGACAAGTCAAAAGACATCGTGACTCGCGCCTCCATCTTGTTCGAGGATTCGGGTCGTGGAGATCCCATTCGCGATCGAGAATATTAGGAGAAGTTTAGGGAGTTGATCCGCCTTCCCATTTTCACGGTTGTAGTTCGTGTTCGGGCCACCTTCTTGCGGTCTTGGGCCGCAGGGGAAGCTTGCTCTTCGTTTTTAGCGTTCCCTTTTGTCGGAGTGTGGACCGGGTTGGACCCCTCTGACGGGGCCGATTAGCCCGAACGATTGTCTGACAAAAGAAAACGGCCCACTTTATCTATTTTTGATGAGTTCTTTCCATAAGGGGTAATCGACAGGGACATCTCATACACATGTTTGGTTAAGTTTTCATGTGGGCAACGTCTTATGATTGGCATGGTGATGAATTATAGATATCCTTACTATGCAAATTGAACGAATATGTAGATGTGGCAATGTCCTTAACGGTAACTAGAGATGTTAATATGAGTTATAAACCCATATTATGACTCACTTTTAATTAAATGGATAAAATATAGGTCAAGTGAAAGTTAAATATGGGTTAAATATGGGTTAAGTGAAAATTAAATATGAGTCAAATATGAGTTGAGTGAGTTATTAGGTAAACCTATCATCTCTCTCTTTCCATCCCCCTCCTCTATACGTTCTTGACCTCCGTTGCCGATCTTGCCATCACACCGTTGTTACTATCGTCGATCCCGAGCTTGTCATCGCCGGTTGGAGCTCAGCTTGGATCTAGGTCGGTGAGCCACGACAGAGCTTGGGCTGGCGAGCCCTAAGTTCACTGGCCGGAGCTCGACCTAGATCTGGACAGGTGAGCCGCAAGGTCATCGGCCTTAGCCGAGTTGTGACTCACCTAAATTTGGGTAGGCGAGCCCCAAACTCATTGGTCGCAACAAAGTTCGCGGCTCACCAAATCCGGGCGAGCCCAAGCTTAACCATTGCCAGCGACCTTGACGGAGCCTAAATTGACTAAGCCTCAAGTTCGTTGGTTTTGGTGGAGTTCGGGCTCGCTAGCCTGCGTCTTGGCCAGTCGCCGTCGGGCGGCACCAGTAGAGGAAAAGGGGGAAGAAGAAGGAAGAAGAAAGAAAAGAAGAAAAGAAAGAGAAAATAAAAAGAAAATTAAAAAGAAAATTAATAAAAATAAAAATAAAAATAAATTCAATTTTTTTAAATAAATAAAAAATCGATTTTTTTTTTTTTAAATATATTATTTGCCAAAAAATATTTCAATTTAGAGGCATTCACATTTTTTTATTTACTAATTTTTTTATTATGTAATTTACTTTATAAATTTGATGTGAAATTTTTATTCAAATAATTTGTATGTGAAAGTTTAAAGTTGACTAAATAAGTGGGAGTAAATTTTCTTAAATTAAGTTAAATATTAATATGTATTGGTAATATGGATCGGATATAGGTCGGGTATGGGTTATCAAATTTACATTGCATGAAAATTGATCAAAATGGGTTAAATTGGATCAATGTGAGTTGGACCATTTTCAATCCGACCCACTCATTTGACACCCCTAACTGTAACCCATGAATCAGAGGACTCGTGAAGCGTCCTTTCATTAGGATAGAATGAAAATGGCCTGAAAATAGAGCCAACTCAAAAGGCTTGTGTAAGTTCGCCATTTGAAGTTGCAAACCCCCTCCATAGACAATATGACGTGACTCGTGCCACCAAGGGATAGAGGAATTCTTCCGTCAATGAGGAAAGGAGTTTGACAACTTTGATATGGATGGTGTGTTTGTGCCTTGAAACCGGACCTTATGAGTTCCATCTCGAGTTATTATGAACATTCTCTACAAATGTCAATCAAGATTATCATAATACTCCCAAAACCATATTCTTCATTCAAGAAAAATGAACCACTTGTTAAGATTTCTCACTTTGAGGCCACATGAAACATTATGAGTTCAATGACCATGTGAAAGACTTCTAGTTTTTTGCATGAAATTAGTAACAAAATAATACACATTAATAATATGGCTCTTTTTTTTGGCGCAAATACAGGAACTAATCTTTCAAAAGTTCATATCTTATGCATGCGAGTGTACGATCATGCAGATCGGATACAAGATATAGGATTACATATCCAATATTCTTAGAAGAGAAGAAAATGAAAAGTAGAGTCAAAAAATCGGAAGGATAATTGAGAAAGATAAAAACAAGGAGCGGTCTATTCTTGGGTGGATGACACATTCTTTGTGACTCTCTTTGCAATCTGTACTATAAAATTATGTAAAATAATATAAGATGTGATGTCTAACCCGAATAAAAATTTATAGATTAAGGAAGGGATAGCACATAGATATGAGTACTTCTCTTCACGATAAAAGAAACGAGAGTAAACCGAACTTATGGGTGTAGCTTGGTTTGTCACAATTTTCTCTTTTTTCTGTTTGAACTCCTCTAATATTTGGCATGTATGATAAATCCTCTTTGCATATTAGATTTCGTCACGACAGAGATCCACATTAAATTTTTGTTGCTCTATGTTAATGATGTGTGGGAGCATCTAACTTAACTTCATCGACGAGCCCATCATAATTGATGTACATTCAAATCAAAACAGATTTTGGTTATAACTTGTTGAGGTGGTCTACAATAAAGGAGTCCATGTGAAGGCTATTAATCAAGTTAATGATACAAGAGAATGATTGTTGATTGTCTACTGAGCCATCAAATAAAGGAGTTGTCGCTTCAAACCAAAAGGAAACTAGGCTAATCTAATAGTACACAAAGAACCCTTGGGTTCAACACCACGGTCACTCGGACCCATCGGACTCAAGCTCCGTCGAGTCGATCACTGGAGAAGCGGGGGCAGGATTCTCCACTGCAGGTACCCCATTCTAAGGACCTGAAAATGTTTAACCACGACGGGTTAAGATAAAATCTCAACGAGTTCTTCCCCCTAAACCCTGGTTAGTACGCCAACTCAATTCGGGGTATCTCTCCAGAACGACCCCTCACTCAACCCACAACAAACAGCCAAAACCAAACAACAGCCAACAACAGACAGGGCAACCAACAATCATATAGTCGGTTCGCATGCAACCTTACCCGGTATGCCATACCCTGCACATCGAATCTCATACGATGCAAGCAAGGCACATGGCCGTTAGATGAAACAGTTCATCAATCACATGCGAATCGCATCACAAGCGATCTCACCTGGCCATTGCCACACCCTGCACGACTGTCAACTCATGCGTGCGTACCACAAATCATCACGACATTAAGAGCATGCGAATAATCAGAGCATCTCACACAACTTTCTCATGTCTCACACTCACACATGCTCCGATTATTACGACCACTAGGGCCACGGCACAACCTTATGGTTGGCGGTCTACCAGTCAAAGACTAGGCATCGTCCTCCCCCATGAGGCACAGCGACGTCACGGGCTCTCTCCCATCGACGGCATTCCCTATGGAGCATGGGGCCCGCTCACTGTCGCAGCCTCGCAACTGACCACTGTCAGGCAACCGACCGAAGTCAGGATGACCAAAAGGCCACGGCACAACCCCATAAGGATTGGCGGTCTACCGGCAGCGCTAGGCTCTCCTTTTAATGTGATCATGCAACACATCATCAAACAATCCATTTATATCTTTGCTCTGTCGTGAATGCAACATCGCTCATGCTCATGCGACATGTCATTTCAAATAACCCACGTAATATGTCATGCGGTCTCACTCGACAATTCCAAAATCCAAAATCCAACCAACTCTCGATCACGCATTTCATCAATATTCACGAGCATAATTAACAATCGGCACTTCAATTAATCATAACAATCAATAGCACATCAAATTCAGACAAAAATTAGCCCCGGATGAACAGTGCGTGAACGATAATTATGAACAGTGATTTTCCCGAAATTCAATTAATTAAAACATTTAATCCAGAAATTAAACAAAACATTAATTAAAACAATTAATCAATCAATTTAAGCAAATCATGCTTAATTAAACACATAAACACAATTAATCACAAATTAAGCACAATTAAGCCTAATAAGCAAAATTAAGTTAATCTAATCTTAACCATCTATCTAACCACCTATCTTAGGGCTAATAAAACTTAATTAAACCCCTTAAACCAAGATTAACACTAACTAACCAACCCTAAGCAAGTTTAGGCACTAAATAGGGATTAGGAGCTAAACTCACCCGTTAAGCGGGCGGCGACGACACGGACGCGGCGGCGGCGACGAACCCGACACCCGGGAACCTCTACCACGACGATCCAAGGCGATCCCGGGCTCAACACAGCAGCAACAGCCTTGGAATCCCTCGCAACTCAAAACCGCACCGCACGGGAGGAAAGTGGCTAATCGGAGTTGAACAGGCTGCCCGGAGATCCGGCGAGCGACGGGCCAGCGACCAACGGCACCTAGGGGTCGAGGGGGAACCACTTGTGGCTGGTATGGGTGGAGATTGGGTCGGAAAGGGAGGAAAATGGCCGAAACAGCAAAACAGAACAGCAGCAGGCGGTCAGAAAACGGTCAAGCCGGCGGTGGCTTTCGGCCGGAATACGGGACGACCGGCATCTCTTTCCGGCGATCGGCCGACTCTATCTGAACGGAATTTCTCTTCTGAACACAACGGCGGGTGGCACGAGACAAGATTCCAACGGGAAGGCAATGAACAACTCAGATTTCGGTGAAAGGTCAAACTGAAAAACAGAAGGAAGGAAGGAAAACTAGGGAGAGAAGGGTGTGCGGTTTGGGGAAGATGAAGAGGAGAGAGAGAGTGAAGTGAAGGCTGAAGGATAAGGCTTATCAAAGCCATCAATGCTTGCCCCACTTGCCAAACAATGACCTCATCTTCTCTCTCTTCCTTTTGACTTTTCTTCAAAATATCTAAGGGCATTTTGGTCATTTCCACCTTGCACATTTCCCAATCTGTCCTTGGGCTGAAAATGGAGGACAGGCCTAGGAAATGGGCTTGAAAATGAATAGGAACGGGCTCGGGAATTTATTGGGCTTGAATCGGCTCGGTTTTAGACAATGGGCTCGGAAGGGTAAAGGGTCGGTTTGGCCCAACGGGCTCACTTGCTTGCCTCGGGCCTTCCATGGTGGCTGTCCTACCTTGGGCGTGAGGCCCACATTGTTCTTGCCCGGCCCACGTCCTCATAGGCTCGTTTTCTTGGTCCGAAAATCCCTTTTTCTAAATACTCGGCTCAATCGGTAGTGTCGACTGTCTAAGAAGCATCGTCCAAAAGTCCTTCTCGAACATTCCCGAAAATTCGAAGTCCAATATTGGATTCTCATGTGTCGCAACCTCACCTCGGGTGTACCACCTAGGGTTTGGCTAATGGATTACTAAGCCTAAACTTAGTTCGGGCTCTCCCAACCCCATACCAATTCGCGACTTAGGGTTTAAGTTTTTTTTAACATGCCAATGATTTTTACTTAGGAGTCGCCACTAATATATTTTTGGTGGGTCGATTAGAAACCCAAGTAAAGTAGCGGGAGAGTTACTTTACTTCTACAAACCAGAAACTATGGGATCGGGGATTTGATTACGTTAGATTTCTCTAACGCCCTTTCGGTACCTTTTCTCTTTTATTTAAAAAAAATGATTTGCAGGCAATTTAGATTGATTTTAATTTAATCCCTAACATGCAATGTGATCATGCGAGTGCGCAATCATTATTTAACACTCAATAAAGCAAAGTAATAAATAAATTGCAAGCATAAAGAAGAAATACTTACCTCGAAGCAACGAAAGCATCTACAATATTAGTTAGAAAATCACATCAACCTAAAAGTGATTTCTAATTAATACGCAATCACTCGAATTTTGGATTTTCTCTTATTTAATGAGGCCTAAGACTAACGTGCAATGCATTTCGTTGTCTAAATTTACTAGCATGCAATGTGCAACTTAATATGCAAACTATATGTCACGCAACATTAATTATTTAACTTAATCTAACGCTAGAAAATATTCAATGCAACTATCCTAGTATGTCACGCATTCAAATGGCCCTAAACATGCAATGACCAAATGACACACGGAAGATGACCTAATTCTACGTGATATGAGCATGGCAATTTTTATGTTTTTCTTTTCTTTTTATGATCAAAATTCGAAATAAAAAAAAGACCTATATGTAAACATGAAAACTATCCTAAAATATTCTAATAAGAAGCACATCTAACTCCACTATATTTTTTTTGGGTTTTTAATAAGCCAAATCAATTCGAGCAAAGGCATATCAACACATAAAGCAACTGAATCATATAAAGCATACAATTTTCCGCCACCCAAGATAGAAAATCAAAACAATCAAAAACCTGATCCGACGTCTCGCGGCTCAATATTTTTGATTATTGAGATTTTTATCACGACACAACGACATCACTCAATGGGAATATGCCAAATATCTCAAAGGAAATCACATATTGCTAATTAGGCAATTTTATATTCAAATAAGCGAACGGATTAGGAAATTACCTTGATGGTCTTTCTCTGGTTCTCACAAACGATCCGAGACGGTTTTTGACGGTGGCCTCGACGAAACACAATAGCGTGGCCGGCGGGTGATGAACATATGACCGGCAATTGGTGATGCTCACGGTGGGCAGCCTCTCCAAGAATTCACTTCAAGGACACTTGTGAATTCGCTGGATGATGCTGGCATGCAAAGTCAATGTTCTTCCCTAATCTGTGAATGGTGGATCGGTGTGGTTCCCGGTGGTGGTTTCGTCGGAACACGATGGCACGGGGCAACAAATCGTGGCTGGCTCACTAGTCACGGTAATCAATGTTCACGGGCAAGGAGGACTTCGTGTACTATTTGTACACCGCGGATGGACTTCACGGCACAGTGGGGGACTCACGGTGGAGACTTAGTGCTCACTGGACGAAATCAAAGACATATGAAATTAAAATTGGATGCAATAATGATGAGTGGATGCGATGCGGGCTGCTAGTTTCTCGTCGATCTTCGGAGTGGTGATGGCAACGAGTCAACTCCTTGGAATTCTTGGCACTGCACTCAATTCTTCGATGGGACTCAGCCGAGAATAATTCTCTAGACAACCTGCAAAGGTAGAAAGCAATACTCCTCGGTTGGGTACGAATTCAGCAAGAGCTCGATGATGGGATGGCAGGCGCGAGGCAGGACCCCTCTGGATGTTCTCTGTTCTTCTCAATGTGGCCGCCTCTATCTTTTCTCTCGTGCCTCTCTCTTTTCTTTCTTTTCTCACTGTGGAGAACGACGTTTTTGAGACATTCTCTTCTCTATCTTTTTTTCTCTCTTTCGTGGCTCTCTCCTTTTCTGTGGATTTTTTTCGTGTCTGTGGCCCCCTTTTTATAGGTAAGAGGACTATGTTATTTAAGGAAAGATGATAAATCTGCACGTTGTCTATTTAGCTCTTGTATCCCACGTGCAATATTTTTACAATATTTCATCCGACGCTTTCCTTGAATATTGAAAGAATAATGAGAATATTCTCGGGAACATTCTCATATTCCCGGGAATATTCTCATATTCCAACTCGTCATCCCTTAACGAGAATATTTCATCTGACACTTTCCTTGAATATTGAAAGAATAATGCGAATATTCTCGGGAACATTCTCATATTCCCGGGAATATTCTCATATTCCAACTCATCACCCCTTAACGGGCCTGGCCAAATTCTCTTTCACCGCGGGCTTAGTCCAATTTGTTAAATTAAAGCTTAGAACCATCAATTGAAGCCCATTTGCCACATGTCCAATGCGAATGCAATAATAAATGCTCCTAAAACTATATGCTATGCAATTTAATCATAATATTTTTTGTTTAGGGGTTAAAATTAATCCCTAAATTTTTGTGCATTAAATTACGAATGATTAATCAAAATTTAGGTGTCAACATCATGCCATGTCAATTTCGCCCGAATGCCATTTTGGTACTGCTCAGACTGACAGACGGCTTTGAGGATTCACGCGTAACCGACTCGTGCCAATTCACATTCAAGACTCCTCGACACATGGACGTCTTTGACTACATGAAATTGCGAATGATCGATTCTTATTTCAAAGTACACAATTATCAAGGATCGACATAGGGCCATTCGTGGGTTCGATAATAGTAGACGGAACACCCGTCGTCCCATTATGTTCTGCTCACGAATCGACTTCTAGTCATCCTTAAAATCGGCTTGCATATCTACAGGATCGTCCTTACGCAAGTCTCACGGTCTTTGACTTTTGCCAATTAAGTTCCATTTCACTAGAATAATTAACGATTTCAACACTAATCAACAACATATCATTTTGGGAGGTTATTCTGAGTAATTTCCTTGGCTATTTGTTGAAGTTCTAAGATAGCTATTTTGTGTTCAAGGTCGGTGGATGAATTTTGAGAGATGAACTATAAGGCCGAAGAGTCAAGATTATAAGTCTCCATGTCATTAATTGCAACTTTGAGTCCCTAGGTCTTTATTATATCTAGTTTCCATGTCTTTAATATTTGGAGACCTCCCAATCCTCAAATTTATCGGTATTACCGGAAAAGTTGGAAAAAAGGGATAATGGGTTGAGAAAATTGGGCAACGGGAAGTGAACCTACCAAAAGCCCATTGGGCTTTTCGGCCACAAGGGCCCATGAGACAAGCGAAATTTCCATTTTGTCCTTGCTTCTAGAAGACTTTAATTGTGTGGTCCAAAATGCTTGTAGAATGCTTGGTTGCTATTGAAACTTGGAAGACAAATCTAAGTTCAACTTGTTTACCAAGTTTTCTCTTTCTCTCTCCTCTCTCTCCTCCTTGGTTGCTATCCCTCTTTGTTCAGTCCACTCTCTCTATTTTTCTATTTCTTTTTCATCATTTCCTCCATTTTCGCCTTGGTGCTGCTGTTTTTTGCTACTGTCGCTGTTATTTGCTGTTTTCTGCCGTTGCTGTTTACTGTTTTATGTTGCTGTGGTTTGCTACTGCTGTTGGTCGGAGTTGCTGCCATTCATTGGAGCACCTGGCTACCAACCAAAGCTCAGCCATCCACAGCCCAGCTACTGTCCTTCCTCTGTCCGGCGCAAATTAGCTTCATTGGAAGCTGTTTTACCAAGTTTCGGCCGCTAGTTGTCGTTCATTGTTATCCCCGGGCTAGTGGCTCGTTATTCTTGCCACTGTCATCATTCCAGTGTCGTCAGATTCAATTAAACTGTGAATTAATTTCTTAATCATTGATTATGGTATTAAACTCAATTATGGGTGATTAGTTTAGGACTAATCTTGCTTTGTGCTAATAATAATTGGTGATTAGTATTAAATAATTTGTCTAATCCTGTTTAGTGTTAAACTATACCATTAATCACGATTAGGGGTATTAGTTAAAATTAACTATAGTTAAGTTAATTTACTGAAGTTGAATAAGGTAACCTTGGTTAGGTTAATTTACCGCGGTTGAATAAAGTAACCTCAGTTAGGTTAATTAACCGTAGTTGGATAAAGTAACACTGGTTAGATAAAGTAACCATGATTAGTAAACCTTGGTTAAATAAAGTAATCATGGTTAGTATATGGTTAGGTTAATTAACTATGGTTAGTTAATTAATCATGGTTTGCATGTGGTTAGGTTTAGTTAACCATGGTTAATAATAAATAATAAATATAAATTATTTTCGGAATTAATTAATTATTATTTTTGGGTAATAATTAATTAATTATTTTGGATGATAATTATTTATTTATTTTTGAGTAATTAATTATTTTCGGATATTAATTTATTATTAATGAGCAATGTCTAGTGGATTATTCTAAGGCATTACGAGTAAATAATTCTTTGAGAATGAGTTAATTGTAAGTCGCTATTTACAACGTGGAAATAATAAGTGAGTATTATACGTATGTTTCCACTTAGATTGTGTACTGAATATTTGAACTTTCTTTGATGATTGAGGCTTAATTATTGTTACAAGTGGTTTACTGTAATTGAATGATCTATGTTTATTGCATAAGACATGGAGTATTTGTTCATTTGTGAACTAAGATAGGAAAATCTGAAAAAGGTAAGTTCGGAAAGTTGATTTATTAAGCATGTTCATGTGACCACGTGTAGAATGTTGTCGCAGCATGTGCTTGAAGTCTACAATGAATTATTGAATGCAAGCATGAATCACGTCTACATTGGCTATAAGAGAAAAATAATGAAATGATCATGAGTGATTGATGTGCTTGTGTAGTCACATAAGAGCCCGTTACTCAGTGGGGGAACTGTGGTTGATGAAGTTCGTTTTATCAAAATTCTCGGCTAGATGGCTGGAAGCCGTGAGGCTGGATCGATGCTCCTTTTTGGAATGCCGTTGGATGGAGTCTAAGATTATGTCGTGCCCAAATGGGTGGGATGATGCCTAGCTATAGCGGAAGACACCAACCTGTGTGTTGGAGTATTTCCCCCCAATTATGTTAATAATTAGAATACGAATGGATACATGGTGCATGGGTAATCATGAGTTGTATTATGATTATATTATATGTCATTGCATTGAGTTGAATATATGATAAACTGTATCATGCAAGCCATGCGTGCTAAGAAAAGGTAAAGATACCTGTGAGTGCACATATTGATTGCATATGAGTTATAACCTAATTGTGTTTTTAGTAATGGCCCAACGGATGGTTTATGGCTGTTATTTATGACGATAGACATATGGCATGTTTTAGGGTGCACTGGAGGTGAGTAAATCTCCTAATCGAGGTTTAGGCTATTAACTTATTGTGATTTTTTCTCTTTGGTTATTGTATAACCACTTTTCAGGACCGTAGCATGGTGCACTTTCCGATGTAATTTAGTGTCTCGATAGACATGGACATAGTAGTTACAGTGCCGCTCATTCCAAGCCACACACATATTTTTAAGCTCCACATCACCATTGTCTGGGTGGATGAGGGCCTGGGGCCTTGTGGGTACCTCACAGGTTTAAGGCTTGGTTCCTCAAAGACAGAGTGGACCTTTATGGCCATATTAGGAGATATGATGGGCCACTTGGCGATGGCCCAGACCGTGAGGTCAAGGACCCTATGGCTATCAATGTTCCTAATGGTGCCATAGAGGATCCCTCTTCAGAGGAGAAGGGTCTAGAGGAGTACTTGGCATAGGCATTGGAGGCGTACTTTTTGGACTGACCCCTTTTTGACGATGGAAGTGGGTTAACTTGGCCTAGTCCCTTTTTGTAGGCCCGTAGGAAAAAGAGCCCAAGGCAGGGTTCGTATATATGTTTTCCTAGGGTTAATCTTTGTAAATAAATTAAGTTGTGCTTTTACTATTGATGATGTGTCTTTCTGCTATCCCTGCCGTTGTTGATTGGGTGGAGTTTAAATTGTTTCTGCAAATGCATAACTCGAAAGTTAATAATGAATGGTCCGCGACGAATCCTAGGACATTGCAATCAACTGACCGCAAGTGAAACATGGGTTGTTGCGCGCTCAAGAGTCAAGTTGTGATAGATTTCACACATAATAATTATACAATTCAATCAAACTTATGGGATAAAATCATTCTCTCCCAAATCCAAATTCAATATGTAGAAAAGGGCCACATCAAAATATCACTAGTTTCATTTATTATATCGAATAGCTTTATGAGCTATTTTTATTCAAGATCAAATTCCCACCCCCCTTATCCGACCACAGGTGGCTTAGCAACATTACCATTTTCATCAATCCAAACATATGCTCGGTTACAGCAATAATCCATTTTCCTAATTCCACCTTTCACAGGTACCAGTATGGCCTTCACATTCACATCGTCCTTCTCGATAACCGCCTTTGCTTTCTCTCCATTTTGTCCCACCAACTCAGGCCAAGAGCGGCCTTCCCTCCCTGTAATCAATCATTTATCATCCTAAATCTTAGATTATGTTGCCACACCTAACTAGCACTGCATGCCTTGTCATCCAACTAAATTTCATAAACTCGAAAATCCAAATTATTGGCGGCTTACATCACGAAAACAATTGGTGTAAATTAACAATATCGCAAGCTAGGAAAATAGAAATAAAAGGAGCATATGCCTTTTGGGGCGTACCTTTGCAGCATTCCGTTAAAGAGCAGCAAGGTGGGTAAGGCCACTTGCTTCCACTCGCCATGTTTCTTATCCTTCTTGTAACAAGGTTAGAGGCAAATTATATGAAATGTTGTCTCAAGGAGAACCCTTCTTATATAACCATTTTCGCATATTCTAGGCAATAAATGCTTTGTCTACTGTTTTAAACTTTTAAAGAAAATCACTCAAATTCATCTAAATGGAGCAAGTAAATCCCTAGTAATCATCTAAGTAAATCAAGTAATTTGCCTTTAATGATTCTCCCTAATAGATGATTCAATTCTCAAAAAGGTATGATAATAAAAGCATCATCAGGATTTTTTGAAAGTCTATTCTCTAATTTTATGGTGGTCCATATGCATCATATACCCTCGGATCATTAAATTCGATGGGGTTCATCGTTTTTAATAAAGCATGTGGTTTGACTGTGGATGCATCCAATTTTATGAAACTGTTTTCTGAATCCTAAATTTATTGCATGAATTTTAATTTGCGCATAAATATTTTAATTGTACGAATATAGTCCTTCACTTTTGAGTAAAATTCCAATCTAATCATTCTAACAAAGGCTTGCCTAAAATTGCTGATAAGATGGTATAGTCATCACCAACCACTCTCATCACACACTAGAGATTTAAAGTGAACAAATTTAATCAAGAGCGACACCATTTTTGCTTAGAAAAAACGGCTTCATCACTTGAAATATATTAAAAACACCCGTGAAGCCACAAAAATCCCCAAATTCACCGTCCTTCTCTCTCTCTCTCTCTCTCTCTCCTTCTTTTCTCCTCCTTCTTCAACCAGGTCAAGCGCTTCCTTCCTTTTCACAATCTACTCTTTCCTTCGGCTCAATGGCCATTGGCCCAGCCTCTAGGTATTAGCAAGCTCTACCACTCTTTCAGGTCTCAATGAGCCTTGGTTTCGGGTCATGGTGTTACTGTGCAACCATTTATGTGCTTCTACGTGTTACTGGTGTAGTATTTGGTCGAAAATTCATGCACCATTCCAAATGGCACCTCTTATGACAATCAAATATCTTCTTTCTCCAAACATAGAGTTCGCAGGTGACATGTAGCAAGCCAAAAGTTCCGTCATAAGAACACTTATGATGTGAAAGCGAAATGTGGCCATAAAATAAGCGTCAGCATATTCTTGTCCTCTTGAAAATTCAGGGAGTATTTCAAGTAAGGTATGAGCAAACATGAGGATGCAATTAAAGACCGCAATTTACTAATGTTAGGTGGAAAGTGGTATTAGAGTTGAAACTCAAGGTGCGAAGAGGTACTTTTGCAAGGTAAGGAGGCAAAGTGATATCGGATTAACAGATGAAGAATGATTTTTATATTTTCCTCAACTAAGAGTACGGGGGCGAAATTGAACGGTACACTAAAGTTCAGGAATTAATTAAGTTAATCAGCTAGTATACGGAGAGTAAAACAAAATCAAGCCCATCTCATGAACTTAATTACAATGGAGGTTACCAATAACTAAATATTCACGGAACATTAGGGGGTAAAAAAAAAAAACTCCCTAATAGAGCAATAACTATGTCTAATAAAAAGTGATGGCAACAATAACCAAAGCAATCTTAGGAATGAAATAACCAGAAAAATCAAACAAACGCATTTGAGAACCACTTGCACCTAATCCTATAATCGTTTTGCTTAAACATTGTACAGAACGAACAAAAACAACTCCTCTTACCACATCTTTCACAGGAAAAATTCTCTCTATTTCTTGAGTCCTCCATGTTAGTTCTTCTCATCTCTTTCTCGGTCCTAACTTGTATCACCCCCATAATTGGAAAAACCATAAAAAAAATAATCCGAGAATGGATAATGTGGAGGCCTGGGCACGTCCTCGACAATCACGCTGATGTACATGTGTTGTCCCAGGTACCGCCTCTCGACCAACTCTGACCTCAAGTTCCAGATCCCGACCCACAACTCCTGGAACACCTGGACCATGCGGCTGCTCACCGTGTCTTGGAGGTTGTAGTTCTTCCTCTTGTCTAGCGACGTCCTCCCCCAGCTCAATCCTAAGGCAATCCCGTTGGATTTCACATTGTTAGATGTCACAAGAAGCCACAAGAAGGCAACCTTCGATCGAGCCATTACCATTTATGATATCGCATTGTTAGGAAAGAAAAATGGGAAGATTTGAATAGGTTTGATGATTGGATGATATTCTCATGACCAGATTTCAAGATTAAGGAATAGCCTTGTTGAGCTGCCATCAAGATCTTGTTGGATGATATTCTGGGAGACGCCATTGATGGTGTAGTGGAGGAAAATGATTCTCGAATATATTATTGGAGATTCCGAGATATGATTTCAACAATTATGATTTAGTGAATTTTAAATGTTGTATCAATTCCTTTTTTATTCCCCACATTAGGAATATACAAAAAGCCTAAATTCCCGTGACCTTGTCAGCTTCCGCAAGACGGCAGCGGGTGAATTTTTTTTTTTCTTTCAAAGATCATATTGTACATCAAGCTTCAAATCTTGTTGGCCACGTTGTAGTACTCCATGAGCTTGAGCGGAGTGTCAAGCTCCGCGTGGGAGACGCCATTGATGGTGTAGTGGAGGAAAATGCTTTCGATGCAGCTAACCGGATTAGAAGTAACAACAAATTTGAAAATGCAACCAGCTTGTGCGTACCGGGATCGGAAAGCTTGAGACTCAAAGATACCGAGAGATTCTTCCAAAGCAAAATGGCCATTCATCCTTTCGATCTCAAATAGCAATGGAACCGCCTCCTCTCGGCTCGGACAAGAAGAAAATGGACTCGCCTAGCCGAGATGGAGAAGTGGATGTCCTCTCCTCAGCTTGACGCACTCTACACTTCGCCGGCCGATGGAAGCCTCATCAAGGCTAACGGATTAGAAAATTATTCAGCTTGGGCTCGGGATCTGGAGATGGAGGAACGCCAACAACAAATTTGGAGAAAATGCAACCAGCTTGTTCTGGGAAAACATCCGAGAGATGTATGGACGTCTTGGTCGGCTTCTCACGGTCGAGATGGAGAAGGGACAAGGTTGTCGCCCGAGAAGGCGGGAGGAAACCCTAGGGCTCTTCAAATGAACGGCTGGGATGATAGCAAGAGATCCAACGGCACCCGGGATGGAAAGAGACGATCCAACGGCTCTCCTCGACAAGCCGAGATGGACGGCTTGGATTTGTCTATCAACATGCGCGGATCCGACGGCTCTTTTCAGGCCACGTCAGCCCCCACTTATAAGGGATCCAACGGCCCTCGCAGTGCCACGTCATCACTAAGAATTGGTGGACAAAATGGTAAATTCAAAAATAAATATTGTGAATATTGCAAACGCCCACATCATATTGTTGATACATGCTGGAAATTACATGGAAAGCCCACTGATAAAAATAAAAAGAAAAAGAATTATCAATTTATCAAGTTTCTACACAAAGAGGCGATGGGGAACCACAAGCAATATCTCAAGAGCAATACCAGCATATTGTGCAAATTTTAAATCGATTAAAAATCGATGACAAGAATGCGGGATTCTCAAGTACTTTCTTTCATAAAGAGAATTTTTTTCCAGTTGATGCATGGATTATCGATATAGGAGCTAGTGACCACATTATATGCAATGATAAATTATTCTCTCATGTGAAAAAGGATCACGCCCCCTATTCTTCCAAATGGAAATGTCATCCATGTTACTCGGAATCGTCCAACTTGGTCCGAATTTCCTACTCAAGAATGTCTTATACATTACTGGTTTTGAATTCAATTTACTTCCGTATCCAAAGTGTTCAAAGACAGCTCATGTCGTGCAATAAAACAATTGGACCCTTAAGATGGGCTTTTCGCACAAGGTCTATATTATTGGATTGATTTTCCAGGAGACTTAGATTTATTAAATAAGAGCATTTCTTGTAATGCCATCAATAGAAATAAAAATCTCCTTTTTCATCAAAGATTGGGTCATAGTGCATCTTTTCCTCATCCTAAATGTCCAGTATGCCCCTTAGCCAAACAATCTTGAGCATCGTTTCCCACAAGCACTTCTCGAGCCACTAGAGCATTTTCTTTGCTTCATATGGATGTTTGGGGTCCACATCATACTCCTCATCGGGATGGTTCACGGTTCTTTCTTACAATCATTGATGACTATACACGAGCTACTTGGGTTTATTTGATGCAATCGAAAAGCTAAACTTTTTCTTACATATCGAAATTCATTTCCTTGATCAAAAATCAATTCGATCAATCTGTACATCGAATTCGTACAGATAATGGGCGTGAATTCTTCACTACTGATTGCATCAATTTTCTATCTTCTCATGGAATAATTCATGAAAGCTCTTGCACTTATACTCTACAACAGAATGGAGTTGTAGAGCATAAACATAGGCATCTCTTAGAAGTAGCTCGTGCCTTAAAATACCAAGCCTCCATACCTGAAGACTATTGGGGAGATTGTGTGGTCACAGCTGCTTATTTGATTAATCGCATGCCAACCAGAATTCTTGATGGAAGAACTCCCTTTGAAATGCTCTACAACAGACAGCCTAAAAATGAACATCTTCGAGTGTTTGGCTGTTTATGTTATGCTACTAATGTGGGCCCTCTAGATAAAATGGGTCCCCGAGCTAGTCGATGTGTCTTCATGGGATATTCCTCATTTCAAAAAGGATATAGAGTTATGGAAATCTCTACAGGACACTTCTTTATAAGTAGAGATGTCATGTTTCATGAAGATGTGTTCCCGTTCAAAGATATGATAGCCTCCTCGACTTCCTCATCATCAGGAGGTAGTAATCTTTTTTTGTCCAAAGACAACTTATCCATGGCTCCACAGTATCTATTGGTTGCTCCAGAGCAACCTGTGTCTATCCAAAGAGAATCATCTATTCAACGAGAATCATCAACTCCATCTGAAGTTGGCCCTCCAACATTATCTCCATTATTATCCGAGGATGATTCAATGACTATGCCTTCGTCAGAGAACAATATAGCTGAGTCTTCGTCAGAATCTTCACCAACACAGATATTAGCAGCAGAGCCGTGGCATTCAGGACGACAAACTCGCCCACCTACATGGACGAAGGATTATATTTATTCTGTAGCAAGTTCTCCAGGTACAAGGTATCCTGTCTCCTCATATGTCTCATATAGCAGGTTGTTACCTGAGCACATGTGTTGCATTACTCGTTTATCAGAAGAACAAGAACCATCTTCCTTTAATGAAGCTTCGCGCGACCCTCGATGGCAATGTGCAATGGAATCCGAATTGAATGCATTGATGGAGAATCATACAAGGGATATTGTTCCACTACCCAAACATAGAAAACCAATCGGCTGTAAATGGGTCTACAAGATCAAGTTTAAAGCGGATGGTTCGGTTGAACGCTACAAGGCTCGACTGGTAGCCAAGGGATTCACTCAAAGAGAAGGTTTCGATTATCATGAAACATTCTCTCCAGTTGCCAAGGAAGTCACTGTCCGTACTTTTCTATCCATTGCTGCCATTCGAAATTGGTCATTACATCAGATGGATGTAAATAATGCCTTTCTTCATGGAGATCTTGATAAAGAGATTTATATGGATCTTCCATCAGGATTAAGCAGACAGGGGGAGTTGCAAGTGTGTCGTCTACGCAAATCCCTCTATGGATTGAAGCAGGCATCTAGACAATGGTATGCCAAGTTTACGGCAGCACTAAGCGACGCAGTTTTCAGCATTCTAAGCATGACTATGCCCTATTTACAAGGAATATAGGTAATTCATCAATTTATTTGCTCATATATGTTGATGATATACTTATTATGGGGAACAATGATTCTCATGTTGCAAAGTTCAAAGAATACTTGCATTCCACATTCCACATCAAGGATCTAGGTCCCCCTAAATATTTCCTTGACATAGAAATTGCTCGGTCAGATAAAGGGATTAGCCTTAGCCAGAGGAAGTTCATCCTCGAAATTATTACAGAAGTGGGATTATCAGGATGCAAGCTAGCTGTTATACCGATCGAACAAAATGCCAAGCTGACTACTCATGAGTACGATAAGAATTCATCTCCTTCTACTGAGGATCCCTTACTCAAAGATCCATCAGGATATCAACGGCTAGTCGGGAAACTGATATATCTGACTATGACGAGGCCTGACATATGTTATGCGGTGCAGATGCTTAGCCAATTCATGCATAGTCCAAAAATGTCTCACATGAATGCAGCCTTAAAGGTTGTGAAATATTTGAAGGGATGTCCGGGACTTGGAATATTTCTATCTCGTGATCGCAACATGAAAATGTCGCTTTTGTGATACTGATTATGTGACTTGTCCAATGACCAGAGATCCATTACGGTTTCTGCATTAAATTGGGAGAATCACTAATTTCTTGGAAGACAAAGAAGCAATCGACCGTTTCATTATCATCGTCCTGGCAAAAACCCTCAGCTTTAGAGGTAGGGACAATGATGCTGCAATCAAATTGGCGCAAACTAGCGAAGTTGATTGTCCTCGAGATAAAACCCTGGATCAACCAGATATTTTCAAGGCATTATGTCGAGCTTGTTAAGGCTTCATCTATAAGTAGGCATCAATGCAATTCTAATTGATTTAGTAATATTTGTAAATAGGAAATTTATTATTCTTTATGTATCAACATCAGGACATTGTGACGACTTATGTTCAGATTCTGATGAGAAGCAAAATGGAAGGAATAGAGCACAGCTTCCACCCTTACCTCGAAATGAAGCAGTGACGGTTCAGAATTTGCCAATTCCTAAATGAAGCAGGCAATTTGTCCAGTTGGCATTATGTCTATGGGTAATCACAATATTCCTGTTCGACCTTGTAAAAAAATTGGTAATTCTCTAATCTGGTTGATATATGATGGCATCCATTTGTGCATTAGAATCAGGGTTTTGGAATTTTATAGTGATTTTTTACTTCGTGTTAGTTTTAGTTAGTTCGATGGATCGTATATTGCCACGTATTCCCATTCCCTACTTTGTTTCAGCGAAGATGAGACCAGGTGTCTCGACTATTGTAGGATGAGGGCCCTTGATTGATGTTGGGTATTGCGCTGGTTTGGGTTGCCGGGTAGAGAAAGTAAACTCGTTGTTAAGTACAAGCACGGATGATGTTCACATGATAAGGGGAACTAGAGGTACAAAGAAGACCCCATCGGTAGAGCTGTCTATAACAGCATTGCTAGTCAGTTTGGTGCATGTAGCTTTCTTGCAAATGTTAGAGAAACTTCTATTAAACCTGACTGCCTATGTCATTCGCAGAAACTACTCTTAATCTGAGATATTATGGAAAGTAAATTTGTGGTCTTCATTGTGGATGGAGAGGGGAATAGGAGAGTACATTGGGCAGACTTGCTAAAATTCCTAATAAAGATATAAACAATTTTCTAAAGATAAGTTTTGATATGCTAGAGGACAATGAGAAGGACACTTTTCTTGACATTGCTTGCTTCTTTAAGGGGAAGGGTAGTGATTTGGTAACTTGAGTTCTTGATAGTTTGGGTTCAAAGACATTAATCAGGATTTAAACTCTAATAGAGAAATCTCTAGTTACCATTAAGAATGAGAGAAAAGTGTAGATACATGACTTTAAAAGGGCATAATCATATTTGGACTGTCTAAATTCTGCAGCTGTGAGGGAATTAGCAAATTTGATATACCGTTGCCTAGAAGCCTGTTTGAGCCCATAAAGGGATTTGCAGAGACGACATACTCTATCCTCCCCCGTCTTCGTAAACCCTGTAGAAGTTCCATATAAATATCCTCATCTAAATCTCCATGGAGGAAAGCATTGTGAACATTCATTTGGTATAATGTCCAATCTTGAAATGCTGCAACCGATAGAAAAGAACGGACCGTAACATTTTTGGCTATAGGGGAGAAGGTCTCATTATAATCAAATCCCACTGTGTAAATCCCTTGGCCACAAGTCGTGCCTTGTAGTGTTCAATCGTTCCATTTGCTCGATATGTGATCTTATATACCCACTTACATCCAATTGGTTTCTATTGGGGAGGTAGAGTTACAAGTTCCTATTTTTCATTCTCCATTAGGGCTTATAACTCTGCTTCCATAGCTTTATGCTATCGTGGATTAGTATGTGCTTCATCATAACTAGAGGGTTCGCACTCTTTAGATATGGAACAAATGTAGTGTCTATATTCCGGAGATAATTGATTAAAGGAAACATAAGACGAGGTGGGGTATGGAATACCTGGTAGATTTTGGGCAGCACAAACATAGTCCTTGGTCCATGTTGGCGGACGAGTGATTCGTCCAGAATGTCGTGGTGGATCCTGCTTTGGCATATCTAATGATGAAAGTGATGGATCCATAAGATTTTCTAACGCGGGACTAGGAACTTCTTCCTTGGACATATTATCCAATAGTGGTTCTATCATTGTTGGAGAAGAAATATCATCCGAAATCGGATCGGATGTTAAAGGACCACTTGAACTCTCGGAGGATCTAATCAGAAAATATTTAGGCCTTTCATCCTTAGTCAGGAGAGTACCTGTGTTGCTTGACATTTGATTTTCTTCTGAGGATGCTTTTTCTTCAAATGGAAAGATGTCTTCATGAAATGTTACGTCCCTGCTAACGAAGAACTCCTTTGTGGATGGCTCGAATATGCGGTACCCTTTTTGCAAACTCGAGTATCCCATGAATATACAATGCTTGGTGTCACGCCCCGACTCTCGAGCTCGTGGCAACCCCATTTCACTTGAGGTCTTAAAATACGACGTCCCAGGTACTGTCGTCGACCAATTCATTTTATCTTGTAATTAAGCATATGCGGAAACGAACAACTCCCAAACCAAACAACAGCAGCAGAGGAAAGACAACACCATTTTTATATATCTGAAGATTAGCCAGCACACCAGCAAATACAAACACGCCTTACTATAGGCGACAAGCTAAGGCCTACTCAAAAAGAGACCGGCCTAGCTAACCTAACACTGCACAAGTGCCTACTCGCTGGCCTCGGAGGGATCGCTCTCTTCGATCCTCGGGTACTGCATCATCTAGGGCCTGAAAATGTTAACCACGACGGGTTGATATAAACTCAGCAAGTTAAAGTCCTAAGCCCCGGTTAGGAACTTCGCTCGCCTCGGGAGTTTAACATACAACCTAATACAGCAATCAATGCAATACCACCTCAGAGAGAAAGACAACAGAAGACAGTTTAATAAACAGGTGCAATCACAAGCGACCAAAGATGACATACCTTAAGGGAAACGCAACACTGAACTTAATAATCAAATAGTCTTAGTCTTGTCTGTATCGCTTTTCTGACGTTAGCCTGCCCCTGACATTTTAACCACATCCACTGATTGCCAACAATCTCTGGACCAAATATCATCCTTTCTCTAATGTTATTCCAATAGACTGGAGTTCCACAAACTTGACCATACTTCGCTATATCACTCGAATAAATTTTATCCCACAAGCATTCTCTTTTTGTCGTCCGTAGTTCGGTTCATTTCGCCCCTTTCGACATCCTAGAAGCCCGCCAGAGTCGCTCCTTGCTCGAGCACTCCGGCCCCGGCGTCCACTCCCCGCCCTCATCGGATCAGTCGTCATGGGCATCTACGAACTATACCACTACTAGCAAAAGTCCCTTTTAAACATGCTTTATCTCATAGAAGTATTATCCGCTTTGGCCCGTCCCATACCAAGCCTCACGGTTTTAACCTCATCTGAGTACCTCAAAGTACAAAACTTTCTTTAGCTCGTCAACTCATAAGCTCGTTTTCACAGGACCAATCGTCAACACTTGAAATCTGATCCATCGAATTTTTATGAGCTCACATTCTGAACTTCACAAGCCGTCAATTGTCGTGACGCGTAAACAACTACTCATCCTTGTTGTCTTACCACTTAGTCAAATCCTTTATACGACACCTCACTTTGTAAGTATCGTATTCTCCAATACTAGACTAAATCCTCAAAATTCCACCAATCAATAATCACGTACATTCCCTAATTCTCGGGAATAACTCAATAAATCAAACACTTTCACTTCCACTCGATCTTCGATCATGCATTTCATCATTATTCACGCATATAATTAACAATCGGCACTTCAAGAAAGCATAACAACCAAGAACACAACAATTTGAAACCAAAATTTTTACGTATGAACAAAGGCCGTGAAAAGAATCGGTGAACGGTAATTATGAACAGTAATCATGAACAAGTAACTAATCCGAAATTAATAAAATAATATTAAACTTAACCATGGTTACTAAATTTAACCTAACTAGGGTTAATTAACTCAACCATGATTAATAATTAACCATAGTTACTTTAGAAACTAACCCTAGTTACTTTAATTAATTAACCTTAGTTACTTTAATACTAACTATGGTCAATTAACTAACTCTAGTCAGCCTTAATTAACTCAGCCACCATTAACAAACTAACCCATAATTAACCAAGCACAAAAATTAAACTAATTAACCCCTAAGCAAGATTAACCCCTAAACAAGGATTAGGAAGTTAACTTACTTGGATCGGAAATCCGGCGACACCGGCGCGTAGAGGGTAAGGAGGGCTACGAGGGGTAAGCTCGGGGATGGCAACGGACGACAAACGGTGGCCGAAACGGGCCAAAACAGCCCTCGGAACACTGTTCACGCGGAACCGGTGCAGCTGAGCGGAAAAGGCCGAAACGGGCGGCTAACGGCGACCAGGGGTGCGCGGCTGGCTTCCTAACTTCCAGGACTACACTTTGGGCGGTTGCGGCGGCTCCGGTGACGGCGGCAAGGCTGTTTTCCGGCTGGAAAACAATATGGACAGCAAAGAACACCAGAAATGGAAGAGAAAAGGAAGAGAAAAAGGGAGAGAGAGTGAGGGCTGGCTGGTGCACGAATTTTGGGGGAGAAAGAGGAGAGAGAAGAGGCTGCTGAAGGCTTGGATAAGGCCAAGGCAAGTGGGCTTGCCACTTGTTGAAGAGCCAATAAAAAACAAGCACAAAACAAAGCATAAACAAAGCCCACTTGGGCACAAAAGCAAAAGGCCAAAAGAGAGAAGCCCATGGGCTGGAAATGGAGGGGAACTTGGGCCAACTTGGGCCCCTCTTGGGCTGGGCTAAATGGGTGCAAGGCCCATTGGGCCGCCGGTCTTGGGCCGGCCCACCCGCGGGCCCGAAACCCGATCCAAATTTTCCTTTTTCCGACACTTCCGTGTCCAACAGAAAATTCCAAAATAAATGAGGCGACGTCCAAATATATAGTCCTGACATCACTGAGAAGTCGGTTCCCAAAATCGGATTAAAAATCGGAGCCAAATTGAGTCGATTGCGACCGTAATACAATTTGGATTATCGAGCGCCCTTTTAGGACTTTCCTCACATTTGACCAATGGTCAACCATTCTTTGAACCACGTTTACGCCAATTCTCGAGTCGGGACGTCCCTCGATTGTCGTGTGATCCCGGGGCTCAATTGATAATCCCGAGTACCAGATGAAAAGGATTCGGTTTACCGTCGTTCGTAGTTCGCATTGAAGTTGTGCGGAAATCACCCGCAGATCAACTTCGTACTTCTGCCGAATCGATTTATTTCCGTTTCCTTAATAGTCTAGTACTTAGAGGATATCGTTCCCGCCCAGGTCCTCATGGTCGAAGGGTTCGTTCTCGATCGAAATTGCGAGTCGTATGCGAATCATTTCCTATCGACGCCTCTCGTAATCCATTATCCCACGAACACACGGTTCGGAAAATTTGTCTTGACTGCGCCTTCGACTAATATTGCCCTTTTATAAAATCCTAAAATGGGGTCGATTTTCAGAATGTTACACTTGGCACGGGGACCCATTTTGTCCCAAGGTCCTACTATGATAGCATAACATAAACATCCAAAAATCCTCAGATGGTCCAATTCCGGCTTCTTTCCAAAAAGCATCTCAAAAGGACTCCGTCCGTTGAGTACTTTTGTAGCATTCGATTAATCAAATAAGCTGTCGTTATTATACAATCTCCCCAAAAGTCTTCTGGAATGGATGCTTGAAACTTTAATGCACGTGCAACTTCTAATAGATGCCTATGTTTTCTTTCCACTACCCCATTTTGTTGTGGAGTGTATACACATGAACTCTCGTGCAGGATGCCATGGGATGAGAAAAGAGAAGCGCAATCATGATTAAAAAATTCCTTTCCATTATCTGTTCAAATGCACTGAATAGACTTCCCAAATTGAGTCTTCGATAAGGAAATGAAAATCCTCAAATTTGAGAAGACTTGATTCTTAGATTGCATAAGGAAAATCCATGTGGCTCTAGAATAATCATCCAAGATATTAAGAAAAAATTGAGAACCATCATGGTGTGGTGTATGATAAGGACCCCATACATCAACATGAATTAAGGAAAAAATACTATTTGCACAACTTTTGCTTAAAGGAAATGGTGCACGTGATTGTTTTGCTAAGGGGCGGATATGACATTGATGGAGAGGAAACAAAGCACTATGACCCATTCTTGAATGCAAAATGAAGTTTTTATCATTGGTTATCAGGTTACACAATGATTGTTTATTCAAGGGAATGCAAGATAAATCTAAGTTTCTTGGAAAGCTAGTTCAAAAAAATAATTCTTCGGAGAGATTACCCAAGCCCATCAGTTTGTCGAAAAGGGCCTGAAAGAAACAAGTATCAGCATTGAATAATACTTGGTAGAAGTTTTCCTTGCAAGCTCTAGACACGGAAATAAAGTTGAACTAGAAATTTGGGACATAAAGGACATTTTCTAAAGTGATTTGTGGACTGAGATTAACTATTCCTGTTGTGGTGACAAGAGTAACATTCCTATTGGACAATTGAATAGAGATAGGAATATCCAATTTTCTATGAATATTGGAAAACAAATCCTTATTGTAAACGATATGATCACTAGCTCCCGAATTAATTATCCAAGCATTTCTGGAAATTGAATTTATCGGGAATGAGAAATACTTGAGAAACCGCTTCCTTTGTTAGAAGTGCCCAATTTTTGCAATGCCTGCATAAGTTGTTGATATTGTCTATTTGTGATGGGTTGGTCTAAATTTGAACTAGTAACTTGATATGCTACCACTGAAATTTCCTTCCCCTTTTTTTTTCTTTTTCTCCGGGTTTGCCACGTAGTTTCCAGCAATTTTCAATTGTGTGGTGGGGCCACTTACGTAATGTCGCAAAATAATTTTTCTTTTCCCTTTGAAAATTGCCCAAAATTCTTTGATCCGCTCGAAAATTGATTGCCGTTGGATGTTTTAATTATGAAGACATTTCCACCATCTGATTCGGATGCATGATCAAAGGTCTTGGAATCGTCTGATCGCGACATTTGATCCGGGCCGTCCATCCCAAATCCCTTAAAAGCTCGCGATACTAACCTTAGCCCCTCCGTTCGTTGCTCCTTCTCCCGATCTGGGTTTCTGTGGCTCGATTCCTTTCGCTCGCCACGAGTTGCGAGCGCGATACTCTCTCCTCCTTTTGCATACTCCGGTGAAATGAGTCACTGACTCTCTTCATGGATGGACAATTGAAAGATGTGGCCAAGCGGTGGTACTGGGTCTATGGCCAGAATCTGGAATCTAAAGGTTAGGTAAGAATCGTTCAGTATGAGGAGAAATCGAGTCATCTTTTCTCTGTCTTTGATGGCCCTATACTGCTGCAAGATTGCCTCTAGCCCTTCGAGTTTCTCCTTTGCTGCTTCTAGTTCATTCCAGAGTGCTAATAATTTGTTGAAGCATGTTGTGATACTCATGCTTCCTTGTTTCAATTCGGAAAGTGCTTGTTGAGCAAAAAGATTTTCCCTCGATCTAGTCTTCCATACATTTCCTTTATGTTGTTCCACATGATTTTTGAGTCTTTCGTGGGTGGTAAGCCAGTTGCTATTTCTGGGCTTATAAAATTCCCTATCCATGTCCTTACTAACTAATTACATTTCCTCTATTGTCATGCCATTTTTTCGTTGGTCGGAACCGCGATGGACTTGTCAATGAAGCCGTCTTTGTCTTTGATAATGAGAGCCCATCGAAACTCTTGTGGCTAGGTCGAGTATCCTTCGGGTCCCGTGAGATGGTGGCTTATGAGTTGCAACTCCGGTCCATTCGAGGCGGAGATGAACAAGGCGTCGTCGAGTTCTAGTAGTCCGGTGATAGCCACGATAGAATACGACAAATAGCCAAGTGGAAAAATCGGGTAGGGATTCATGCCCAAACCTCATTACCGGACCCACTCGATTGACCCGCATTTGACCCACCTATTTGCCTCATACTTGGAATTTCTGAGCCGCCTATCTGCCCTACATTTGAGATCCCTGGCCCACTGGTGAAGTCTGTCCCATTTACGGTTGGTGCGCTACCATTGGGCTAGGCAAATCCTTGGTAGCCCACATTTCCAGGCAATGGTGCATTTGGGCTCAGCTCAAAATAAAATGGACTTGGTTGAAATTGAAATGGCACCCACTGGTAAGGATTGCCCCCCATAGGCTGACCTGCAATGGGCTGGCTTGGAATGGACTGGCCTACAATGGGCTAGCTTGGGATGGGCTGCCCCAGACTTGTCTAAGCCTGGAGTTGTTGTTGGATGCCAGAAAATTGGGTAGGCGAATCCATATTCTGTTCTAGTACTTCTGATGTTGGAGGCGTATTCCCTTCTGTGGCATGCTTCAATTTTGGTGGGAAGTCACGAGCCATGAAGGTAAGAGAATATTTCTTTTGCTTCTTAAAGAGACTGGTTCCTTTGCCGAAGAATTTGTTCTGTTTTGTAGGTCAGAACCTTCAATCAACAGGAAATCCAACGGAAGCAATTAGGAGCAAAACCTTGCTTGGATACCACGAAAGGAAACGAGGAGCAGAAGTAGTAGATAAAATATGGAGAAAATGATTTTGTATTGTGTATCATTCAATGTACAATTGATGCATTTTATAGTACAAGATGGGTACAAAGAAAAGGAAATCAAATATAAAATAAATCAAATCCAATTTTGAAATGATCTTGATTTATTTGGTGCATCAATTCCAGTCATAATTGGATATCGAACAATCCACACATATCTTCCAACAATTTTCATGTTCCTGTGGAATGGTCTTTGAAGCATCTACATCATGCTGAGAATTTAAAGGCATTGAGGTGGAACGGTACAAGAGTCCACGAGAAGAAGAAATTGCGATGGTGGCCATGGTGGGATGAAGCTGCCTAATAGAGGACGAGTGAAGCTAAAGTTTAGAAAGGCCATAGATGAAGATAAATCGTCCACGTAATTCGAGATGCTCTATACTTGTCTCACTTTTTCTAAATTGGTAAATTTTATGAGATGCAAGATGTTTGCCGTAAATTTAGATCTCATGCAGGGAATTATCCTCAGATGCATTGGAGATGCTTCTTCTTAAAATGTTGACTCTTTAGCAACTTGGTTTGAAGTCATATGAGATTGGATTTTTGTGACGTCCTGAAATTTCTACCCATTTTGAGATAAATAAAAAGGGCTATTTCTTGATGTACTGTTAGTCACAACTATTCTGAATTGATCACTCAAGGGTAACTAACCTACTCAAAAGGGTAATTAGGGATCGATACGCGTAAAACTAGGGAATTTCATTTGGGATATATCCCTCGACCATAAACATCGAAGAGGGACAATACCATACCTTTACGAATCAATTAGTGAACAGAAATAAGTCAATTACAAGAAAGTGCGAGGCCGGATTGAGGGTGATTCCACACGACCTCGATACTAATGACAATCAATGATAAACTGATTTCCTTTTTGGCTTTGTATTTGGGATGAGTAATTGATTCCTCAAGATTACATGACAACCGAGGGTTTCCTAGGAATTGAAGGAAGCGAATGTGGACGATCATCTAGTTGACGTGATTATGGAAGGGATTGACTTACTTGCAAGGGGAATATGTTATAAAGACGAGTTCTTTACCAGATTAAACTTCTGGGGCAGGAGCGATTGTCTAACAAACTTGTTGAGATTGCACATTGATGAGTTGGAATCGGTTTATGCACATTCATACGCATTTGGTTAAAGGAAAAGCTGAAGATTTTTCATTGGCTGGAATGGAAACGAGAACACTAAAGGGAAAGGTGAGCAGGAACATCAGGAAATGGAAAATTACAATAAACTGAGGCTTGACACACTAACATGCATTCACTATTTATCTTACAAAACAGCATGCAAAACGCCTCAAAACCCTGTAAACTTCAGATCTGGTCCCTCGTCGAGGGACTGTTTTTCTTAGAGCTAGAACCACAAGCATAATGCTTCTTGTTGTTGTACAGCCAAGTCGTGAACACGACCTTGGTGATGCCCATGTTGGCGCAAAACATGCTGATCTCAGGAATGTGGGTCCGGTCCCTCGTCGACCACCCCAGCTGCTCAGCGAAAGCCCGCATCTGCTCGACTTGCTCCTTTGTAAATTTGGATTTTTGCCTCTTCTTCTTTTCCTGCTGCGCAGGTTCCACCAGCTGGTTCCACTGCTCATCCTCTGCACCAGTGCCGAGCAAGTTCGGCAGTGCTGCCTTGTCGTCGAAGCTCTCTTCTTTCGGAATGATCATGTTGTAATCGCCAGGGCTGTAATTGCCACTGGCTTCAGTGATGTCGGCATCAAATATGGTCACTTTCCGGTGGTAGTTCCTGTGACAGCCACAAGCAGCACAGAGGAGATCAGCGCTGGTGATCTTAGGGCAGTACTCATGGCATCCATCCACCATGTATCTACCCAGATTGGCAGCATGGTTGTGGATGCACTCGTTGTATGTCACTCTCTGCATCTCTCTCTCTCTCTCTCTCTGATCTGATCCTAGAGGCTGTGGGGAAGTGAGCGAGACACGAGGGGTATATATAATAGCCAAAGCAAAGTGAAAAGCCATAAATTTAAGGGTCAGTTACAGCATGAACTATTAAATAATGCTGGTAATATAGGGAAACAAAATCAGAGTAGTTTAACACGGTAAATATTTCCTTCTTTATGCAAAAATGGGGAGACAGAAAGAAATTTATTTTTTTCGAAGAAAGGTCTTAGGATTCGAAATCATCCCACCACGCTCTCCATAATAACTTGCCTAGTAATAAGAGACGGGAAAAGAAGACAAATCATTAATTAGGTTGCCTTTGAAACAATTACAAGAGAGGATTTGAAGTATCCGTTGTACGTGTTTGCATTGATGTGAATTTGTTTTATAACGTAATTCCATGTTTCAACGATATTTTATGTAAGTGTTGGTGAATGATACAATGTTGAAAATGTAATAATTTTGATAATTATAATAAAAATATATAACACTGTTTACACTTAGCAATAGAAAATTGTGTATTCTTTTGTTTTGCTAAGGTTTGAGAACAAAAGGTGCAACTAAAGCAAAACTTGGTTCTTTCAGAGAACAACTGAAATGTGACTATACTTGAGATGTGATTAAGGACATGTTGCTCAATCAAATAATAATTGACTTATACTTGACTTGAGTCTTGGAATGTATTATTGTACTATCGATCTAGTAACTACTAACGAATTCAACCGCTAACAAGGCAAACTAAATCGTGCTAACGACTAACGGATTGAGTGAAATTCTACCATTAATAACGGTAATCGTCTTGATAAAAAGGTAAATGAGAAACAGGTAGTGACCGTTGGTAACCATCTTAATTAAAAGCCAAATGATTAAACAAATAGCAGCAGGCATTAAGGATGATATACCATGTCAAGATAATTCTATTTTTAGCCTCGCCAAGTTTGAAGGATGTGAAAGTCAGTCTAATTTAGCTTCATGATAATAATTTTGAGATTCTAAAGAGTAAAGATCTTGCTTCTAAGGGTAAAAGATATGATTAAACTTTGGGAATTAATTAGAGGGTTATTACCATTAAAAACCTAAAATCGGTACACTTGTGACAAATTTACTTTCCATTAGTTTCTGTTAAATCTTATTATCAGATTGCTGATTTGGATGACATGAGATAGTAAACGGATATGCTAGTTTAGGGTTTTATCTTCGTTTGTCATTAGTGTACCAATTTGTGGTTTTTGATGATATTCATGCAATTTAACGGAAACTAACGGGAGATAAATTTATCACAAATATACTAGTTTGGGATTTTTGGTGGTAAAAAATTAGTCAATGGTAAACTTGTCCGATTTTGGGTTTTTTGTGATATTAACCCTTAATTACCTTTTTTTTAGATAGATTTCGGGCTCTAAATATAGTTTCAGAACTAATCAAACCCTTAACTGATGGTTCTTGATGTTCTGCAGCAGGGGTGTCTAGCTGCACAATGCTCAAACCTAGTAATAATTAGCCAATTTCTTTCTACCAAAAGGATTTAGAACCGATAACTTTACTTAAGAGAGTCTCCGCAGTATCTGATTCTGTAGTTAATGAACATCAGACCCTCACTGCATCTTCCTTTAACGTCCATCAAAATAACTCTTGGAAAATCCCACAGCCAGCCGTATCCGATATGGTTTTTATGATACTTTTTCCCTTACTTCCCTGCAAGTTTCCGGCTGCTACAGACATTTTGGCATCATACATTGTTCTGTCGAGAGCTTAGCTCATGCAAGGCAGTGCTTTATCGGTAGCACATGGTTTCCGTCCATCATGATAGAACACGCCTTTGGCATCGCGATTAAGTGCAGAACTCAACACATTCCGTGGCTTGTCCCTAACTGATCACCGGGAACAACGAATGATAAGCAGTGTCTGTAACAAAACCAAAATTCGAAAAACGGGGTTAGATATGCGAGACTCAACCAACATCGTCGTCGGAGCTTGCCAAAAGCTAGTCATGTGAACATAAAATTCCAATGTGGTTGGGTATTGGTGAGTCTACGGAGAGTTTTCTGTTAGCAGGGCACGTCGCCGGAGAACTGAGGTTTCTCTGGCGAGCCGCCGACAACCCCGTTAGGAAATTTAGTTCCTGATTGCGTTATGGTTCTAAAGCCTCTGAATTCGCGCGTTTTGGCTGAACGGTTAAGCAAGAAACAGCCTCGCAAACGAGAGCTGCACCGCAGGGACACCGGCCAGCGATCGGCCCAATTCGGGTGCGATTTAATCAGATATTCGTTAGTCTTTCCGCATCAAGTTTAGGTTTTACATTTTAGCTCGTCGAACAAGCTTTCTAACCGTATGTAGATTGCTCGAAATGGACCTGGCACGGCGGAGCTACGGCCCTGTGCACCGGGTTCGCTGGACGGCGCGTGAGCCACCGTCCCAACTCAAATTTGGTCTGATTTTCGGCATGGCATCTAATTAATAACCCAAGAATCTTCCGTTAAAGTTTTCTCGATTTGCGGATGTGAAAATGTAAATACTGAAAAGCTAAAGAGATTAATTCGCATGATGCCAACGTCCTGCTTTGACCTTTAGTTTGTACAAATATGAATAAATGGGTATTTTAGACTGGCGACGTGAATATAAGATGTAACTAATGGTTTTATTTAACGTTATTCGGGTTTAAGTCACCAAATTCAAGGAAAACTTAGATTTCCAAGCGGGCTGTAATCGTTGCCGATTGCACGAAATTAGAATAATTGGGAACTGACATTTAAGATCGTTAGAGAGTCATCGGAGGATTTCAAGTCCGTTTTGCTCGAGGGCGTTTCGGGCATGTTCCATCATCTTAACAACAATTTGAGGCAATAATTTAATTATTCATGTGATTTTTTCGAAATATTAGGTGGCTTTTTTACCTCTGCTTGTAGTTTTGGAAAAAAAAAATTGCATAATGTGTGTCATGCATTTGTATTATCCGAAAAAAAAATCAGGAAAATACTATTCACTGATTGTAATTGTCGAAACTTCATTATTTTATCATCCTTGCGAGATTGTGAATTATCTGCATTTCTTTGAATATGGAAATTATTATAGTATATGGTTTGAGATTAGTACCCTTTGTTTTCAGATAAATAACCACGCCCCCTCCCCCCCCTAAAGGAACATCTATTTGAACGTATGAGGCGCTACTTACCCTAAGTTCGTGAAATGTTACGAACTATTATGCTTTAGTATTTATGTAATTATTTTGAATATGATTGATTTTGAATTATACTTACATGAATATGAAATTGAAACTGCATGTCTAATCTCTCATAGACTGGAGGTAAATGTTAGGGGTGCTCATGGTTCGGTTCGATTCGGATTTTCAAAAAAACGGAACTAAATCATACCATTTGGGCGTGCATTATCTTTGAACCAACCACAACCCAAAGCGAATATAATTTGAACCAAAGACTTGATTCTATTCAGTTCGGTTTTTTGATTATTTTTTTGTAAGAAAGAAATAAATTGTTATATTAAGAAAATGGGTGACTTGCAGTTTAGTTTGATTAACCAAACCCAATCAAAACAATCCGAACTAGAATAAAAAATGATTATTTTCTCATTATACGAGATAACAAAAATCAGAACTAATCTAAAAATGCACAAAATTCCATTACGTTTCGATTCTGACACCACCCCTAATAGGCGCTACTTACCAGGCTATTCAACTCATTCAAGTCATGGTCTTCGTTTTTCATATTGATTGAAAGATCGTGGATCCAGTCAGCAGAGCTGATCGATGGGATTCGTCTAATCGGCAGTGTTAGCCGTCCGCACTCCGCATCGATGCAATCTCTTGGACATTCCTTGTCCATCTATATGATTTTGTCATCCAGACGATGTTTGAAGTGGGTTCTCAGGCGCGGTTTAGCAAATTAGTCTAGATGGATCTCGTCCATAGTTGCACATTATTCAGGTACGTAGGGGAAACGATGGATGGAATGATTGGTTAGCAAATTTTTCCCGGAATACTACTAGCTTGAACATGCTCTTGGCTCCAAGCAACACGGGTCGGTCAGTTGTCGAAGAATGAATCAGAGTATTGTGAAAGATGAGGTATTTCCGTCGATAGCACCCGCTCCCCTTGTAGCATATGCAGCAACAGATGCGATCGCTGTGCTTAAGTGCAAGTGCAAATTCAATTATCTGGCTTGTATCTAACTCGTCTCTCACAGTCGACAGTAACCTATTATCCCTGGAAAAGATGACTATCTTCAAACAAGAGAAACCCTTCTTCTCCGTACCGTTTTGCCCTATATCGCCGCCATCATCAGCTGTATAATGCAGTCGTGATTTGCGGGCGATGTGTGATGAACCTTAAGATGTGCCTTCGTGCTTGATGCTATGACCTAGCTTCTAAATATGTTGCAAATTGTATTTCTCTTTGTTCATCATGCAACCTGATATGACTACTCACGAATCATCTTAATGAAAGCAGAACAAATAGAGAACCAAACCACCTCCAATTCTGGACGTAAATAGTCTACCAATTGAGATCTAACAACACAGGTGCTTCAGCATAGTGATGTTTCTTTGGTGAACTTCCACAAAATACAGAAATAAGTCGTGTCCATGCACAAAACAGAACAAGATGACGAGACTGTACTCGCCCATCCTGGCTCTCATTCTCACTTTCAAGATGAAGATATTGTAAAACTATAGAGAAAATTCACAGAAAAAGGGCTATCCTAATGCCAACAGTACGCATGTGGGTTACACTTACAGGGGAAGAATAATCATTCTACTAATGAAATAAACAAGGCGACGCCCATACCCATTACTAGCGAACTTAACTGAACAAATGTACTCTTCAACGTTACATGCCCGCTGTTATTCATTTCCACGAGTACTCCAGCTACCTGCAATGTATATGAAACCACCAGCCGTGAACCCCTGGAAAGATGGAGAAGCTTCAGACAAAGTAACAAACATGAATTTCACAAACATCAATGTTGACACCTAAATTTTAACTAGGTATTAAAATCAAATTGCCTAGAAAATTAGGGACTAATTTGGCCCTAACAAAAAAGATTTTTGATCACCTAAGTACTAATATTATTTGTATTTACTAAGTTTGATTTTCCTTTTATTTTCCCTTATTTTCGAGTAAAAAAATAAAAAAAAATAAAAAAAAAAAAAAAAAGAGGCCATAGAGGGGTTGGGCTTTCACGCCCAGCCCTCTTCTTCCTCCTTTCTTCTTATCCACGCGGCCCGTGCCGAGCCCGTCTTTCCCATTCTTTTCTTCCGCATGGGTCCAAGGCCCACTTGGGCCCATTTCCCCCTTTCCTTTTCCTTCACGGCCCAGCCCCTTCCATCCTTCTTCTTCCTCTTCCCTTCCTTCTCCGCCCTGCACGCGAGACACGAGGAGCAAAACGGAGGACGGAGGAAAGGGCAGACCGGCGATGGATGGGGACGTTCGCATGCGCCATCAATGCCGCCGCGCGAGAATCTAGCGCAAAACCCGGGATGGATGGGACTCATCTTCAAGCTTTCAATGCCGAGTAAGAGCGGGGCACGACGATAGCCGAGGTCACCGGTTCGACCGAGGGAGAGCCCGGCCGACGCGCCGAGGACCGCCGGTCGGAGCACCTCCGTCGACCGGGCTCCTCGCCTATAAATAGAGGGGTCGATAGCAACACACAGCAGAACACACAACAACACAGAGCGAGATCTGAGAGAGGAGATCCGAAGAGGGCAGAGGAGGAGCGAGCTCAGAAGGCTTCACCGGAGAGACATCCGGAGAAGTCTGAGAGTGAGCAAATCCGGTCGAGTGAGAGAGAGATCTCGCAGAGAGGCGGAGAAGAAAGTGAGTCGAGAGAGAGAGATCGAGAGAGGAGAGAAACGAGAGATCCGAGAGGGCCGAGAGAGAGATCCGAGACGGAGGAGGAGGAGCGAGCGGATCCGAGCCGGATCTCGAGGGAGAGAGACGGAGCGCGGGGGAGGAGCCACGGGTCGAGCGCCGTTGTCGGTCGCGCAACGCGACTTGCCCGGGCGACGCCACCACCGCTCCGCCACCCCGACGCCACTGCCGCTCAAACCACCAACGACACCGCCGGTGGCGTCTTCCATTACCATCCGCCCGCATAACCGTCGCCATCCCTTCGCGCCAAGCCGCCCCGACGCCACCAGCTGCGCGCGCCCCGACGCCACCGCGCTTCGCCGCCCCGACGCCGCTCGCTCACGCGCGCTCGCGACGACGACGGTGCCCGGCCGTCGGCTGTTTCGTCCCCGCGAAGACAGAGCCGCTCGCGGATCTCGGCTGAACCTCGTCGCCGCCGCCGCCTTGCCGTCGCGTGTTCGACCACGACGACCCCCCGCTCACGGATCTCGGCCCAACCGCCGCGTCCGAGCTAGCCGTCGCCTCCCCTTCCGCCGGCCGTCACTTCGGCTTCAACCAGCCGTCGCCTCGCTTCAACCAGCCATCGCCCTGCTCCGGCCGGCCGTCGTTTATCGGCCGGTCTCTCGACGGCCACTCACCATGGCCGGAGGCGCTCGGCCATCCCCTTTCGGCGCCGCGAGGAGCCGCATCGAGAGAGGGCGAGGAGTCGGGTCATCGACCGGGTCGTGATCGGGTCGGACCCGTCGACCCGTTAGGGTTTGTTTTATGGGCTATGGGCTAAAATGGGTTAGGTTTGATGGGCTTGCCCGTTTGCTTGGGCTGAAGTTGGTTTTTATTTATCATATGGGCTTGACTAATTCTTATTTTTGTTTTCAAGTATTGGGCCTAGCGAGATGGGCCCGTTAGCCGAACCCAAAGCACGGTGGGGGAGTCCAAGACTCGGAGCCGGGCCTCGCTCTGGCCGGCCCGACCCGGTCGGATATGGAGATCCGACCCGACCCGGTCCGGTCCTTTTTTAATAATATAATAATATTATTATAATAAAATAATTAAAAATCTTTTTTATTCCGAAAATATATATATATTGGAAAAATCTGAAAATTCGAAAAATAGTTTATATTTTTCAGAAATATCAAAAAATCCAAAAATATTTTATATTTCACATTTTCTAGAAAAAAACCAGAAAATTCAGAAATATTTTATATTTTCTAAAAAATCAGAAAAAAAACCAAAAATATTTTATATTTTCCAAAAAATCAGAAAAAGCCAAAAAATTTTTATTTCAACAAATGCATGAAAAACCTTGAAAAAATGCAAAAATATTAAACCCAAGGGTTTAAACAAGATTAGGTACCGGAAGAGCATTAATGATTAACTAGTGTAATCAAGTCTCCGATTCTAGTTTCTCTGGTTGCGCGCAGAGTAAAATATTTCTCCCAATATTTTACTTGGGTTTCTAATCGACCCACCCCAAACCGATTAGTGGCGACTCCTTTTTAATGAAAATGAATTGCGGGTTGAAGAAATCAAACCTTAAGTCGTGAATTGGTGGGCTTGAGAGAGCCCTGGCTACAACCCTGATGAAAGGCGTTCAGCCGAGCCATTAGCCTCCCCGGGACGCGAAGGGGAGGTCGCGACAGCTTGGCGATTCCGCTGGGGACAAATTTTTGTGGACTTAGGCCATTTTCTCTTGTTTAAATATTTTCCTAACTTGGGTTTTTTTTTTTTGTGTGCAGGTCTACTAATTTTGTTGAAATAAATTTTTGTGTATAAATTATTGTGCATGCTTTAATTGTTTTAGCACTACACTGTGACACACACAATCCTGCCGCCGGACCTGGGCCGCCATAGGATATTTTAGGATGGTGTTAAGAAAGATATTGCCTTGAACGCGAGACAGCGATGTAGAGGCCGCCTTTCTTTTCCCCGAAATTTTAGGTAGAGCCGAGGTTAAGAGAATTTGGCACGAACGCGAGACTGCGTCGGTCATATTACCTCTTAACCTCATTATACATTTTTAGTTAGAAATCGAACTACACGTATCATGTGTGTGTATGTGTGATTGCCATCAATTTCCTTTGATTAAATAAGTTTTTTATCCTTGTGCTTTGCAATTTACTTACTTTCTCGTATGTCTCAGTTGGTCCATGATTAATTTAGGTTAGTTATGATTTTAATGCCATGACCATCCTTTAAAAAAAAAAAAAAAAAAAAAAGAGGATTAAAATAAAATTTCAAAAAAAAAAAAAAAAAGTTCAATTCATTAAATTTTTTTAAAAAAAAAAAACAAAAAAAAAAAAGTTCAATTCATGCCTTTATTTCCTCGAATTGTGCCATGAATTTCTTGTTTTGAATTTCTTTTTTTTTTTTATTAAACAAAATTTCCCGTGCCTTAAAAAAAAGAAAAATGGTGCAAAATGAAAAAGAAAAAGAAAACTTGTTTAAATGTTTTCCTAACTCGCGTTTTTTTTCTTGCAGGTAAATATTAATTTTGTTGATTTGTATAAATTATTGTGCATGCTTTAAATGTTTTAGCACTACACTATGGCACACACAACCCCGCCGCCGGACTCCGGGCCGCCATAGGATATTTTAGGATGGTGTTAAGAAAGATACGGCCTTGAACGCGAGACTGCAATGTAGGGGCTGCCTTTCTTTTCCCCGAAATTTTAGAAAGAGCCGATGTTGAGAGAATTTGGCATGAACGCGAGACTATGTCGGTCATATTACCTCTTAATCTCATTATACATTTCTAGTTAGAAATCGAATCACACGTATCATCCGCATGTCTATGTGTTTATTGTGATCTTTGAGAGTGAGGTAATTTCTTAACCCTTTTATTTGGTTATTTACTTACGTTCCTAAAACCTATGGCAAGGCGAGGTCAATCTTTTAAGTCGTTTGTTTTATATGCGATGGGTAGACACAATGTCCAGTTCATTCCTGCTCCCATGAAAAAGCTCCTCGTTGATTGGGACCGTTTAGATCGATTCGGTCAAAAACATGTTGAAGATAGAATCGGCCATCTCCTCCCATTTCTCCAAATTAGAATCCACCCTAGAGTCATGCAAGTGATCCCTCATTTCTAGTGTCTTGAGACCTCCACTTTCATACTTGGCAAATTCAAGTTTTCCCCAACTCTGGACAAATACAGAATTACCATCGGAATGCCTCTAGGAAGTGAGCTTGTGTCAAACCGGTAATTTGGCTAGCTCAATTTTATAAAAAATTGTGACTCCTTTAGTAAGGAGGGGTTTTAAGGTTAGTTGGGATGTTTGCCCACTATCATTTTTAGTTGAATTTTTTGAAAAAAAAAAAAAAAACAACCCATGGCAAAACCAAAAAAAAAAAAAAAAATTCTACTGGTTCTCTTTGGGTTCATCATCATCCCACATCGAAAAATAAATCCTTCAATTGCATGGGTTGTCAATCAAATTTATGCCGGGTTGAATTTTGTAAACATGGTTTTACCAAGACCATTTCTGTCCCTCAATCATTTCAAAGAAAACACAAAAAAATCTTGAGGGTTGTGCCATAGGAAATTTTACAAATGCAATCTTTTCTCATATCAAAAATTTGGGCATTAAGAATTGCATACACTCACTGCAAAGGTTTCAAATCTTAGAAAAGTATGCCCTCGTAGGATATACTCTTGTTGGTTTAATTTCCTAAGGAACCTTGTTCCCGAGGCATTCCTTTGGTGTGCTAAATTGTTTAGAGAGGAGAAGCTCGCTTTGCACCTGAAATATCACAACCCAATCCCACTACTTGGTCTCGCCAAGATCACTTCATATTATCCTTAGGGGTTGGCTTGTCAATGCAAAGCCCTTTTGGAGATGCCTCCCTTGCTCAAGCCCGTTTTATTCCCCTGTCCTCTTAATCACATGACCCAAGATCACTTAGGAAAGCCGCATCATCAAGGATGCATGGAGAAAATGCCACGTTGAAAAGATCATCGTGCCCAAGAGACTAAGAGGACAAGAGAAGGCTCATCATGCTTTCATACTCTGCATTCTCAATCATCGGGTCCTTGGTAATCTACAACTGATAGTCCCAAACGTGATTGACAAGCCAGCCAAGCAAGAGCATATCGAGTCTTTCGAGCGGAGTTCAGGAATGAGCTGGATACGTGTCTTTGGGCTAGTCTTAGAAAGCAAACAATTTTGCAAGACCGAGGCTCCTCATCGCATATCAAATGGCCATATCCCCCATTTTTGTATTTAGGAAATTTCATTTTTTTTGGTCCCAATGTTTAGGACTTTTGTTTAATATCTAGTATTTCAATTATATCATTTCAATTCTAATTTTAGATGATTGGGAATGTCTTGTCCATGGAATCCTTTGTTGATAAATAAAAACGACTGGACCGTTGCCATGGGTCAATCTTCATTTATCTCGTGCTCACGCATGCCCTTTTTGTGATATCAGGTGATCATGAATTGCCAACCACCAGCCATCCGTGCTTGGCCACATGCAATTGTGGATGATCAAGGTGATGTGCAAAATCACCTTACTAACATTGAAGATGACGTGGGACAAATCCCCATTGTCCTTTCAACAACACTCGAGGCAAATGGAGTTTGCTCAAACCAGGCCCAATTTTGTAACCGCCCTATCACAAGAAAAAACACTTTTGACACCTACAGACATGCCAAAAGGTGACCAACAGAGCAGACATTTTGCGAAAATCATGAGTAAGCTGAGTGAGCTACAGGATCAATACCCCTTTGATCTGTCCAGCTACACTACTGTCAAAATCCCAGAGAAGCTCAAGGTGCCTAAATGTGAGGCATTCGCCAATGCTTCTCACCCAGAAAGCTACCTACAAGCCTACCGATCCAAAGGATGATTCAATCATACCAATCGACTCTAATTGGCCCCGCCATGAGATGGTACATCATGAGGAGAATCACTCTTCTCAAGACATGAGAGGAATTGATTGATATTTTCCTTAAAGAATATGACATTGACGTCAACATCACCCCACCTCACAAAGAACTTGTAAGCAAGAAAGTGACAATGGAGAAAAAGTCCGTCATGGCATGTGTTTGCAATAGAAAGAAGTTTGACTGCCAGATGGCCTAGAACAAAAGAGACCAATGGGAGAAACTTCGAAGCGGTTACGTATGACGAAGGGCCACCAAAAATGTTCCATTAATGGGAAGTTTCCTACCAACGAGAGGTAAAGAACCCAAAAATATGGTTAAAAGTTGTAAAACCCATCCAAAATCAAGGCACCATGACATGCTTCCCAAACTTACCGCGAGAGCTAGGGTCCAAAGGGCACCAACACCTATCGACTGGGAATGAAACTCTACCATCTCCGGTGCCCTTGACAAGCTCAAGTTGGCAAAACGAAGGGCTTTACTCAAGAGGTCGGACAAGGTGTTAAGAAAGGAAAAGCCGGAACAATCCAAGCCATTACCCGCCACGAGACAAGTGCAAAGTCCAACGGCCATTAAACAGCCACGCCAAGGCTTTGAACACCGCCCGTGGTACAGTCCTATGGAGAGTTGCCAGCACTATACAGATGAAGATGACCATTCACATGGTAACCAGCTCTTGCCCTCATACGGACCCCAGAGCTTGCTAGGTGGAGGAATGCTCGCCCTACATGATTTTCCTTCCAATGGGTTATTGAATTTGTCACCCTACTATCTGGGTAACATATACGCCTCATCCTCAGTAGGAAATTTCGACCCCAAAGAAAACGATGAGATGATCTCAGAAGAATCCAGCTTCCCTGAAGAAGCATAATTTAATGCTGCCATGAAAGGATTGGCAACACAGCAAGAGGAATGGTTCCTTAACCGAGATGCGGCAGCTTATCTCACCTTAACATAATGGTGATTCCCGAAGGAATGGAAATTGTTGAATGGAAATTGTCCCGTGATTTCCATAAATATAACGTCCATGACTCAAGCATTCCAAGAAAGTCTTATTGGGTCAGCGTTGCAATGGTTCTTCTTGTCAAAGATCTACCTCGTGCATGATTGGGATGTGCTGTCCTCTACATTCCTACATCAATACCAAGACAAGATAGGATTTGCGTTCCCCCACAAGAATTTAGTTCACTTCAAAAGAGGACCAATGGAGAATTTTCAAGCATGTGTAGAAAGGTGGGAGGCTTTCGTGATGCAAACTATTCCTCAATTGGCCGAGGAGGAAATGATGAAGCTGTTCATAAAAGCTTCGTCTTGTAAGCTTCGTTCCTAGTTGCATGAAATGCACTTCCGTAACTTCAACGAAGCGGTCCTCTCGTGTGAATACTTCGAGTCTACCGGAGGCAAAGAACTCAAGGGCGCTTGATTCAGGGGTCGACGCCAGCGGCTATCAAGATCCTCCCTTTCACATGAGTTTTCATGGGTTTCAGTTGTTTTTATGATTTCGCATCCTATCTAGTGTGTTACTATTACATTTTCCATTCCAATAATGTAATTTGTTTTTACTAAGTGAATGTACAATTTCAACATTTCATTTTGAGAGCATGAGGGGGTATCCCAAACCGGCCCAATGATGCTATCCAACCATGAAAAACATCATCCAAGGAAAATCCCGAGGGCTGGGCTTTCTCATGCTTTCTCCAAAACATGCTTGTGAAATCAAAAGCATTTCATTGCAAAAAAAAATTTCAAAAAGGTGTCAAATTTAACCCTATTTGTTTTTTTGATTTACTTATATTGTGTCTCGAACATCATCCCTTTTGAAAAAAAAAAAAAAAAAGGGGACATTTGAAACTAGCATCAAGTCCCAAGGATGTGGACTCAACAAATTTAGGAGTATTCTTCAAGAAAACCAGGGCAAACGGATAAGATTACTCAATTTATAAAAAGGTATGTCTCACTTCCTAACATGATTTTAGGAATGATGCTTTCTTCCTTTTCATTTGCGGGGAATAAAAGACGGGGACGTAATAGGTATGTGCACACGATCAAACTTGAAACATGTAGATCGTAGTAGCTCAAGAAAAGCTTCCAGAGACATTTCCTTCATGCTGTTTTTGGCCTCCCCCATCTCTCGAGTTATCTCGACAAGTCATCCCAAAAACTTTACACAGGCTATCTCCCATCAGTGCAAGCCTAAGCAGTGGTTCTTTCCCGCAACATACTCCAAGAGATCGAGCATTGCAATTTCATAGGCGGGACGTTCAACTTTGGCAAATCAGAAAGCCCGGAAAATGAACTCATTCGCTTCCCCTTTGAATTGGCTACTGTCAACAGGGAGAAAATCCAGACAGTTGAGGCAAATTCTAACCACCTACTCCAGATGATGACTTTCATTCCAGACACATGCTCCGCAAAGAAGTGATTACCTACAGAAAATTGGAGGTTTTGATTGTCCATCTCAGATTCCATAGAAGCTTGAGGTACATGACTTTGCCTAGCATTGTTGATATCCAACAACAAGAGAGGAAAAATTCCACAGAAGGAAGGCGTTGAAGACGGATCAACCATCATCGGCCATTTGTTTAGGGCCATGGGCAAAGAGGGCCAACCAAAATGAAGCACCAAATTGTGGCAAGACCATGGCAATCATCATTCATGATATGCCATTTAAGATGCCAAGGAGTTATCGGGAAGCATCAAAATACAAACTTTTGGCAAGGAGTAACTTGGTATTGTTTCCAATGAGAGAAAAAAACCTTCCTCTAACCATTCGGCCATTTTCTAATACCCAAAATTTTCCCTTGGCAAGGCCATAGCAATCACCAACATTTGACAAGTCAAGTACAAACTTTCGAAGGGAAGCATCGGCATTCAAAAATTGATTTGAAGAATTAATTCGAGCCAACCAATACTAGCCAAGCAAGCACCTGGAGACAACCCATGTTAAATTCACTTAACTTGGTGTAAAAAGACATGTCATTCTTGCGGTCGGATCACTTAAATAAAAAAAAATGTGTTCTATGGACACCGTCGCGCACTTTAGCCGAGTGGTATCCGAAATGGAGCGCCAAAGGTCCGAACGGGGTTTCGAATCCCCGAAGCGGCATTAGCCGCATGTGGAAAAAAAAAAAAAAGAAAAAAAATAAAAAGTTTTTTTTTTAAAGTTAAAAAGAAAAGTTTTTTTTCTTTTCTTTCCTTTTTTTTTTTTTTTTTGCATACCGAGATCGAAAATTTAGGATCTCATGCTCGCTTTAAGCATCGGGACCCTAAATCTATCCAATCATTTGCAAACTGTCAAAGGGTAATGTTGTATCGTTTCCAGTTTTTCAACTCGGAAAAATTCATACACTAACACATTCCCTCTCATTCTTTGCAAGGTTATTTGTCCGCCAAAAGTGTGGATGACAAATGCAAATTGGTGAAGGGTAATGCTGTATCGTTTCTAGTTTTTCAATTCTGGAAAATTCATACACTAACACATTCCCTCTCATTCTTTGTAGAGTTATTTGTCCGCCAAAAGTGTGGATGACAAATGCGAATTGGTGAAGGGTAATGCTGTATCGTTTCCAGTTTTTCAACTCTGGAAAATTCATACACTAAACATTCCCTTTCATTTTTATAGGTTCACTTGTCCGTCCAAAAGTGTGAACGACAAATGCAAAGGTATGGACATCGTCCGCCGAAGGTGCGGAACATAAAGAGATATGTCAAACTCGATGACAATATTAAATCAACTCTCCCAAAATGAAACGGCGTCCTAAGTATCGCCAAAATGGATGACATGAATTTTTGGGCCTTAATTCACATTTGCTTTTGGCTCTACTCAAAGCAATTGATTTCTGCACTTTCTCTTGTGCGGGGGCAAAAACAAATATGCCCATCCAATCAAAGATGGGATTTTCAATTCTACTTGATCATTCATGTGTCATTCCCTTTGAATAGGAACAATCCATGAACGCTCATTTTTTAATAATTCCCCTATGTTCAAACACATCTGCGAAACAATTTTGCATCTCATGCTCTTAGAAAGTGTTCTTCTTTTGAGTAAATTCAAAACATTCTAAGGATGCAAACTCCTTCGTGCTTACAGCAATCCATGCATTTTCAAAATGATTTTTGCATGATGATTTTTGTCTATCTAAGTCATCGATTCCACTGAGGATTATTAAATTAAGCAGCTCAACGAATGATGCGAGATCAATTGAGCATGCTAAATGAGGAACATCAGGATGATGAAAGGCAAGCCATAACCTACACACAGTCATCTGATTAAACACTTATAAGGTGAGCATAGGAAATTCTATGTCTACAGGGTAAAGAGTTCTCTCGCAAATGGTACAATGACCAAAGTGATGAGGGGCATTTCGTTTCTCCACCCTAAACACGACAGGTTATCCATTGCCTAACCCCTTTGAGCCTCATGCCATTATGAACTTTCTTTCATATTACCCCTGCCAAGAACCACCCCACACCTGGGGGCGGATTGAAAGAGGGAACGACATCATAAGGTGAGAAAATGGATGAGAATTTTCTTGCTTGCACTTGCATCAATCTTTGGGTGTTTTTATTCCATATGAACACTCATGATAATTTAAGTGCCATAGAATGACGAAGAGCAATTTTTTGGTCTATACATTTGTATCCATTGTACAACCCCATCGAGTTTGTAATTTAAAAACCACATTGGGGCAAAGAGAAGGTCACCATCATTCAAATAGTATGAGTTGAAATGGCCAACTCGCAAATGAAGACTCAATCTAGAACAATCTTGGAACAAAAAAAAAAATGAAAATGGAAAACTAGGAGCATGAAAAAGCGGTGTGCTCGGTAAAAGCAAGGCCAATGCCCTCAAGAAAAAATGATGCTCGAGCAAAAAAAAAAAAAAAAGTCTCTACAAAGACGAGCTCCATTGATGAGGAGAAGACCGGTGACAACATCAAGATGATCACCACCTCTTGTACACATTTTGAGCCAATATAAATTCATTTGTTTCTCAACCCATGAGCCAAATACGTTGTGTCCATTTGTAAAAGTCTCTTCGACTAGGGCACTTGAATTAACATAGGAATTCATGTGTTTATAAGCATCGCTCGAAGAAGTACGAGCAAGATCATTCCTATCTATTTTCACGGGGTTCTTGACTTGTAAACCCGAAGATGGCTATGCAACATCTCTTGACCTTCGTGGTCCCCTTTTGCTAAACCTTTGACCAAGCCTACATTACGGTCCCGACAAAGACCTCTTAGATTGGTAAAGTCATACCATTTGCAAGAATATTCGGATCCCTGTTGCCATAATGATAGTGAAAAAGGTGAGATTCATATGATCCCGCATCAATGGTCGGGATAAAATAGCCTTTTCAATGAGAGTGAGTGGAAAGCCCTTTCAGACTGAAAGCCCCTCATTTGACATGTTCAAGACAACCTCATTCTGAGTATGAATTGTCTTTCTGAAAAATTTTCCCTAGTGGGACTTTGGTGATGTAAACTGACAAAAATTGTCATGCATGAATCCCATTTGAATTAAAAAATAAAAATAAAAAAATTTTACAGTATGCACAAATCAATTGCACATATTGCATATTTGTCTCATAGGAGACATACTTTTAGAGAGCAGAGATATCATCATGTCTCCAACTTACTAGGAGGTGGGAGACCTCTAGGGATATTTGAGGCACGTCCTGATATTCCCAACTTACCGGGGAGGTGGGAGACCTTCACGAGTATTCGAGGAAGGTGAGACCTTCACGAGTATCCAAGGTCCATCCTCGATATTCCCAACTTACCGGAGGTGAGAGACCTTCAGGAGTATTTGAGGCGCGTCCTCGATATTCCAGCTTACCAAGAGGTGGGAGACCTTCAGGGATACCTAAGGTGCATCCTCGATATTCCAACTTACCATGAGGTAGGAGACCTCCAGGGATATCTCAGGTGCGTCCTCGATATTCCAACTTTCCAAGAGGTGGGAAACCTTCAAGGATATCTCAGGTGCGTCCTCGATATTCCAGATAATCAAGAGGTAGGAGACCTTTCCAAGCATATAAGGTAAGTACCTCTTCATTGACACCGTGTGCTTCCATAGCCTGGAGTCCCTCTTTACCGATATGGCGTGCCTCGGTGGCCCGAAGTCAGGTAATGAAAAAAACTGGTGTCCTTGAGAAAAATCAAGCACTTAACAAGATTGTGTCCCGAGAAAAGTTGTTACATCCCTGAGAGAGTTCAGGTAAGCAAATTGGTATCCCTGAAGAATGGTTCGGGTACCTAACAACTCTTTGCTTCTACTGACGACCGGAGAATGGTCCGAGTCCTGGAAAGGCAATCCCCCGTCAAGGTGACCGAAGAATGGTTCGGGTCCTAGACAAACAACTCTTTGCTTCTACGGGCGGACCAGGAGAATGGTCCGAGTCAAGGCGGAAATGGTTCGGGTCCTAGACAAACAACTCGTTGCTTCTACCCAGGAGAATGGTCCGAGTCAAGGCGCAACCGAAGAATAGTTCGGGTCCTAGACAAACAACTCTTTGCTTCTACGGGCGACCAAGAATGGTCCGAGTCCCGGAAAGGCAATCCCCGTCAAGGCGACCGAAGAATGGTTCGGGTCCTAGACAAACAACTCGTTGCTTCTACAGGCGACCGGAGAATGGTCCAAGTCCTGGAAAGGCAATCCCTCGTCAAGGCAACCGAAGAATGGTTCGGGTCCTAGACAAACAACTCATTGCTTGAAAAGGCGACCGGAGATAGCTTCGGGTCCTGGAAAGGCAATCCATCGTCGAGGCGACCGGAGATAGCTTCGGGTCCTTGGCACCAACTCATTGCTCGGAAAGGCGACCGGAGATAGCTTCGGGTCCTTGGCACCAACTCATTGCTCGGAAAGGCGACCGGAGATAGCTTCGGGTCCTTGGCACCAACTCATTGCTCGGAAAGGCGACCGGAGATAGCTTCGAGGCGACCGGGTCCTTGGCACCAACTCATTGCTCGGAAAGGCGACCGGAGATAGCTTCGGGTCCCGGAAAGGCAATCCATCGTCGAGGCCGGAGACCGTCCTTGGCAACAAGATAAAGACGACCGGAGATCGGGTCCTTGGCACCAACTCATTGCTCGGAAAGGCGACCGGAAATAGCTTCGGGTCTGGAAAGGCAATCCATCGTCGAGGCGACCGGAGATAGCTTCGGGTCCTTGGCAACCACTCATTGCTCGAAGATAAGGCAATCCACCAGAGATAGCTTTGGGTCCTAGAAAAGCAATCCATCGTCGAGGCGACCGGAGATAGCTTTGGGTCCTTGGCAACAACTTATTGCTCGGAAAGGCGACCGAAGATAGATGGAAAAAGCAATCCATCGTCGAGGCGACCGGAGATAGCCGGGTTTGGCACCAACTCATTCATCACAGGAGATAGCTTCCGGGTCCTTGGCAACAACTTGTTTTCGAAGATATCGTCATCGAAAAGCAATTTCCTATATCATCACAGTATGTTTTCTATAAATATACCTTGATACTTGCCAAAAACTCGGGGTTCACACCCCATATCACTCTTTCCTGATAAGTAACTGTAGGTATTTTTCTTATCCAGTTTAGTATGTATTATGCATCACTACTTCTTCTTCTTTTTTTACTTTGGACACTTGGTCCTAGGTGAACTATCACCTATTGCATATACATGGATAAAATTTAGGTATCAGTTCGTCTTTGAAGGCAACCTCTGCGAACTCACCTTCAAAAAGGGGCATTTGTTGACACCTAAATTTTAACTAAGTGTTTAAATTCAAATTGCATAGAAAATTAGGGTTAATTTGGCCCTAACAAAAAGATTTTTGATCACCTAAGTACTAATATTATTTGTATTTACTAAGTTTGATTTTCCTATTTATTTTCCCTTATTTTCGAGTAAAAAAATAAAATAAAAAAAAAAAAAAAAAGAGGCCGTAGAGGGGTTGGGCTTTCACGCCCAGCCCTCTTCTTCCTCATTTCTTCTTATCACGCAGGCCGGGCCCGAGCCCGTCTTTCCCATTCTTTTCTTCCACATGGGTCCAAGGCCCACTTGGGCCCCCCTTTCCTTTTCCTTGGCCCGGCCCCATCCTCCTTCTTCTTCTTCCTTCCTTCTCCGCCGCCGCAACGCACGCACGTAGCAAAACTTCGACGGAGAGGAAAGGACAGACCGGCGATGGATGGGGACATTCGCATGCGCCATCAATGCCGCCACGTGAGATCTAGCGCAAAAGACCGGGCGGATGGATGGGACTCATCTTCAATGCCGAGTAGAGAGCGGGGCACGACGATAGCCGAGGTCACCGGTTCGGCCGAGGGAGAGCCCGGCCGACGAGCGTCGAGGACCGCCGGTTGGAGCACCTCCGTCGACCAGGGCTCCTCGCCTATAAATAGAGGGGTCGATAGCAACACAAACACGAGAACACACAACAACACGGAGCGAGATCTCGAGAGAGGAGATCCGAGGAGGGCGGAGGAGGAGCGAGCTCGGAAGGCTTCACCAGGAGAGACATCCGGAGAAGTCCGAGAGTGAGCAAATCCGGTCGAGTGAGAGAGAGAGATCTGCGAGAGGCGGAGAAGAAAGTGAGATCGAGAGAGAGAGAGAGATTCGAGAGAGAGAAACGAGAGATCCGAGAGGGCCGAGAGAGAGATCCGAGACGGAGGAGGAGGAGCGAGCGGATCCGAGCCGGATCCGAGGGAGAGAGACGGAGCCGCGGGGGAGGAGCCACGGGTCGAGCGCCGTTGTCGGTCGCGCAACGCGACTTGCCCGGGCGACGCCACCACCGCTCCGCCACCCCGACGCCATGCCGCTCAAACCACCAACGACACCGCCGGGTCGCGTCGCTTCCATTACCATCCGCCCGCATAACCGTCGCCATCCTTCGCGCAAGCAAAGCCCCCCGACGCCACCACCGCTCCGCCGCCCCGACGCCGCGCTTTGCTCACGCCGCTTCGCGCGACGATGCGGTGCCGGCCGTCGCTGTTTCGCCCCGCAAAGACAAAGCCGCTCGCGGATCTCGGCTGAACCTCGTCGCCGCCGCCGCGCCTTGCCGTCGCGTGTTCGACCACGACGACCCCCGCGCTCACGAGATCTCGGCCCAACCGCCGCGTCCGAGCTAGCCGTCGCCTCCCCTTCCGCCCGGCCCGTCACTTCGGCTTCAACCAGCCCAGTCGCCCCTCGCTTCAACCGGCCATCGCCCTTGCTCCGGTCGGCCGTGTCGTTACGTCGGCCGGTCTCTCGACGGCCACTCGCCATGGCCGGAGGGCACTCGGCCATCCCCTTTCGGGCCGCGGAGGAGCCGCATCGAGAGAGGGCGAGGAGTCGGGTCATCGACCGGGTCGTGATCGGGTCGGACCCGTCGACCCGTTAGGGTTTGTTTTATGGGCTATGGGCTAAAATGGGTTAGGTTTGATGGGCTTGCCTTGTTTGCTTGGGCTGAAGTTGGTTTTTATTTATCATATGGGCTTGACTAATTCTTATTTTTGTTTTCGGGTATTGGGCCTAGCGAGATGGGCCCGTTAGCCGAACCCAACACGGTGGGGAGTCCAAGACTCGGAGCCCGGGCCTCGCCCGGGCTAGCCCCGACCCGGGTCGGATATGGAGATCCGACCCGACCCGGTCCGGTCCTTTTTTAAATAATATAATAATATTATTATAATAAAATAATTACAAATATTTTTTATTCCGAAAATATATATATATATATATTAGAAAAATCTGAAAATTCGAAAAATAGTTTATATTTTTCAGAAATATCAGAAAATCAAAAAATATTTTATATTTCACATTTTCTAGAAAAAAAACCAGAAAATTCAGAAATATTTTATATTTTCTAAAAATTCAAAAAAAAAACCAAAAATATTTTATAAGGTTTATTTCAACAAATGCATGGAAAAACCTTGAAAAAATGCAAAAAATATTAAACCCGAGGGTTTAAACAAGATTAGGTACCGGAAGTGCATTAGTGATTAACTAGTGTAATCAAGTCCCCGATCCTAGTTTCTCTGGTTGCGCAGGAGTAAAATATTTCTTCCAATATTTTACTGGGTTCCTAATCGACCCACCCCAAACTGATTAGTGGCGACTCCTTTTTAAATAAAAATTGAATTGCAGGTTTAAGACTCAACCCTTAAGTCGTGAATTGGTGGGCTTGGGAGAGCCCTGGCTACAACCCTGATGAAAGGCGTTCAGCCGAGCCATTAGCCTCCCCGGGACGCGAAGGGGAGGTCGCGACAATCAATAAATTCAGCCATCATAAAATTTTTCTACCTCAATCAATGATGACTGCCCTGGCTCTTGTCCCAAAAGCAAAGCCTACAGCAACAGCAGCAAACAGTTTGATGTATAACCCAAGCACATTAAGAACAGGTTTCTTTAGCAATGTCAAATTTTATATACTTACCAGCGTAGTTCCTCCTAAAGCAACCAGGGCAGAGAGAAAATTAGAAAAGAGGGCTTTCGTTACGCTAAAGCCTGATCTTACTAAAATTCCAAAATCACCAACCTGCACAGGAGCATAACCAAAGTACTTGCATTATCTCTGCAATGCTATATTACATGCTATGACAGTAAGCTCAAAAAAACACTCCCTGAGAAAGAAGCAGATTCTACCCAGAAATTTGATAACTGAATACTATTAATTTCTTACCAAACATAGTAGAAAGATAAATGTCAATAAATTCTAGTATTGTCATCAAATATTTTTCTGTTGAATGAATTCAGTAACCCCTCCGTTACTTACTACGTTGCTTGAATTTTGGACTTACCCGAGTTTTCTTAGTCATTGCTAATTAAAGTTATCAAGTAAAATTTTCTTTCATCAGTTCTTGAATTTTGTAATTTTCAGTACTTAATTGGTTAGTTAAAACGAGCTTCAAAATTGAATTTTTTCATGTGTTATGTCAATATCTTTTAATGCTTGTCTTGTCATTCCATGTCTTTCCATAATTGAGTTTAAATTGACTGCATACTAATTTACATCTGTACGTAAAAATCCAATCCTTAGTTCCACCTATCACGGTGTTAAAAACCCCCGAGTATGTAAAAAATGCACATAAATTGGATAACCATTATTCCTAAATATTAAGGTCACGGAGAGATAGGAAAGATTTGTATATCAGTAAGCAATTGCTATTTCTCATATTTTTGCTTCCATGTGAAGGTCATATTCAATCTTTGTAACTTTGTCGCACTATTTTTAATTCATTGAAGGGCTTAGGAAAAGACTTTTATGCTCGTTATTTACTAATTGTATGTTTGGATTTTTAAAATGTTTATAGTGATATGCTAAATCTTATAAGAAATAACAAAAAAAGAAAAAAAGAAAACTAGGCTACTTGTGAACCTGGTCCGGACTAAAATGAATTACCATTATTTGTGGCAATCTAGGTTTGGTAGTTTGTATTTCTAACCAAGATAGAATTGGATAAGATATAATATGAAATTGAGAGATATTATTTTATCATATCAACTATTTAGTGAATCGCAATAATAAAGTCGGACATTTCATATCATATCATGTCTATTGTTTGGTATTTATGACATATAAATGTAAATGAACTTCAAAATACACAAACAAAAATTGTAAAAACCTCTCGTAATTGATTGCCAAATCTTGTAAAGAGGAAAAAACATGATTATTCACTTTTGTGATTACGAAAAGTATAGTACTTTGATTCTCTTACTACTTTCATGAAACAACTACAAAGTTATGGAGGAAAATGTGTTTCGACTCTCTTGGTGCTTTCGTGGACTTTTGACATGAACTAAAAAACTACAAAGGAATATAAGCTTCGACTCTCTTGCCCTTTCTATGGAGTTTTCAGGTAACTAAAAATCTGTAGAGGAGTCATGAAGTCTCAACATGAACTAAAGACACAAAAGAGAAGGAGACAGAGAGGGTGGGTTTTTTGTAGAGAATTCATTACCTCTCATTCTTCAAGAATTCGAAAGATTATTTTCAAGTTTGAATTAGTTCATTTAAAATATGGATTCTTCTACTTCATTTTTATTCACTTATTTTTTTCCATCTCTTTTTTTTTCTTATTACCTTCCTTCATCCCTTAATTTTATCATATAAGAAGTTATACCTACATAATCAAATAATATAGATACATAATACATAACATAGAGTAGAAAGAAATTTGAATATATAATGAACATAGGAATATATATATATATATATATATATATATATATATATATAACCTATTTTTTGTCATTTTGAATTTTTTTAATGATAGAATTTAAATTTTATTTATATTTAATTATTATTTTATTTTAATTATTTAAAAATTTTATTATTGGAGAAAAATAGCTTTTACCATGAATGGAAGAAATCTTATCAACTTTTATTCCATTTTTTTATGGGATAATTTTATTCAAGCTGTATTCCTTTATATCAGGATAAGAATAGTATGAGTATTATGATTTTCGTATGGTGCTCATTTGAGGCCATAATTTTTTTTCCCTCACTCAAGTGCTACGTCAGAGTTAAATCAATAATTTGAGTGCCAATTCTGGCAAATCGACCTATATGAATTTTTCTAATTTTTGAATTTTTGAATTAATTGTCTACGTCAACGCTGGCAGTGTCCATGTTGGATTTTTCGATGAGAAAATTCACCGATGTCACTTAAGTGATCGATTTTTCAAATTTGTAGTGCTTAAGTGAGTAATGCATGAAAGTTATGGTACTTCTAGTGTACATTTATCCTATAGGAAGTCAGTCAAGCCGTAGAAAAGGCCCTCCGAGCAAGGCAAAAAAAGCTTGACAAAAGTCACTCTTGGAGAAATTCAGCAAGTTGTATATTGCCCTAGAAGATCTTTGTCTTTGACGAGAAGCTTTGCGAAGCTATCTCAAAGAAAAGAAACATCTTGATAAAGCATGCTTAAAACTAGAGTTAAAGATCAAATGTTCCGAGGATTACATTGACCTATCTTGCGTAGGTTGCAAGAAAAAGACACTTCAAACGATATTCTTTCAAAAAATCAAGGAAAAGAAAAGGGAAGTGAAAATTCCTTTGTAAAAGCCGCCATCATTCCTCAAAGAAACGCAGCAATTATAGATGTTATGTTTGCAACAAAAAATGACATTTTGCCAAAAATTGTTCTAAGGCAAAGAAACGTGGTGGCCATCTAATTGAAAAAATCATGAAAAGCACTGGAATCCCTTTCAACAATTCTAACATCGAGTCCATCTGCTCTTTAGAAGATTAACCTTTTGGAGATACTCTATGTACCATCCAGACATATAGTTCAAACTCAACCTCTAATTCTGAAAATAAAGTGTTCACCTTCTTTCCAGATTCTCCTTTCCTGGAAAATGAAATCGAGATCTCCGAACTAGTCCATCACCTTTACATACCCATCCAAATTCTCTTGTCAAAATACCATAAACCTATCTCTCTTGTTGCTCTCATAGACATTGGAGCCAGTTCCTCTATACTAGACACCAAGATTCTCTCATAAGAATATTGGAAGCCATATACAAGGTATTTCAATTTTGATTCCAGTGATTCCTTTGCTATTAAATTCCACAGCAAACCCATTACCACCCAATTTATTTCTCCATTGCTCTATCACCACAAAAATCATTGGTTTTAGCTCCTTAGATAAAGATATCATTATTGGTTGGGACATTATAACCCAATTTCCAAAGCTTAGAATCTTGTTCAATGGACTTTATTTCAACGAGGAAATGGTGTCCTATGAAATGGAACTCGAACTTTTTGATTCCACATTTGACCACAAGAATTTCCTTGAGGGTGGAATGGTAATGTATTTCTGCTTGAGAGAATCCTCTACTTTTATAGGCACAAATGTGTTTGGTTCCATTGATTTCAAGGATCAGTTTGGAGTATTTGTTTCACCATAGAGAGAATCTTCAAAGGAGGAAGGTGTTGCTAAACCTTTTTGAGATGAGCAACAATTTTAGTCTGTTTTTGTCCCCATGGAGAGGCATTATTTTTGAGCATTTTTTAGAGTGGTCAAAGTGTTTTAGAGATTTGGGGAACAAAACCTCTCGAATAATTGACAATGCCAAGAAATTGCTAAACCTGTTTGGTCGTAAAATCCTATTCAAGGAATTTTTGGAGTTCATTAGCAATGTGGGATTCTGGACAATAGGTTCCATCCTTTACACATTCTAAGGAACTCTATTTCCTTTTGGGCAAGGATCATTTTTTTTTTAGAAAGCATAATTCCATGCTTCTTTACAATGTCAACAAATTGGGTCAAAAGTTTACAATGAGATTTCTCATCAGGACTATACAAGAGGATATTATCAATGTAAATCTAGGAGTTTGAGAGAATAGGTTCAAAGATTTTGCACATGGCCTTTTAGAAAAGAGATGGTGCGGTTTGAGTCCAAAAGGGACAAATGTCCATTGGAAGTGCTGATTGGGAATGTAAAATCCAATTTTGGGTCTGTTCTCTGGATCAATGCCAAGTTGCCAAAATCCTATCTTAAGATCACATTTTGAATAGATTTTTGCTTGAGCAAGGCTAAGGACAAGAGAATTTCGGTGGGGCAATAGGAGTTTGTCATCTTGAAGAAATTGATTTAGAGGTTGATAATTGATTACTAATCTCATCTTTCCACAACTTCGTTCAGTACATTTGTTGACATAGGATACTTCACACGCCCATTGGGAACCTGAAGGTTCAATTAAGCCTTGTGCCGACAATTTTGAGCATTCTTGTTGAGAAAGAGTAAGGTGTTTAGGGTTCATACCCAAGTGACTTACCTTCGTAGGATTTATGTCTTCATTCCTTTTGAAATAAAGTTTGACATAAAAGGCTTAATTTTTCCATAGGGGCAGAGTACAAGTCTGAAAGAACTGCGAATGAGAATCAACACAACAAGAAAGTAAAGTTTGGATTATTAGGTCTAGTTTGGCTGGCTGGAGAGTATAAAATCACTTAATGTCTACAAATTCTTAGAACTGGGTTTTGAAACAAAGTCCATTAGACAAGATTCTAAACTTTGGAAGTTGGGTTAGGATGTCCCGACTAATAATGATACCTTTATCTAGGGAGCTGAAACCAAGAACTTTTGTGGTGATAGAGCACTAGGGAAAAAATAGGATGGTAATGGATTTGCTATGCAATTTAGTAGGAGAATTAAAATACCTAGTATATGGCTTCCAATATTTTTCTAGGAAAATCTTGGTGTCCAATATAGAGGAATTGGCTCCAATGTCTGAGAGCAACAAGAGAGATGGGTTTATGGTATTTTGACAAGAGAATTTGGAAGGGTATGGATTTGATCATCCTTTTCATTTGTAGTTGTCTTAAGCTCAGCTGCACCGCCTCCTCAAAATAACTTCTTGACCTTTCGAGACAAGCTCCGTAAGCTGCAAAAACAAAAGCAAAAGACATCCCTGACTCCGGCAAAAGTACAGCGGGAGTGCCAAAACTTGGCACAAAGGATCACTTAAGTGCCAAAAGTTACAAATGGTACACTTAAGTGCCACTTTTCAAAAAAATGGATCACTTGAGTGCCAAGTCGTCGGAGCTCGGCCGGAAATCCTACGTGGCAATTTTTTATTAATATTCTTGCCTACGTGGCTCGCCGGAAATTGAATCGCCAAAAATTAGCCAAAACGACGTCGTTTTGGCCGACGCGGATTTTAAAAATTATTAATTATAAAATATTAAATAATAATAAAATATATTTTATTATAAAATCGATTTTATTTAAAAAAAAAAAAAAAAAAGGGTTGGGAAGAGGGGATCGGCGAGGGCTGTGCGGCCTCGCCGCCGCCGCCGCCGCCGTCGCCGCCCCACCTCGCCGGAAGGGGGCGACGGTGGGCGAGGGTCGGCCGGGGTCGCCGGGCCGGCCGGTGGCCGGCGACCCCGGCCCTCGGCGAGGGCTGCGCGCCCTCGCCAGATCTGGGCGAGGGTCGCGACCCTCCCCCGTGATCCGGCGAGGGTCGCCCGCCCCGCCCAGCCGGCCAAGGGCCGTCGGCCGCCCGAGCGCGCCGGTCCGGGCGGCCGACGGCCCTGGCCCGGGCGGGCGAGGGCGGGCGACCTCGCCGGATCGGGCGAGGCGCGCAGCCCTCGCCGGAGGCCGGCCGGGGGTCGCCGGCCACCGGCCGGGGCCCGGCGACCCCGGCCGACCCTCGCCCACCATCGCCGGCCCTTCCCGGCGAGGTGGGGCGGCGACGGCGGCGGCGGCGGCGAGGGCTGCACAGCCCTCGCCGATCCCCTCTTCCCAACCCTTTTTTTTTTTTTTTAATAAAATCGATTTTAATTTTTAAAAATCTGACGTGGATATTTTTATAAAAAAAATTACCACGTGATTTTTTATTTTGAAAAAAATGCCATGTGGATTTTTTATTTTAAAAAAAAAATGCTCCGTCAACAAATTAAGTCGTCGGAAAATTGACACGTGGCAATTTGGCCGGAATTTTCGCCGTTGGCACTTAAGTGATCCCTTTTGCTCCGATTTTGGCACTTAAGTGTACCTTTTGTAACTTTTGGCACTGAAGTGATCCTTTGTGCCAACTTTTGGCACTCCAGAGGTCCGCACCTCCCCTGACTCCAATTGAATCTTCAGTGTCACCTCCTAGCATACCAAAGCATCCTCCCGAATAACAACCACTGGTGCTCTGACTATTTTTAATCCACTTGAAACCTTCCTTCGAAACCAAATTCCTTCGATTGCTACCATCAAGTAATCAAAAACCCAACTTGTTGGATCTTCCTTTGACTCTGATTGTGACTCTCATAGAGTCATTCTTGTCGGAAGAAAACTTGTTTATGGCAAATAATGTGCCTAAGGAGGAAGAAATCTTTTCAGAATCATAGGCTGAGTTTGAACTATATGTGTGGATTGCACACAAAGTATTTCTAGAAGGTTGATCTTCAAAAGAAAGATAGACGCGATGTTAGAATCGCTAAGAGGGATTCTAGTGCTTTTCATGATTTTTTCAATCAAATGGCCACCATGCTTCTTTGCCTTAGGACAATTGTTAGCAAAATGTCATTTTTTATTGTAGACATAACATCTATCCTTGTTGCGTTTCTTTGAGGAGCGATTGTGGCTTTTACAAAGGAATTTCCACTTCCCTTTTCTTTTCCTTGATTTTTTGAAAGAATATCATTTGAAGTGTCTCTTTTTCTTGCAGCCTGTGTAGGATAGGTCGCTGTAATCCTTAGGACATTTGATATTTAGCTCTAGTTTTAAGCATGCTTTATCAAGATATTTGTTTTCTCGAGATAGCTTCAAAAAGCTTGTCGTTAAAGACAAAGTTCTTGTAGGGCAATATGGAAAGCTTGTTGAATTTCTCTAAGAGTGGCTCCTATCAAAATTTTATGCCTTGCTTGGAGGGTCTTTTATGTAGCTTAACTGACTTCCTTTGGGATGGATGTTAGGAAGATTGGTTTGAGATTCGATTCCAATTTGCTCCTAGCAAGTAAAAGAGTTTGGTCATTGCTTGGAAGTGTCAATCAAGGTCTTTTCGTCTCAATGAACAACATTTTCTTTCGAAAAAACTCATTTGATTTGAGTTCCTTCAAATCTTCTAGCTTTCCAATAAAATATATATAGATAATCTGGATACCCCCAATACATCGAAAGAAAAGACCTCATCAAGTTAATGATACGAGAGAATGATTGTCGATTGTCTATTGAGCCATCAAATAAAGGAGTTGTCGCTTCTTGACTTTTGCCAATTAAGTTCCATTTCACTAGAATAATTAACGATTTCAACACTAATCAACAACATATCATTTTGGGAGGTTATTCTGAGTAATTTCCTTGGCTATTTGTTGAAGTTCTAAGATAGCTATTTTGTGTTCAAGGTCGGTGGATGAATTTTGAGAGATGAACTATAAGGCTGAAGAGTCAAGATTATAAGTCTCCATGTCATTAATTGCAACTTTGAGTCCCTAGGTCTTTATTATATCTAGTTCCCATGTCTTTAATATTTGGGGACCCCCCATGTCTTTTAATGTTTGTCTCTTTCCTAAGTCTTGGTCTCTCTATAAATAGTGTTCTCACTTGTAATGCAGACTTGGTAAATATACAATATTTATCCCAACTCTTTATTCAACATTGTTAGTGGTGAATCAAATGGTTCTTTACTCTTGGTCGGTAAAGCAATCCTTTATGCCTTAGTGGTAAGTTGCCATCTATCCTGATTCTTTATCTTTGACCGGTGGTTTATGCCTTTATGCTAAAGTGGTGAACCTCCTAAGCCTTTCCCCCTGTACACATCATTCCATCATCACTTAAACACCTTTCCTTGCACTTGACCAGAATTTTGCAATATGCTCAACACATCCGTCCATACACATATCTAAAATCGCCATTTCAAGAATTATTCGCCCATGCATGTATCAATTAACCACAATATCATAGTGCACATCATCGATTATAGCTAGGACATTTTTTCGTTTGTAGGAGCACAAAATTCTAGGTTCAAGACTCGAACTTTAGTCTTTTGACCTGATCAAGAAAATAGATTCAGATAAATTGAGTAACATTCAACGGAAAAATATCTAATGAAAATTGAAATGTGTTGTCAAAACCCATTATCCATGTTTGTTAAGAACTAGCAATACTCCACACTAATAGATTTCCAGCAACTATAAAAAAAAATCTTTTCATTCCTTATTTTCAACATCTAAAATTGCCAACACTGCAATATTTAAATCTCGACCACGTATTTTTTCAGTTTCATTAGTCCAGTACACGAAAGCTAATTTAAATTCACCCCAACTGCGACATATAGCAAAAGTATTCTTCAGGACATACTCGATGAAAATAGAAATTGAACATCAGGATTTTAACAGTATTATTAGTGCAATTATTACTAATAATAATGTAATCTAGTCGGCAGGATTGTAGCTTTTTCAAAAGCTACAGGGGGATCACGGGGCCTAAGGATAGGTCACTTTCCACCGTCGAGTTGCGTCGTCACCCCTTGAATGCGGACTTATCTGCTTGTGATAGGGTTATCAAACAATCCATTCAATCGATTCGTCGCATGTGGGGGCTGGCTGTGCTTTCTAACCTTTTCTGCTGTCTCCAGACCAGACATTTGTCGAGCAAATACAAGTGGCCACAATTTCATTTGGCTAGACGACGGATTCACTCCTGAAAACGTGCTGGTTTCGCAAGGAAAAATACGATGGCTTTACCAAAAGATTCTTGTCCTTGCGAAGCTTTCGTCAGCGAGCTATACTGAGCATGTATTGCCAAACTGTCGTCGAAATCCGGACACGGGAATAAGTCCAAGAGAAGTCTCACAACTTGAGCGATTGGTATGTTAAGTTTTGAAACTCTGTTAAGTCATTTGGGCTTTGAAACTCGCGTAGGAAATCTTACCGAAAGGTAAGCTTTGCATAGCGAATGTAATGGAGAGATTCCCTTGGTTTCGCCGGGTTTCAATTGACGGAAAATTCTAACCGGCCGTTTCTTTTATCGTCTTTTTCCATCTTATTAAGCATTATAATTAGAGAAAGTCTATAATTTGCGAGTAGGCCACCGACAATGGCCCATGGGCCTCACTGCCCCCCCATCCCATCCCCCTCTTTCTCTTTTTCAACTTTTTTTTTTGTAATTTTATGATGTGATGTCCACTTGTCGCCATGTCAACTTGATGTGTCTCCGGAAGAAAGTTCCGTCGTCATGAAAATGATCGCATAGGATGGGGAAATCGGGAATAAAGCACCACCAAGAATTTTCCAACACTCAAATTAACGAAACGCCATTCCTCCAGGAGGTACTAGACATTAGTGAATTTTACAGTGTTTTCTTTGTCCAAAGAAAAATGTCATTTATATATCAAAATAATACTTGAGAGATACATATAAAGCTTTCAAGCCAAGTAATTCTCAAATAAATAATGTAAAAAGCAAAAGCTTTAAATTAAATAACGAAGCACAATCTGCAGCTAGAAGCATATTGTCATCCTTCAATAACATGTATGTTGTCGCCGTAAACATTTAACAATTGATCACCATATTAAATAATGAGCAAATGACGATATCTCCCTCTCCATTTGCAACCGCTAGCAATGTACATCTAGATTAAACGTCCTCATTACCATCATTGTATAGAGACATCGACATTAAAATGTTGAAAAAAGAAATCAAATGCCTGTAAAGAGCTCCTACATCTATATCTAGATTCAATTCAAGAGAGTAAAGCACCCAAAACTTGACCTAAATTTATATCAAAAGAGGAGAGCAGCCTAATTTCGAAAAGGTTATAGAGCCACATTACGATCATCCTTCTCAGTGGTTGACGAATGGCCAAACTAGTCTCCACGCTCACCCAAGATCAACTGCAGAAATTTATTCACACATAAAACCCTGAGAATAGAACGGGAGAGAAAAGAAAGACAAATGGCTTCAAAAGAGGGAAGAGGGAGGAGAGGAGGGGGCCGGGGGAGGGTGAATTTCACAGTTAAGTTATTGAACTTTGACCTTAATCGCTAAAAACACTCTTGACTTTCACTTCTTTTCTGAAGAACACACGTTGATCGGAACTCGATTGATTTTCAATCGAATTCCTTACACACCGGCCACCTATCGCAGAAAACTTGGCCAGGTCCTAATTAAAATGCACATGTTGCAAAGAACTGAAATGTGGCCGCCATCAAAAATAAAGTTCAGCGACCAAATTGCGAAATCCGTCGAGAATCAAAGATACCCTAATAAATTTATCCACGTGAATGGCAACAGATATGCTGATGGGATATGTTCACAACACCACAGGCAACAGCACGAGTGGCACGAACGTTCTTTGCTAATATACAGCTCAAGGGTGATGTGAACCCTAAACTAATGTAGCCGCATGGACAATTCATCCAACACCTAATGTGCATGCAAGTGCTCTGAGTTTTCTCCAAATCGTCGTCACCTCCGATTCCCCAGATGTTGCCGCATCAACAACCAGCAAAGCCCCCCGGACTGGACAGCTAAACCCGACGAGAGGACGATAAAGAAAGAAAGCCATGAGCGGAGGATGAGAGAGATGTGGAGCTTTTGCGAACCGAAGACACGTTACCCCCACCTCGATCTTGATCCAAGACTCACGTCACGAACCCTGTCAAGAAACATTAATATGCCCACATGTTTTGGCCGAATCATCGGACCCCCTCCGCTGTTTCCTGAGGGCCTTTGGTCGGGAATGAGCTGCCAAATTCGTAACATGGACGACGGACCCTGCCTGAGCTTTGGGATTTTGAAGTCCCAGCGTTCGTTAAATTGATTGATTGATTGAATGGGATTCGGCAAGGTGGTTCAGGATTCATTATCAAACCGTATCTTGCCATGTTACCTGTTCTTTTCCGGGCTTTGTTTAAGTTAATCTAATCGAACTGGCCTTACCCACTGTATTTTTTAAAAGTCCAGTCCTGAAAAAAAGAAAGATTTCCTAGAATGGTCCGGGGCTTGTTGTCTTGCTAGTTATCACATCGAGTTGGTATACAAACGCCCAGAAGACATTTGTTAGATAGCCAATTAAAAAATCGAGTGAATTCTCATGCACCTTGTTTTGATGTATGCATAATCAATTCTTTGGAAGTTGATTTTTCTTTTAACTAATAATCACTCAAACATCGTTTCTGGACATTCATTGACACGACTCTTTGCAAATCCCGTGTGAAAAAAGTGTCGCTATCTGGCGAGATTAGTCAAGTATTTAAGGAGGGGTGTTGAGCAACAAGTGTTCCGCCACCCAAAGTTGGCAAGAGCCAAATTTGATTGATGGAGATTCAGTGGACTTGAAGAAATTGATAAAAAGAGGAGAAATGTTGGGGGTTTCCACATGAAGGCCATTATGGGATGGAGAGTGATCCTCAAAAGTCTTAGTTGGACATGTGAAAAGCGTTGGAGGGACGAGAGAAATTGACCTGAAATTGATGGTCAGCTTCTGTTATAATATACAATGAAATGGATTGAGATTGGGGGATTGAGTGGAGTGACTTTTCAAATTGAGTTTTAAGGAGGGAATTATCTGGTTCAGGTGATACCTGATGCTTGCTAGCTTTGGAAGGGGGAAGTCGCCTTCACACGCACGGGCCATGATTACGCTTGAAATAAAGAAACCCTATTCACGTTGTGTCATGAACTCAAACCCCCAAAAAGAAGGATGGGAAATTTTTCTTTAATAAAAAAAATAAACGAGATAAAGAAGTTGAAGATACTCTTGATAATGTTGGAAAAGAAAAAAGAAAAACAGAAAATGGAGGCCGAGGCACAGCGAGGATGTTGGAAACATTGGAGGAGAATAAAGAAGTCCAAGATACTTATGACTTTTGGAAAATTGCCCAAAAGTCTTCAACCTATTATACCTTATCAAATTTAATCATATATTTCAATTTTATCAATCAAATTCCAAACAAATTTATGTTTTGCAAATCGACTCTATCTAATCAATTATAATCATAAATCGTTAATGTCAATATCGATCATTCTATGTGAAACATTTAAATGTGGACAATTTTTATAATTATTTCCTTTCTTTCTTTCTTTTTCTTTTTCTTCTTCAAAGCCCGATGAGGGTCGAGGCCTTAGGGCTACAAGCCTCACCTACGATTAGTAGGGGCTACGGAGCCCTCGCCCAATGGTTGTAGAGGATTAGCCGGGCCTCGCCAAACTTGGTAGAGGAGAAAAAGGAAAAGAAAAAAAGAATAGGAAAACATAAAAAATAAAATATAACAAATCAATTTTTGAAAAAAATATAAAAAAATATTCAATGTCAATGCCGACCATCTTAAATAGCATTATCAACGTCCACATCAATTATTTTCAGTTAAAATTAACTTGATGTAATCAATTGATAAAATATAAAAAAATTTAGAACTTAATTAATAGAATATAATAAGTTTAGGACTTTAAGACTTTTTTTAATGACTCCAAATCGATTAAGTGGAGAGTCTCATGATGTCCCGAAAAGCATTCAAGTCTTTTTGGCATGTGAGGTGCAGTTGCGTTTAAACTAGATATGGAGGATTTGATGCATTGTGATCAAATTCAGTGATTTTTGGCAACGATTTGACACGTCATGCCGTGGCGTGATTGAAGAATTTATATTTAAGAGCAGGTACTTTTACTTATGTGTTGATGAATCGTGGTACTAAAGAAAAAGAAAGCTATACCATTCCTTTTTTGGTCGGCAGTCCACCCGACTTAGCGGGAAACGAAAAGTTTCGTGTGAATTTCGCGTTCGTGCGTGATATGAAAGTACGAGCCATTAAATAAATAAAGGTGCTCATATGCCGAGACATGTATGGCAACTTTGCCTACGAAAAAATCGAACCGGAATGTACGATTAGACCGTTTTAGCTCATGACCGGTTGGCGACTTTTAAAGATAGATGCCCTTTTCAGGAGCTTTTGGTTCCCATGTTTTTCAGACGATGAACAATGGTTGGAGACCGCTGAACGTGCGTAATTTAGCCGGGTCATCCATGTTAAGGGTAGTCAGTTTTTGATTCAGTTTTCGATTCAATCTAACCTAATAAAATCAGTTATTTTTTTCATTACTTCATGCTACATGTTATGAATAAATAAATTGTCACTTTTTTTAAATAAAAATAAAAATACATGTAATTAGTCCAACCCAATTCTGTCTTGGAATCGAGAATCGACTGCTTGAACACCAATTGCATTTTTAAGAACTAAAAACTGGACCAACACTCCCAAAAATCAAACCCAATCGCCAATTCGATTAGGTCCAAGCAATTCTCAATTTGAGCAATACGTTTTGCATATCCTAACCCATGTTCATGCCAAAGGACAAAGATTACATGATGCCATTAATGAGTAACCGTTTAGTTTCTTTAAAAAAAAATCATGCTAAGAGATAAATAATCTATTAAGTATCTCTTAACATATCACTTGAGTAATCCTCCTAGAATTTATACAGATTTTGTATAAGAAATAGAAATCTGCATAGCTGACTCGCGAATCGCAACATGGCTAGGGAGACACTGTTAAAGTATATAGCAATATGATGTTTTCTTTGGAATCCTTTGCCAGGGAGAACACAAGGGCTCGACGGTCATGTTTCCGAGTTTATGCCCCTCGCTTCGAAAACCAATGGATACGTCTATTTACATTCTCTTCATTAGAACTATCGTATATTTTGTTAAGTGGTTATTTGAATACACTTTTTTTTTTTCGCTCTTAATTATCTACTCTTGTCTCGCACCACTTTGTTGAACGAGCCATTGTGAGGAATTTTCAGAATTCGCTGCGTTAATTTCGTTGCGTTTTTGTCAATCCCAAAATCGCATTCTTCTCTCGGCACCACTTATTCATTGCAATTACCCTAACGCCTAAGTCAAGTTTCGTGTATGCAGTGACTTTACAACAAAACCACGACTTATGAATGGAAAAAATGTGATCAAAATAGAGTTAAAAAACAGAGTTTTGCCTGTTCATTTCAACTAGACCTATCAAAATGAGTCATTTACCCAATTTTTGTATTATCTAAATTGATTATAAATGAATTATTTATTTTGATTAAATGGGTTTAAATATAAATGAGTGTTAAATGAGTCATAAATGAGTTTATAACTCATTTAGATCCAACTTATCTCTACAACTCTCTACTAATTTTTTATCGCCATCACTCACTCATTCTGCATTGTCATCTTAGTTTGGGTTTTTTTTTTTTTTTGTTAATTGGATTTAAAATGAAAATATTTTCACAATATGAGCTAGATCGGATATAAATCAAATCAAATATCAATCATTATATTTATAATGCATGAAAATTAGCAAAATAGGTTAAATGAGCCTATTTTGATCCACTCATTTTTTGACCCAGCTCATCCTGGTCTAATTTCAACTTGTCAAAGAGAGGGTACAAGGATATCTTTTCTCACGTTAGGTTTGGGGAGCAATCAGAGACCCTGGTAGACAAGTTTCTTAGGACAAGTTCGAGACAAAACCAAGTGGGTACAGTTCCCTTTTGGTGTTAGCATGCTCAAACAGGTTTCCTAACAATAGCCATTGATAAGAGACTGACAACTACCCTAAATTATTTTTACAAAACTAATTATAAATTTTAAAGAAAAAGAAAGTAAGAGATAGTACTATGTATGAGAATAGAGGAATAGTGTTCTGAATGGGCTGCCTTTACACTATCAAGGATGAGTAGATCTGCCTTCGCCAAAGCCAACAAAGGAGAACCGATGCACTTTTGCAGCAATTTTGTGATGAAAAATAGAGGTCAGGTTAGTTAAATTAACTAAATGATTAGAAATTAAGCTGATGGTATTCTGATGGGCATTAAACTAAAACAGAGGGAAGAAAAGGGGATTATGATTTGTTGGGGGCGTTCGTTATATCTATATTTCTATACACAAATTTAAATCATTTAATTTGATTATTAGGCTATGACAAAAAAAAAAAAAGGATCTGATTATGTTGTGTAACACCAACAGAGTTAAAAGTTGGTTCTACCATAAAAGAGGTATACATGCAACTATATCAATTCGTTAGGTATCTGTAGAATCTAACCATGAATTGAGTTTTTTTTTTTAAGATGCTAAAAAATTCAAGAACACTCTCATTTGGTATAGCTGTGGTTGAGCGATAGCTGTGTTGATTTTTCATGTTTATTTGATTTACTCATCTAAATATTTTCTTAAAATTCAAAATAGGATAAAAATAAAAATAGGCTCAAAATCACTTCTTTTGTCCTCTTTCTTTTTGGGCCGACCCGATTTGGGTTTTGCATCCCTACTTGTTAACACATCCCTGATTATCATTCTTATCCACTTGAATGTTCAAGAATTATCATGATTTTGTTAATGAATGATCTCAAAGCATCGGTTAAACATAATTTGTAAAGACACGAAATGAGGAAAGAAGTTTCTTAGAATTCGTAAATTTTCTCTCTTTGGTTATTTAAGATGTACCTATGATCACTTCTTAACAAAATCTACATATTTTTTTATTCTATCAAATGCCAAATATCTCTCGAGCGAGTGCAGGAACAGTGGTCGAGGAAACGACATGATTAAGAAGACTTCGTCATCGTTTCGTATTCGAACGCGTCGCCCCTTGATTATGGCCTTCTATTGCTGCATGACTTTGGTGACCCGCGAGAAAAGGAGAACGAGGAGTCAACCATCTTTTTCTTTTGCCTTCTTGGGACAAATGCCCAATCGTTCAATTTTCATTGGTAGTAATTAATAATTTGTTAGAGAAAGTAAATGCAGCTGTTGAGATCGGCTGTGCTCCATCATTAAACGCGGCTACGCGTTTAGAGTGCTGGAAAGCATTGATGTTCCCATCCCAAACCCTAACTTCTACTTAAAGCTGGAACGCCAGATTTGCAAGTTCAGACAATCACGCAATCTTTCTTACCCGATAGTGACAATGCTTGAAAGACTACTCGCAATAATAATGGATGAGAACATTATATTTTGGAATAAATATACTCAAAATTTTAAAATTTATTATGAAATTAGAATTGTGTCCTAAATTTTTTGTAAAGAAAAATTAATGAGAACACTCAATTTGATCAATTCGACATGTTTCAAGATTTGATTGCGTTTTTTGAAAATTTTAGAATCCTATTACACTTCGTAACAAATATTAAGATTTAATTACATTTTTAAAAAAATTTAGAATTCAATTGCATTTTAATAATGAGTTTTTATGACTTGTGGTGCACTTATGCCTAATATTTCCATCATGACTTCTAAATGAACGGTCAAACAAAATTCTTTGTGGGTCAATATATAGTTTCATTGACAATCCAATAGAACTACACCTAAACTAGCATAATGCACAAAAGTCTACTTCTATAACAATGGTAGTGCAACATTCTAGAATTTTAATTTTTTTAAATCAATAGGAGATTGAGTAGTGTATAAGGAATCCCGCGATGATTCGGTTCGACCACAAAACTACAATCCACCATTTCACATTAGCATTTTGCATATTAGATTAGGTTAATTCCTTTTTCCCTGCCAGAATTATGAATTGTTTAGACGGAAGTAGTTTGGCATAATTGGTAAATTCACTGACTGATTAGAAAGTGTGCACAGGTCAAAGCAAGCAATGGGATCTCTCCTGATTTTGTTTGTCAAAGCCAGCCACATGGGTTGGCCACTTTAGGTATACTAAGTTATCATAGATATGGATTTACCTCCCTTTTTACATAGATTCACGTGGGAAACACCGACATTTGTCCGCCCATAAGAAAATAAGCAGAAAAAGTTAATCAGAGGCAACCAAAAGATCACCCATCATTTTTACCTCCATTAACCATATGTGATATCAACAAAAAAAAGGTACAAAATGATTCCATCCATTAAAGTAATTAATTACTCTCTTTCTTTCTTGACGTAAAGACCTAAAGCTGCCATGACGTAGAGCATCATTAGTTTTGTTTTTTCACTTTTTACGCGGATCTCTTTGAGCACTTAATTGACTTTTTTCTGGATATGATAATCCCCCCTCCTACACACAATTACTAGAGAATATAGAAGTTTGTGCTTTTATGAGTGGTCTTAAGAGGACATGCAAGTGTGATAATTATAATTCAAACCTTAGTTAAGGAAGACATGCATGCTTATAGTGCTTGAGTAACCCTTTGCACTTGCATTAAACACCATGCAATTAGAAAACTCCCAAAAAGAATACAACTCTCGGTTTAGTTGGTTGGAAGTGGGGAAAAATAAACGAATACAACTCTCGGTTTAGTTGGTTGGAAGTGGGGAAAAATAGTAACATAATAATACATCAATTATTATTATAATATACTCAAATGGATTATTTATTTCTGCGTAAAATTAATCTCTTGACTTGTCAAATTCTTTACTCAGAATATCTGAAATTTTCAAATCATATAAATATCGGCACGAGGATACACATATGTACATGTATATTTGCATTTTTGAAATTTAACCAATACTTAGATTTCGAGGGAGGGAAAATATTTTGCTTCTACTTATGAAAAACAAACATGTATCAAATCACGAGATTGACTGAGTGATTAAGGATGATTTGCGCGTGAATTAGGCGCAAACCCGTGCATTAATAATTTCATATCGATACTTATTTTGGTTCGAATAATGCCTTAGTTGATTTATGAGATCAGCTGGATATTTATGACGTCACCGCCTTGATCCGGGAAATGAAAAACACTGCTTGGATGAATAGGCGTGTCCGTCTCTCAGTGGACCGAAAGAGGGACTCGGGGGCGTGCGCTAGTGGGGGCCCCACACTAGACAACACACGTGGATGGTCTGAAACATTGACCAATCGACAAGCTCATTACCGTTTAATCAAAACTCTAGGGAGTGTGTTTTTGAAAAACTAAAATAAAAAAGGGAGTTTGTTTTATTTTCATCGAATGCTTTTATTTCGTAAAAAATAATAATTTAAGAACTTTTTAATGATCACTTATAAAAATAAACGAATAAAAATATTTTTAATATTTAAGGAAATATTAAAATATAAATAATTGTTAGTAATGAAATTATTTTTTATCAATTAAATATTTGAAATGATGTGAATAATTTTTTTTTAAAAAATAATTTTTAAAAATTATTCATTTTGCATGAGATAAACTGAATCTTAAAGTCAAGTGAGATAAAGATCTAACAGGCTTGTTCCAGCTATGACCTGAGCTGCCCCTTCTGCCTAATGCTACATGGTTGGTGGGATATCATATGTCACCATTAAATCTCTCTTTTGTTTTCTTCCTCCCCATGCATGAACCCAAGCTCTACTACCCCTTTCCTTAATTTCATGCAATGACTCCCGAATATCGCACATCGTCACTAGTTGATTTCATTGTTCTTTTGAATGGAATATGCTGATGTCATAGAATAATAACTCGAATGAAAACTTTGAAATATAAGCTTGAGTGCCAATGCATAATTTAAGGAATATCACGTGAAGGTGTACATTTCATGTAAGGCTATTTGACGATAATCACTTAATCTAAAGGTGCATGGAGGACTCAATTTGACTATGGTCCTTGGGATTAAACGGGTCTCATCATGTGCAATTATTCAATAATGACTAGGGCTTTTGGCACAAGGATTATTCCTACATTTACCTTTAATATGCTGATTTTAAAAGGATATATGAATCCTTTTAGAACTTGCAAAGAAATTCTCATGACAAATAATTAAAAGTTCAAACAATTAAAATTTTTTGTGATTTTTCAAAGTTAAAATTAAATCGATTTCGGCTTGACAAATAACAAAACTAAAGAATTTCTTTTTTTCATCTCATTAACTTAACATTCTTTTTCCAAGTCTAAACACACAGATACACCCACAATTTTTAAATCAGTTTTTTTATAAATAATATAAGTAATGATGGACACAAAATAATTTCGTTTGAATGAGAAAAATGCCAACGTGAAAAAAGTAATTTTAAAAAAACCGAAAGCGCATTGCGAAACCCTAGAGACATGGGAGATTGAGAAAAAATTGTCCCCTTTATACCATGAGGAAGACAGAACACATGCCCATCGCTTTGCAGTTTGACAGACACAAAGATAAGTCGAGATTATATATATATATATGTGTGTGTGTGTGTGTGTGTGTGTTTTCACCCCCGAAATGCCGCCAAAAAGAATAAAAAGACAAGACAGGACATTTTAACGTTGGCAGGCCGTGGCCCGTGCGGTATGGTCGCTCTTTGCAGCTCAACATGAATGAATGAATGAATGAATGAAGCAGTAGGTGCACTGCATTTGCATTATGATGTTAGATAAGGTCCACAAAAACTGAATCATATTAGGTATGTTGATGCATAAACGTACGCAATTGATATGTCTCAAAGGACGTGACGGACGACTGGCTTTTAAGTAGATAGGTCACATCCAGCATTCAATGATAATTTATCGTCAAGTAGTCTTTTCGAGGAGCATTTTGAATGTACCGACAGTAAAAAAAAATTAAAATTGAGAATTGCAAGCTTTGTTTGTGATGGATTGACTAATGTATAAGAGGCGCTTATCAAGAAAATAGAAGTAACAAAAAGAACACAACAAAAAGGCTCCAAATGATGATGCCCCTGCCATTGTCAGCATTTTCTCACAAATTGATAAATATCTGACTAGTTAAAATGTTCAGATCCTTATTTAAAATTAAGTTAGTCACTTTGAAATTTTACTTGAAATAACATCAATTTGTAATCTATCTTTACAACAAACGATCTCACTTCAAGAATTTTTTCTGAAATTTTTTCTTTTATCTTTTTTTAAAATTTTTTCCATCTCTCTCTTCCCTATGCGTCCCGCAGAGTGCCTTTGCATGACCGACGCTCTTGTTTATCCATGGCCACACGAGGAACAAAGTCTGAAAGAAAATGGAAAAAGAAAACACAAAATGAGAGAGAGAGAGAGAGAGAGAGAGAGAGAGAGAGAGAGTAAAAGTATTCGTTTACGCCTTTCCTCGAATCTCTCCAAAAAGTCCAAGCAATTTCTTCACAGGGCCAAAGGGGAAGGAGGAAAAGTAATAAAAAAAAAAGAATAATTGTTGTACCACCTGCCATGCACACTGCACATTTTAGCTGTATTGCCACTACATTATTATTGGTCATAAATGATTGGACTGAAGCCATTTTTCAAACTTTCAATGGGGCCAGGAAAATTTTGAAAAATCGATTAACAAAAAAAAAAAAAAAAACTAACTTTCCCTGCACAACCCTTCAATAATACTCATTCTCTCCTCTCCCTCTGGAATGGAAGGATTCTGACTCCTACATATACACCTCCCCAGCCAGCATTGTCTCCTCATCTCTCTCTCTCTCTCTCTCTCTCTCTCTCAAAGGGTATTGCTCTTGAGCTCCATTGTTTCTCTTGCTAGAAGCCTATGAAGAGCATTTCATATTAATTTTGGTAGCTGAAGTTTCGTTTGTTTGTTGCTGTTCTTTTTGGCAGAATCAGAGAAATGGCGCTACACGCATGGGCTCTGTTCCTGGGTGTTGTTCTGATGTCTTCTGGGGCAATGGCTGCTGCTCCAAGAAAGCCGGTGGCGGTGCCATTCGGTAGAAACTACGTGCCCACGTGGGCTTTTGATCACATCAAGTACTTCAATGGCGGCTCCGAGATAGAGCTCCACTTGGACAAATACACAGGTGAATTTATCTGGACGCCAGAGAGTGTGGTTCGGAAGTTGGAATAAAGATTCGACCTTGAACTTTCGAGATAATAGCTCCCTCTTTTGCTTTGATTCCTTCTCAGTTCTTCGCTGGTTTTAATGTGTTTGTTTGATTCTTGGGGTAACTAAAGGTACTGGCTTTCAATCCAAGGGATCTTACCTGTTCGGGCATTTCAGCATGGACATGAAGTTGGTTCCTCGAGATTCTGCAGGGACGGTCACTGCTTTCTATGTGAGTAACTCTTGCCCCTTCTATCGATCATTTCGTGTCATTCAAAAGCAGGATGCCCCATCCGAGTATGATCTGGTTATAGAAATGGGGTTTACAATAATGGTTTATTTTGGTTTTTAAAGTGATCAACATCTTGATTTTTTCTTGAGATTGCTTCCTTTGGGGCTTGTCTTGTTGCTCTGTTTTTTCTTCTTTCCTTTATTTTTTCTTTTTCTTCATCATGGGATCATTCGTCATGCGAGATGTGATCTTCTGTTGCAGCTCTCATCTCAAAACGCAGAGCACGATGAAATAGACTTTGAGTTCTTGGGGAACAGGACCGGGCAGCCATACATATTGCAGACCAACGTGTTCACGGGAGGAAAAGGAGACAGGGAACAGAGGATTTATCTGTGGTTCGATCCCACCACCTCCTACCACTCCTACTCTGTTCTCTGGAACATGTATCAGATTGTGTAAGTCCCCATTTTCTTCCCTTCTCTCTTCTTTTTTAACTTCCAAGTTTGAACACCACACGATGACCCTGTTCTTGCTTTTACTAGATATGAATTTGAGAACAGTATTAACGAAAGATCTACGCAGTGAAAAATTATATCTACAGGGTAATGACCAATTATAACGATAATCGACGCTTAACCGTCCATTTGTGCTCCTTTATAAGCTGAATCTTGTTTTGTACTGCCTTCCACACCTGTATGAATCGATGGTGAGAGGGGGACAAGAGCCTTTCTAATCAAAAGTCTCTCGATTTCAAGAACCAGTCAACATGGTCTCTTGTTCTCTCTCTCTGTCTGTCATGGCAAGTGGGAATTATTATTTTATTATTCTTTACTTTACGTAAAAATCCGTCAGAGAGAAAGAACAAAACCTGGTAGCGTCGTAGCGAGCAGCAGCTGATCTATTACTGGCAACGGGGCTGATTCACATCATAAAACAGATCTCAGATCAAATCTTCAGTCTGATGTGTGTCGTTTTCTCCCCCGAGCTGTGGTACAATCTTTAAGAAATTTGCAACTGCACTGTCCCATCCCAATCAATCGAATTTATTATAACTGAAAAGCACCTCCCCAAGATGAACTTTCCCAGAAATGATTCCAACCCCACTGCCTCCTTCCCTTAAAAGAAGAAAAGAATAGGAAAACTTCCCTTTGGTTACATCTCTCTCCACACAAATCTTTTTTTTTTTTTAAATTTGCTTGTGTCCAAGTGTCGCAATCACGAATTACATGCGAAGCCCCCTGTATACAGCTCACGCATCTCAACCTCATACTAGTCCCCGACAAAGGACAAGAGCCCCTTATGTCAAACAAGCTGAGACGAATCAAAGAGAGATTCATGCAACTATTTGCTCTACTTTGGTCATCGGTGGGGTTGTTAGGACTCAACTTTTTCGTGGGCCTCCCTTTTTCAATGTTGTAGATTCCGACAAGACTTAGCAAAAAGATTGCCGCCGATGACTTTTTCTTGGTTTCTTTCCCTTTTTTTTTCATAAAATGTGAGCAAATTGAGGGGAGCGAATCAACAGTGATGTCCATCTTGGTCTCTAGGGATGTAATTGCTGCCTTGCTAATCACAGCTCAAAAGCACATTGACCTACTCTTCAAGCTTTGAAAACACAGAAAAAGAATTCAAAATTTTCACACTATGTAACAATCATGAGCAGGTAGACTTCTTATTCATAGAGAAAGTCCATCTAATAATACTAATTTATGTTTTCTTCTATAAAGATTTAGAATTAATTCTTGCGAATGACTGAACCTACGATTCAATAGTTAAATTGGGGTTATTCAGTATTGATTTCAATCTGCTTTTGTGCAGATTCTTCGTGGATGACGTGCCGATCCGGGTGTTCAAGAACAGCAAGGACCTGGGGGTGAAATTCCCCTTCAACCAGCCGATGAAGTTGTACTCGAGCCTGTGGAATGCAGATGACTGGGCCACCAGGGGAGGGCTTGAGAAGACCGATTGGTCCAAGGCGCCGTTCATAGCCACCTACCGGGGTTTCCACATCGACGGGTGCGAAGCCTCGGTTGAGGCCAAGTTCTGCGCTACTCAGGGCCAGAGGTGGTGGGACCAGAAGGAGTTCCAGGACCTCGATGCCTTCCAATACCGGAGGCTCCGCTGGGTGCGCTCGAAATACACCATCTACAACTACTGCACCGATCGGAAGAGGTACCCCACGATGTCCCAGAGTGCAGGAGGGACAGGGACGTCTGATCAAATTCTGAATTCGGTGATCATGAGAGATTTAAGAAGCTAAGCATGAAAGATGAGCCTGAGAGGATAGATATTGGTTGCTATATCGTTGCTGCTTAAGTTATGTTTTACCACTATTCGTTCATCTATTTCCGTCTCTTTGATAAAAGATGTGTGTGGGACTGGGGCCTCAAGTTAAGCAGGTGTGTACCATTGTGAAAGTAAGACTCATACCTTGTGAGCTTCTAGATGTATTCATCTGCTGGGAAATAACAAGATTGATTGCTATTTATATTCTGTTTCACATTGCTGGAGTGAACAATGTGATATTATGTTTTGGTGTCCGGGTTTGTCTCTGATAGAGGAGCTATCGAATGGTTGCTAAGAATTGTTTAACTCAGGTGATTGAAAAAAACGATGAAACCTTTATGATTGCTAGGAGGGGCAATTCAGCGTTGGCCTAACTTTGGAAATATTTCAGTTTCAAATTAAGGAAAGTGTTTCCTAAAGCTAGACTGCATGTTCTAAATCACGCCAATCCATAAACAGCTCGTACACTAATCAGATGCTCCTGACACGGTCAATGTTCCTGTGATCTAGCTCAGCAGTTCTCAGATTAAGCCAGGAAACTTGAGGAAACTCTTAATTCAGACGATGCGACGGTGCTAAACCTAAGTGTGTTGAGTGTGATTCCACTGAGAAGCCAAAGCTAAACACAAGTCGGTTTATGGTGCCAATCCATCTACAAAATTTATCCTTGAATATTTGATGGAGCATGGAGAATCTGTCTCCACCTATGTTTACTAAGTTACATCAGTGCAAGTAAACAGGGTTGATCATCTGAGCTTCAGGAACTTGGATTGTACACAAGCATATTATAACTTTGGTATTTCTTCATCATGATCGGATCTAGACAGTGTCCTTGTTTCCGCTGTGCAGTTTTAGCTTTTTCATAAGAATTGTAACTATTAGAAGTATACAGGAAATTTGAAGGGCACTAAAAGCAAAATGTCCAAGAAGTGTCGGTCTTTTAAGTTTGATCAAGCAAAGGAGGTGCTTCAGCCAACTGAAAAATTGTACAGGACTACCAAAATTGCTTAGCCTCAAAGGTGAGTGAATAGAAACAACTACTAGATTGGTCATGACATTTGCGCAAAGCCAGTATTGCTGCTGTAGAGCCAACTGGCTTTTGAGCATCTTGCCTTGTCAACTCCATAGCATTAGAGCGTGACCAATCTCAAAATGTCTAAAAATTTATTTGGGAAAAGAGCTGAAGTACGTTTATTTTTTTCATACTAGGAGATCAGAATTTAAGTACACAATTAATAAGAATCTTGAATATCACTGAAGTTCTTGGCCTGGTCTGAATGAGGACTTACAATGATTTCAAGAATTGAAATACTCTTGAGCCACTTGAAAGTTTGGGGCTTAAAAAATATTAACTAATAATATGAAATCGTATAACAGAGATGTAGCAGTAAATCAAGATCTCAGTTAGCTGGAAAAGAAGGTGAACGAACATAAGCACCAATTCTAGGGATCAGCATGCGGAAGTGAAAACTTGCAGTATCTGAACAGTTGAATGCAACATGAATTTTAAAAAGACTGGACATGTATTTCAAGAATTGACATAACAATCAAGCTGGACAAGGGAACAAAAGACCTAGAGATCTTTAGCATCAAACTGTTTCGTCTCAAAGGTGCTGAAACCAGCAGCCCATAAGACTAATTCTAGATCTTGGTTCCACCAACTTGTTACCTTAATGGGATTTTTTGGTTGATTTCCCATTAATAAACCATTCTTAAACTCTGTTAGCAATGATGATAAACCTACGTCTATAAAATGTCATTCCAACTCAGAGGCCAAAGATGATGATAAAGGTCTGTTTCTAATGTACATAAATTCTTGGGTAATCTATCAATACTTCAGTTTCCATCAGTGCAAGTAAATGGGTTTAACTGTCTAAACTTCGAAATATCAAACTCTATGCACGCATAATTCAGGGTTTCAGTACTTCATCATGATCAAATGCACAGTTTTCTTGTTTCCACTGTGCTCTGTCGTAAGATCTATAAATGTATTGGACATCTTTAAGAGCTTCATAATGTCAAAGAAGAATCAGTCTGTAAGTTTGCTTGAAGGTGAATGAATAGTAATGACAATTTGATGGATAATAAAGTTCGACACAGCCAGTATCACCTCAGAAGAATTCATGTATCAGTTCTAAGCTCGCCTCTGTCAATTCCACAGTGGAAGAGCATGACCACCTCAGAAAGGTCTTAAATTTGTTTTGCCAGAGAGCTGGACTATGTTTCTATTTATTATTCTCACCTAGAAGCTCAGGATCAAAGTACATAATTCATAGCAATCTTGAATATTTCTGAAGTTCTTGCCCTGGTTTTGATGGCTAAAGGTACAGGTGCTTCTCATTAAAACAAACTAAATTTTGTTGTTCAGAGAATGAGGACCCTTCATGATCCTCAGGAATTGATATACTCCTGTGCAGTACTCAAGGTGGAGACGTTGGAACACGTGCACAAGCATAATGGATACACATCACAATTCACAAAGACGTACCACTTAACTGAGATCTCCAATTAGCTGCAAAAGTAGACAAATGATCATAAGCACTAATTCAAAAGATTTGCATACTGAAGTGAAACGTATAGAACCGGAACAGTTGAATACAAGGTGAATTTCAAAATAAACAAAAAAGGCCATGCATCATTAAGAATTGCCATAATCATCCCACTGAAGGATGTAGAAAACTAACAGATCTTTTGTGACATAGAGTTCCATGTCATAGGTGCTCTAAAACATAACTTCGAGTGTACTGCAGACAAGCAAGGAAAATTAACAAGCTTGAAAGGCAAAGCTCACTGATATAAATTGACCATATGATTGCAAGAAATCAAGAAAGCTCAGCTCTGGCACAATTTGTTGCCTCAAAATGGCGACGGGCTAATGCTCAACCTATGAAATCCCTTTTAACAATCTCTACATATACAGACTACAAATAGCATCTTGAGAGATCTCTATGGTCGAAAGCCAAATCTCTTGTTGGTTCATCATTTATTCATTATTTGGACAACATGAGAAGTGAGTACAATGGTTGCTACAGGGATGTTGATGCAGTAGATGTCCGCTGCTTATTGCCAAGGATGATTACTATAACTGTCACATCATCGTGATATTTCCTTCTCCGTCCCACAGGAATATTCAAGAGCTCATCAGCACTAAAACCTGCAATAGGAACAAGAAATATTCACTAGAAGAAACGAATGCTATCACTAAAAATCTGGTTCTTGTTACTTCTATAGAAGTTGCCATTCCAAGGCAGATGGATGGGTCAGATTAATTAATCTTTTTGCAGGTTCTGCTTTCTTTTTTCACTGCTTGAACAGCGGAAACCAGAGGATACCGGTCCAATTGGCAATCACTAGCTTGCTATCATTACAGAGCTTGTTTTCATTGCACCACCACCAAAAAGGGGACCTAAAAACAAAGAAATGCTATCTCAGAAGCAATTACCTGCTTCATTGGCCGCTCTTTGAACAAGCTTTTCAATGAGGTGCTTTGCAGGATCGCCAACAGGATTATGCTGGATGAAGAGATGAACAAGCCACACAACCTCATCATTACTGAAGAAGTCAAACAGCCCATCACTTCCCAGAACAATAAAATGATCATCCTCTGACACTCTATGGCTCATTGTGAAGGGATGGGAATAAACATAAGGAGGGCTCCGTAAGTTCTGAATACAGAGTATGCCCATCAGCATATCATTCATTTTGCTCTGCGAGGATTAAAATAGTTTATGAAAAAAAGTCAATTCGAATTATATAAATATATTAGTGGATTCAATATTTTCATCTTCAACTAAAGCATGCATAAACAATTGGCTACCTCTTTGAGGTAACCGACACCAACTGCTCGAGTAACCTTTAGTTTCCCCTTCACTCTTCCATTTACAATAGGATGAGGATCGTCAGGGTGATCCTCCAAAAGCTTCTTCTTCTCTGACTCATTATCCACAGTATGAGTTTCTGTCAGCTGAATTGCATTCAAAGCACCATCCCGTGTGCCATCACTTGTTGCCAATATAGCCCTGCTATCTCCTAAATTTAGAAGATAAATGTCATTCATGTGGAGAAGTGCCACCAACACACATGATCCGATAGATACCAGGTCAGGCCGATCTTCCATTTCCTGTTCAACCATGTACAGGAAATCACTTTCTGCTTGAGCAACAGCATCATTGAGACAATTTATCACCCCACAGCGAAAAGTCTCATGTGTGGATGCATCATCAGAAGACTGAAAAGGGTCACTTTCTCCATCTTCCCCACTTAAAGTGTATGGATCAGTGGTTAAGCAAATGTCATTATTGACATTGCCATGCCCTAATGACGTACTTTCAGAAAGTTGATGCAGTGAACTACTTTCACATGACTTATGTAGCTGCATTGTCTGCCATTCCAGGTTATGCAGAGAAGAAGTAATTCTGTCATAAAGTGTCCCAGCTAAGAAATCAGCAGCGTCACGCCCATTAAATCCATCATATATTCCACAAAAGAGCCACCCATTTTCTTCCGAGCACACAGCCTGGACTCTATCCTCACCTGCAGCCCCTCCTGCCATTTGTACATCCATCACATTAAGAAAGCTCGAGGACTCTGTTCTAGTGGGAGCACTCTTGGACTCACAAAGGTTCCTCTCATTCTCGACAATCTCAGAGTCCGGTGATCCACTCCCAACCAAGGGAGTAGTGCTATTAGTGAAGGACAATGATACAAGGTCCAACCGAGATAGGGAAGGAGAAGATGTCAATCTTCTAAATGATTTTGGAGAGTCAATGCTGGGCAAGATTTCCTCTCCTATGATGCCATTACAGATTCTTGTGTTGGCTAAAGTTGCATTGGCACTCAGAGCAGCACCAGACAAACAAGAAAAGGAGCCATTCCTCATCTTCATGGTGGAACTCCAAGTCATGACACTTTCCGAAGCATTGAATTCATCTTCGATGCTCACCAAGCTAGTGTAGCTAGTGGTATTGCATTGATAGCCAAAACTGACACTTAGTTCCCTTGCAGGCATGGGGACATCAATGTTTAATTTTTCCACAATGTCTCTTGTAGAAGATGGATGATGCGGATGAGTCAAATTCCGCTGGCAGGACATGTCCGATATCAGAGCAGTAATTCCTTCCCATGAAAGTTAACTAAAGGCAAAGTTTCAAACATTTGGATATCGATAGAAGTTGTGCCTGCAGAATTCAGAGGAAGCAAGAAAGATTCAAGGGCTTAATATAAGCAACTTTTGCTAAAGGTATCACCTCAGTTTAATAAACAACAAACAATTTTGACAACACTTGTTTTTGACACATGAGAAGCAAAAGGTACTGAGTGTCTTACCAAGACAGAGGTAATTATCAAAATCGAAGGCATTTTCTGATAATCAAAGGCAAATGCCCCCCATTGTAGTTGTCTCTCACTGATTCTTTGAATGATTCAAACTTACGTAATTCACATGCTAGCAGCCAAAATAGATCAAAATATGAATATTTCTCAGGAAATAACCTCATTAACTGTTCCTTGGATTAACCATAGGTAAAGTCACCTATAAAATGTGGCGCTATAGCACATTGGTATGAAAATCAATTAACAAGAAAACCATGTGTTTTGCATGCTTTGCAAGAGCATCACGACGTTTCTGTTCCATTTAATTCAGTTAGAGCATCATTGTGCAAGCAATTTTCTTCTAAATCTTTAGTGCATTTCCTCTTCACCATACAATTAATGATTTATTGACAGTCAAGATTAGAAACCTACTGCTGGCATTTGGGAGTCTATGTTGAAGGTAAAAGAAAACATAATTAATGATGTAAATTTGAGATATTGCATTTGTGAAGGCTAACCCTTGAAATATTACTAGTTTCAGATACTTCTGCAGAATATGAATTAAGGAGATTACTGCATGTATACGTTATGTTGCTTAATTTTTCCACTAAATCAGTTTATTATCATATTTTTGGAAACCAACAACAACACTAACTATCTTGGACTTTGCCCTCAAGGCTCCAGATATCACCAAACTGGTACTTCAACTTCAGCAATCGAGTACCGTGATTAGGTGGCTCAGAAATCACTGTATGGAAAAGTGCATCTCACTTTAAGTAACAAAGTTAATCCACTACAATGGTTATCTACAGAAAAGGTACTCAGAGAAGTAATCAAAAGTTCAACCACAACATCTTTCACGTAGGATTCCACCAGACACCAGCACAATATAAACTGAAGAGTTACTAGCAAAAGGAGAGGAAAAAGGGGGCGATGATGGGTGAAAATTTAAATCATTTCACAGTTCTCACAAGCAAATTTTATTGGGAGAACAAAGGAATTAATCAAGATTGACTCCACCCAGATGAACTTGTCCAGAGATGCTATTTTCAATTGAAAACTAAACATTCACGTCCATATAAACCCAAGTCCAACGTGAACGCCAAGCACAAGCACAAACCTGTTCGGAAAATGGTTTTGCTCTCAGCAAATGAGCCCAGGACTGCCAATTGATCAAAGTGCCTTGGAAATCCTGGGCACAACATCAAAAGGAGATTAGAATAACGCATAGAAGAAACACAAAACAGAGAGAGTTTTGAGGCACGCCACTTCACTAATCAATCACTGACCACGCAGAAGAAGGAAAATAAAATTACCGCCGGTTTCATTCTTTCAAAGGACCAACAGGGCCAGTGTGATTTGCAGTCCTAAGATCCCCATCCGATACCAATATTTATTCTCACCTGAGCTTCCAACAACACCAAAACTGTTAACGATCAAAGTGAGTGATGAATGAATTGGTGGGAAAATCATGAATATCAGCGAGCACAAGAGAGGGAGATCCAATCCTCAAAAAGCAAAAAAAAAATTGAAAATGAAAATCTTGAACATAAGAGAACAAAATCTGAAGTTAACTCATGGAAGACTGAATCTTCATAGAAGTGGACTCGAATGGTAAGATAAAACGAACGTACAATGTTCCATGCGGAGTAGTTTCCTTCCTTTCTTCCCCTTTCTTATATTGGGTTCGAGCTAAAAAGACTGCAAAGAAGCAGTTAAGCAAGAGAGGAAGATTCAAACCTGAATTGTAGGATCACAGATGTCAGAAGCGGAAACGAGCCCGACCCATGATGGAAAGGAATGGTTTTTTTCTCCGGAATCAGCAAGAAAATCTTCAAACCGAGGGGCACGGAGGGAGAGAGAGAGAGAGAGAGAGAGAGGGAGAGATGAGAATTATATGAAATGGAAGAATTACTAGGAGAATCTAAAGGCTGGGTGGGAGCTAAAAGGTGGGGGCAGAGAGAGAGAGAGAGAGAGAGAGAGAGGAGCGGGGAAACATAAACAAATGAGCACGCTTTTAACAAGAAGATGAATATAAAAGTTGACCTTCCTCCAGAAAACGACGACAACCTTTTTAAGTAGAGAGAGAAGGGGTGGTGGGGACCAATGAGAACAGTGGGAGGAGAGATTTACGAGGCGAACCGACCCCAGAAGAGGAGAGAGAGAGAGAGATGGAGAGAGGCACGAGCGAGAGAGAACCAGTCGGCCGTCCTGATCGGAGTTCTCTCGATTGGGTCTCGGCCGTCGTGTCGTTTGGCAACTGCACTGCACCTTTCTTTGGCATGTGAGAATGATTTTGATCGCGACGACCACGACGATTCGCCGTGTCAAGTACCCTTTTTTTGGCCTTTTGTGCTTGATCATGAGTCAGACGAAAGACCTTTGGCTCCGCATTGATAACGAAAAGCACACAAAAGAAGAGAAGACGAAGACGAAATAGATGAGAAAAGAACTCACGAATCTTGATTTCCTTAAATTAAATTCATGGTCTAGTTTTTTTTTTTTTTTTGGTGGGTGAAACACGGTAATATATTAGGCATGAGCATAAAATTTTTATTACTTCCAGCTATCGATTTCATTTCTTGATTGAACTCTTGATTTCGAGTATAATCTCATGGTAAAATCTGTGTTAATATTGATAGGATGAGTCTTTTTTTTTTTTTTTGTGTGTGGATGATGAGTGGAGGAGCCTCAAAGTTGTCACCTTCTAGTCCTAAAATTTCGTACTTTTTTCCCATTTTAGTTGTATATATCATGATTGTCTACTTTAGTCATTTTATTGGGTCCGTTAAGTTTAGTAGATGGAAAGTTGCATGATATTTTATATTAAATATTATGTAAGATTGAAAAAATGATGAAAAAAATTCATGTAGCATTTTCTGCCTACTTAAAACCGATGAAATTAGATAAATGACTCAAGTGCACCCAACTTGCAAGTTTTAAGACCTAATTTACAAAATGAAAATGTGAATACTCAAGAGTAGTGTCTTGATAAGTTCTAGAACTTGCCTATAATTGTTTTTATTTTTTTGCCAAAATATCGTCAATACTTTTCTTATATCCATTTGCTTACACTTACGCCAATACTCTTAAAAGAGACAAAATATCATTTGACTATCTAAATGAAAAATAAAATTATTATCCACAATATCAATTAATGAAAAAATTATAACTGAATTTACTTGTCTGCAAAAAAGTATTGTGAAAGTTTCAAGAGTTTTGAATTAAAAAAAAAATCAAAATGTGTGAGCTGCGAATTTTAAATTAAGTAAAAAAAGTCAAAATCATTCCCACTTAATACAACAAAATCCCATGATGGAAATGTTTGAAATCATTGCCCAACAGGAGTCCTAAAGGGGGAGGATGAACAAGCCAACACTGGGGACAGATTCCTTTTCTCTTTGCAGTTGCCACCCAATTTGCAGCTTCATATACACTTTATTGTCAAAACAACATCAAAATTACATAAATTTCATGAGTAACATGAGCAATCTTCCATACGATGCTCTCACTCTTCTTTTACAAAGCTTCATGAACATTCTTTGAATCAGTCTCGATCACACGATGTTCCCAATTCATTCCTTAAGAGCCTCAGCCTCAGCAATTCCGACATAGTAAAATTGTCTCGAGCCCTTCCTTGGTCAGCAACACTTTCATAAACCAATAAACCAATGAAGTTATCTCATCGATGAGAGAATAAGAGGTCCATTTGATTTTATCAATTCCTGAATAATACGAACAAATATTCAATTCAGATGGAAATAGTTTATTGCATTGAAGTCTTGCTCAAGGGAGTTCTTGCTAAATTAAAAAACATCAATGAAGATGTATTATGAGCATTGGACCAACTTGTTATCAGGTGTCAGATCTCGTATCGACTTTCGCACCATGTTGCCTAGAAAGTAATTCTTTGCCAATGTTGTGATCTCGACTTTGAGGGCTTGACTTCATCCCCACTGAAAAGATAATGACCAGACCAAGGAATTGGAACATATTCAATTCAGAAAAATATGATCCTATCTCAATAAAAGGAAATTTGGGATTGAAGTATGTTATTCGCCGGAGGCGGGGTGTGGGGTTCCCTGGGTTACCAAAAAAAAAAAAAAAAAACATCAAAATTTTACCTTCACAGTATTGTTTAGACTTTAAAGTGACATCTTGAAGATATATAGCTAAGTTCTTCTAATTGTCACTACTTGAGATCCGAAGTTTAAATGGATACTTGAGTAGGGCCAATTTTTATCTTATATCCTCCACTTCCTACTCGTTTTCTTTGCTCTCCCAAACAATCCTTATATTTTTCCTCCATCCTTTTTTTCCCTTTCCTTTCACTTAGTACTCCCAAACAAAGCCGTAACGCCTCTTGAAGAGTGACAAAGGTCATGTAAGAACGTCCAAAGCATGATATCATCAATTCTTAAAGCACATAAACCACCATTGAATAAGGACAAGAAAAGAACCCTAAACCCAATATTGAAAAGGATTTCTTCTCCAAGAAAAGCAATAAAGATGCTGTTTGGAAGCGAATGAGCTTATCGGCAATTTGCCAGTGGACCATCGGACGGGACAAAAATGCAATTGCGGAAGGGAGACAGACGGCCCTAGATAGAACCAGCTAACAAATGAAAGCTAAGTTTAATATAAATCCCCCCATTTATGTTAATTGTTTTCTCAGAAGAAGACGGGTCCATGCAAGATAAACCCCTCTCTCTCTCTCTCTCTCTCTCTCTCTCTCTCTCCTGTGGACGATGACGAAACGCTAAGTAGTTTTTTTGGTAAGGACGAAACGCTAAGTAGTTTGACAGCGAGGTTTAGCATAATAAAATGGTGTTTACGGGATCAATAATTGGCATATTAAAAGACAAAAACCGAGCGATGTAGATGTTGCTTGACGTAGAAAGGCCTGGGGCGTAGTCTGTTAGCTGCATCACAACGTTTGTTTATACATGGAAAATGGAGACGGATGTGACAGAAGGAGACAGGGAGTGGGCGAGAGGGAGGACTAAGTCAAAAAAGAGATGGTGGTGGGGTTGCCGATGGAGGGCCTCCTACGACTCCACATCAGTCATTTGGGTTGTCTGAGGATTTGATGTCTGGGATGAACAGTACACTACCGGTTCCTTCGATATATTCGCGACCGTAGCTGATCTTGAAGAGCCAAAATCAACAGCCACCTCCATAGCATAGCTCATTACATATACCTTGGAAACGGTGACGTCTCTTTTCTTTTTTTTCCTTTTTGTGCTTGTTTTTCTCATATATAATTATTAAGACGTACAGTTGATACGCATTATATTGCGACTTTTGACCTTTTTAAAAGTATATAAGGAAGTCGATGATATTGAGATATAGATTGAGAGTTGAAATCTTTTTCCCTACTTAAAAGTTGTCTAGACATTTGAAATTTGCTGCATTATAGGGGTAAGATAGAGATGATTGGTTGTTGCCATTGTCATAATTGGAGAGAGAGAAAGAGAGATAAGTGTTATGGCGAGCAATTATGACCATCGATATTGTACTACCAATATAATCTTGACCTATCTTAAATCTCACTTTTGCTTTAAATGGAGTTAGGTGAGTTTCTCTTTCTTGGATGTCCCTCTTGGAGAAAGGGTGATCCAAAATTGTTTGAAGGGATAGGCACTCTTTCTCTCTCTCATATTTTTATGCCAAAAGAATCTTAAACATTTTCTCAATGACATAGATATTTTGATATTAAATCTGCATGAAAAGTATACTACAATGAAAATATACCGTTTTTTATTTAATTATCATTAGATGTTGGTGATCAAAAGATTGGATTGTACAAATCAAGCATATTAGAGGATTTGATTACATTAAATGTTTGAAGAGCGGAATTGGAAAAGAACATTAGTTAAAAGACTAGATTAGTCTAGCATAACATGGTTATAGAAAGTAGTGGGAGTTGAGTTTAGTACAAGTCAAGCATAATTTGAACACTGTTTCCGGTATTGTTTAGAGGGAAAAAGAGAGAGGAACAATGTCAAAATAGATCACATGACGGGCCTGGAAGTTTTCGGAGGGTTTGACTTGTACCTCCAGTGGAATGGCTCAGCCCAATTAAAGAGTCAATAAAAGCAGGCTTGAGTTGTGGAGGTAATTGGGCAGGCTTGTCTGGTCTCTCCGAAATAGCATGAATCCTCTATCTCGTGCAGTGCTCCCTCAATGTCCCAACAAAACTCAAAGGCTGATCTATAGATGAGGCTGATATCAACAGTTGAGATTCACTAAGATACTAAGAGGAATGCCGTAAGAATAAAAGATTTTTGCCTCTTTCAGAATTTTTTGGCCTGTTCGAAATTGTGAAAATTCTTCATAGAGAAACTTTTGACCACACACGTGCATTCGTAAACCGACAGGCCTAGAAGCTTTGGGACATGCCCTGATCCTAGGTGAATTTTTTGTGCGACCCGGGTCCAAGAGCATAAGTAGCGAACAGCCTTTAATCAATCTGTTTTATTTTTCTTCCGCTAGAGCCTTGTAATCAATTTCTGAAAGAGAAACTGAGGGCAATTTCTCTTTGGGCACGAAAAGAATGCCGTACAGTTGGTTTATTTGGGAGTGAAGAATGATCCCAAATGGGGCCTTGACTACTCGTAATTAGGACTTAAGGCTTAAGATGCATGTCATGTAATTTATCTCAAAACAGGGGATTACATGGGTTGCCTGATATAAAAAGTTGCCGAACGTAAGAAAAACTCGGGCATTTTAAATAAGAGTACAAGGCCAAAGTGTTGTTAAGGATACTAAACTAATATGGAAATTGATTCACAAAATGATTTGTTAATTTAATCGGTTTATGGAATTAGTTGCATTTGGACTAAATCAATAGTTTTCATGAGATATTCGTGTTTGGTGCTTACTAATAATAGCAATTATAAAGGATCTGAGTACATGTTGATTGGAGATCATAATAAGTTATCATGGATCCAAAATCTTCTCGATTGGAGCATGCAAACGCTCATCATCGATTATGCTTATATGATTTGAAATAAAAAACAAGAAGAAAAAACCCACACTAAGGATTTATTTATTTCACTGAAAATTTATTGTTGTTGAAACATTGTCAAGTATTTGTTGCGTTGAAATCAAGTTGAAAAAATTGATTTTATAGTATGTGATAATAAGTAAATCTAGTAAAGGTGACTTGTATCATTAAAAATGATATGTAAGGACTAACAAACTAGAATCAATATCACCATTGTTTATTTTGTAATCTATCAAAATAACAAGAATTATAAAGAAATTAGGAAAGAAATTATACAATCATATTAGTAAAATATTATTATCTGATGGTGTTCATTTGGGAATGTAGAAAAACACAATACTGATGTGTCTTTTCTTTTTTGTTTTTTGTGTTTATGTTTAGAAACATAAATTATTATTAAGAGGCATAGTTGATGCACATTATATTGTGAGCTTTGTCCATTTTCTTAGAGTCTATGAGAAGGTCAATGATTTTAAATTACTAGTCGAGAGTTCAAATATTTACAGAGCCATGGCAAACAACTACGCCCATTAAAAATTGTTGCAGTCACCAATAACCATGACCTTGACCTTTGATATAAATTTCACTTTTGCCTTAAATTGATTTAGGTGATTTTTTCTTAGATTAATTTAGGTGAGTTTCTCTTTACTAGATCATGTCACATGAAAAAGGGCGATCCATCATTGCACATGCTCATGCGGCTCTCTCTCTCTCTCTCTCTCTCTCTCTCTCTCTCTCTCTCATAAAGTACGTTCTATGTTACCAAATCTTCGACCTTTTTCTTACAATAACATGTAGACATTTTTACGTTAAGTCCGTATGTGCAAGTGTATATAATAATGAATGTATACTATAATGAGTATATTCCGTTTTTTCTTTAAAGCACATTAGATGTTGATGATTGAAAGATTTGAATGTACATATTAAGGAGTTCATTGCATTAAAAAGTTTGATAAGTGGAATTGAAAATAAATATAGTAAAAAGACTAAATTGGTCTTAACGTGACATGATTTTTAAAAGTAGTGGGAATCAACCTTGAGCACTGTTCTGGGTATTTTCTAGAAAAAAAGAAGAAGAAAATCAGTATCAAAATGGACCAAGTGATGGGCCTGAAAGTCTTGGGAGGACTTAGTTATACTTCTAGTGGAGTGGCCCAACCCATTTAAGATTCAATAAAGGTGGCTTGGGTTGCGAAGGTAATCAAGTTCTTAGCAAAGGTAACGAACCTTCTTTATCGTACAGTGCTCCCTAAATGGCATAAATAAACCTCAACAATGGATGAGATATTAATAAAAGAATTTTGCATCTTTTGGAATTATTTGGCCTGTCTAAAATCGTGAAAATTCCTGATATAAAATTTTTTAATCATGCATACACATTCATATATCGGAAGGCCTAGAAGCTTTTGGACATGTCTTGCTCCGAGGAGAATTTTTTGTCCGAACTTGGGTCCAAGAGCAAAATTAGTGTATAATAGGCTCTAATCAAAGAGACCAACGAACCTTGTCATTGACCAAGAAAGGAATGTCCTACAGCAAAAAGTGGTGAAGATAGCCTTAAATCGCACATACACATACATGGAATTCACGTGAATTGCGTGCCATGCACTTCGATTCGTACGTCTTTCATGGGAAATGCTAAAATACCTTCTCTCTTTACCTCGGATAACAAAAAGTGAGACACGTACACAAGGTTTGTCCCAGAATACCTCTTCAACTCGAAGCAATGAGCCCAACCCTCTTCACTCTGCCCATCTCTTTCTCTCTCTCTCTCCACATAAAATGCACCTCTTATCTCACTCCTTTGAGCTTAAAAAAGACAGAACATTAGACACACAACAGAAATTGGTGGAACTTGTGAAACTTGCAGAACCATGGCTCCTTTACAGCCACTGCCGGGCCCGAACGAGACCGATTGGATCGTCCAAGTCGACGACGGCCTCAAGCGCAAGGCCTTCAACGACTGACGGTACTGGAAAAAGCAGTCTATCTACAGGGTTCGAGCCTGCATCACCGACCTCAACAGCAAGGCCTATCGGCTGTAGGTTGTCTCCTTCGGTCCCTACCACCATGGTGAGAAGCACCTTCTCTCCATGGAGGAACACAAGTGCCATGCGCTTTTCCAATTCCTCAAACGTTCCAGGAAGCCCCTCAAGCCCTTCCTCGACTCCCTGAGGGAGGTGGCGTGGGACCTTGAGGAGAGCTATGATGCATTGGACCCGGAGTGGAAGGTGTGCGGTAGTGAAGGAGTGGCGGTCCGGTTCCTGGAGCTGATGATCACTGACGGCTGCTTCATGCTCGAGATCCTGAGGACTGCGGAAGAAAGAGTGGCGGCAGAAAAGGTAGAGGGCATAGTGGATGGCTACGAGGATGAGGACCCCATCTTTAGCAGCCACGGGAAGCTCCACGTTATGGCGTACATAAGGCGGGACATGCTGATGCTGGAGAAGCAGCTGCCAATGCTAGTGCTGGATCGGCTGGTCACCATCGAGAGTGATGGTGAGAAGGTTAGTTTTTAGATTTCACTCCATCGTAAGAGAGGTTATTGCATGCTCACAGTTGTACTGTGTTAAGCTATAATAGTACCTCTCGATGATTTCAGATGGACTCCACGTGGGATCCATGAGATTAATTGGAGACCAGCCGACGATTTCATTATTACATCTATCCATCGGAAGCTTCTTTTTACACCGCTTATGCAAGTAGTATCCATACGACAACATTCTCATATTCAGTGCACTTGACTTCATCCTCCAACAACGCAGGGTCATGAATTCATCAACCGTCTCATCCTCAACTTCTTCTGCTCCTCCAGCACGCTCAGCAAGGGCATTGGCAAATGCCTACACGTCCTGGACGTCTATAGGAAGAGCCTGCCGTTCCAAGAGGAGAAGCCCGAGAAAAAGAAGTTCATGAAGGACAAGCCCACTGAGGTCCTGCCCAAGCTGCGTGAGGAGATAATCCGGAGGGCCACTGAGCTACATGAGCACGGGATCCAGTTCAGGAAGAGCGACAGCAGCAGCCTCAAGGACATCTCCTTTGCCAGTGGGGTCCTGAGGCTCCCCATGATCGTGGTGGACGACACCACTGAGTCCGTATACCTCAACCTTATCGCATTCGAGCACTTCCATGTTGGGGCCGGGAATGAGGTAACGTCCTACATCTTCCTCATGGACAACATCATCGACAACGAACAGGACGTCGCACTGCTCCATGCCCAGGGCATCATCCAGAATGCCATCGGAAGTGACAAGGCGGTGGCCAAGCTGTTCAATTCGCTGTGCAAGGACGTGACGCTTGAACCCAGCAGCAGCCTCGATACGGTGCACACGGAAGTCAGAAACTACTGCAGGAAGACCTATTACACGTGGAGGGCTACTCTCTGCCACACCTACTTCAGGAGTCCTTGGTCTATATTGTCTGTCATCGCCGTCATCCTCCTCTTCGCACTCGCTATAATTCAGACCGTATATACCATCATCTACCCTTAAACCCTCTCTATGCCTCTCTCCAATGCATTTTTTTTTTCTTCTATTTTTTGGTTTTTCTCCTGATGGTTGATGCTCGATAATTACCTCTTGATTGGTTGTTAACTGTTGTTATGAACCGTTTTCTTCCTGTTTTCAGTCTTGTTCATTGTCACTCTTTAAATGTTTTGAATGATGGACGTTCGGCTGTTTATTTATCAATATTAAATGAAATTTCTCTTGCTTCAGTCCTCATGTTTATCCAATTTGGCTAGGTAGTATGAAGAATGATCTACTTTTAGGCAAATGAAATCTTCCATCGCACCATTTTCTTCTTGATTAAAATTTGTTTACGAATTGCAGCCAACTTGAGTGAAACAAACATAGATAGTAGCAGCCACATGGGGAATCTACTCTGTTAAAAGCAGATACAAGTACAACCATCTCAGAAAAGAAGCAAACAACCCAGTCAGCCAACCATCAGGCTTCATCCTCACGCCAAATCCCACGAACTCTATGGTCTAGAGTATGGAACCTAAACATCCTTCCTAGAATCAAACTATTCCTATGGCAAATCTGTCAAAATGCCCTTCCCACAAAGGACAACTTATTCAAGTGGAGAATTTCACCTGATCCGTTGTGCCCTGTGTGTAACACAAACCCGGAAACTCCTGAGCATCTCTTTCTCCTCTGTCCATGGACAACCAAAATCTAGTCAGATCATAACTTACAAGAGCAAATCCAAGTAAGAGGACTTACAAGCATATATCAATGGATTTTAAGCTACAAGAGTGATGCTTCAGACCCACCGCCTCTTGAACTCGTCGCTGAAGTGCTCTGGTACCTATGGAAAGCACAAAACAGGGCAATCTTTAAAGCTAAAACACCAGCCCCACAGGAGACGGTAGAAGAAGCACTCAGCTTGCACGAAAATTTCAGAGCTTGGAGTGTGAAACAAGGGAAGAAATCTTATCTGAAGCAGACTTCACCTACAAGCTGGAAGCCCCCGCCGCAGAAGGGAGCCTTTAAGTTCAATGTGGACGCTGCCTTCGTCGCTGGTTCTACGATAGGTGTGATGGCTGGTGTGGCGTGATGTTGTGGGAAAAATTCTCGGTGTGCTTCGCACGACAAATCAGGGTTCTCTCGCCACTTCAGGCGAAAGCCTAGCTGCTCGAGAAGGGGCGATTTTCTTGCAAGAATGGAGGAGAGTGAATGGAGACAAGAAAGTCATTCCCTCTTGGATATTATGTGTACCGATGCCCACCTGGGCTGCTCCTTTTTTTACCTACTTAAATGAAATGGAAGGATGCATTTTAGACCAAAAAAAAAAAAAAAAAAAAAAAACATATGAGCTTGAAAGTCATCTCTACTCCCCATTGGCTTCAGAATTCAAAGTCATCTATCTATTTTCCAGTGAATATCTTTTCCAATCAATCATTAAAACAGAGACATACTTTTTTATGCCTGAGAGGGAGATACTTTGAAACTTCGAACATCCTTCCTTAAATAAAGAGAGCGAAAGATATTCCCCGTTATAGACCACCTTTATTGATGTAAGCTAATAGGGAACTGCTAATTATGTACAGAGAAATGCCCACAAATCTATAGAAATTTCAGTTCTCTACTCTTAATGAACAAAACTCATTTTCCATATGAACTGCTGTAATAAAAATGAAGCATGCCATCAGTGAAAACACACAAAAAGAAGGAAATAAATCAGACATTGAACCGATATTGTTTGGTCGGTATAACCTACCTCCACGAGAAAACCAACACATAATCCACTATCAAACAAGCAATATAATAGAGATTATACTCATATCTGAGCACTCAAACACTCTTAGCTTTTCCTAACCCTAGTGTTTAACCCTACATAGTTTTTAACGAAATAATATCTCAATCTTGCAAAAAGAATAAACAAATTCTTACTACAATAATTTAACTAGCTAAATTGCTCGAGCGTCATCACAACGAAAATTTCCATCTCCAAGAGCTCCTACTTTTTTTTGGCCTCAGGAAAGCTCAAGACTTTCACATCCTCTCTGCCGTTTTATATAATGCTGAAGAAGGCCCTCCTCACGATTCAAATAATGGAACTATCTTTTCTTTTTTTCCCACTTGGGCATGGGTCTCCATCGTGATGCAGCTTGCAGCTAGCTAGTGAGAGTTCCCTCAATTTGCGCCGAAGGGAGTCACATGTGCCTAGCAAACGGAGTTCATGCCTTCTTCCTGCTTTTATCCTTTTGACCTGTTTAGGGCCTATTTGATAATGTGCCAAATAGTGCGTAATTCTATTCTTTTGTTCTTTAGAACAAAGAAAAAAAAATCCATTTGGCAACTTTTTTGTTCCCCAGAATATATTTGAAATAGAATCGAGAAGGAAAAAAAAATTACTTTTTTATTCTTAGGAACAACTCCAGAATCAAGCTAGAATCATTTTTTTTTACCTCTTTTCTTTTTTTCCTTTTCTTTCTTTCTTTCCTTTTCTCTTCCTCTTCTTCTTCTTCCTCTAGCCAGTTGTTGGCCATGGCGATGGCCGATGATAGGCCAAACAAGTTCCGGCAACCTCGACAAGCCTCGTTGTAGTTGGGCAAGGCTTAGCCTTGGCAAATTTTGCGAGACAAGCCTCGCTAGCCATCGACGAGGGTTGACCTTGCCCAATTGCCGTAAGGTCAACCTTGCCCTAGCTTGGTGAGGTTGAGCCTCACGATAGCCCTTGCTAATGGTTGGGCAAGGTCGACCCTTGTTGGTGGCTAGGTGAGGCTCAACCTTGTCGGGGGCTAATGAGACTCCCCCAAGATCAGTGACCTTGTTGACTTTCATCTGGCCAGCCACAACTGTAGCTGGCAACCAACAAGAGGAAGATGAAGAGAAGGAAAAGATAAAAACATAAAAAAGAAAAATGTAATAAAATTATTGAAAAATTAAAAAATTCTAAGTCACTAAAAAAATTTGAGAATTGTACCGAATGCATTTCAAATACTTAGAAACTTGTTTAGGGAACAAAATTAAGAAAAAACATTTATGAATAAAAATTATTTTCGATAACAAAATAGTTATCAAATGCATCTTTAATTTCCATTACCAACTTCTTCTCACTCCTCTACAAAACAAACTCCATTATCGATAAACAAATAGAAAATGTGAGCCCATATTACAAGTTGACCGATCATGTGTTCATGTGTGGCCATAATTCTCCACTTATTCCGTTACTCTTGCAATCATCATTGACAGTAATGGGAACAACTCAGAAGCACCTCGTTGTCGAATTTAGAATTACCTGGCCGAGCATCCAAACATCCTCATATGTTGGGTTTCGTTCGGCTCAAAATCGAGATATATTTTCAACAATTGCAATGAACCGCAATTCAAGAGACAAGGTGGGTTACTTCAATAAATATTTAGGAATTATGAGTGTCCTTTCAAAGTAGCAATAGCTTGATATTGAGCTTCCTATAATTTTCCAATTCCGATTAAGCTCAGCTACCTTTAGAATAATCATCAATTTTGTGGAATCGATGGACAAATAATAATTCTAATTTTTCGATGTTGAAGAAGGGTAATGGAAGGAGAAAGCAAACATACAATGTGATCCTCAGGACACCTCCAGTTGAAGCCTTGGAGAAAAGCGAGCAAGACATTTGTAGCGGCAAGGAGATAAATAGTTAACGCATTCTTCCCTATCCACTCAACAACCAAGCATGATTATAAGTCACTGGAGATCTTCAATGAGCATAGTGAGTCAATTATAATGAGATTCACATCAATCTGAGACAGGCATTGAGAGCTAACATATTTTCAAAGAACTTTAACTTGATTAAGGACAAAAGAATCTAAAGTGAATATAAGGCTATGTATTGCATATGAACTTAAGCATAATCGCAGCGTTGCTTAATACAATTGTCTATCATCTTAGTCGAAAGCTAATAATCTTCAATTGTACTCACGTATCGCCAGTAAGGACATCACGTTCTCAAGAATGGGAAATATCGAGGTACGGACCTTTGGAGTGCCAAAAGTTGACACAAAGGGACACTTAAGTGCCAAAAGTTACAAAAGGTACACTTAAGTGCCAAAATTGGAGCAAAATGGATCACTTAAGTGCCAACGGCGAAAAATTTCGACCAAATTGTCATGTGTTCATTTTCCGGCGACTTCATTTGCTGACGGAGCATTTTTTTCAAAATAAAAGCTACGTGGTAATTTTTTTTAAAAAATTGTCCATGTCAGATTTTTGAAAAATTAAAATCGATTTTATTTTTTAAAAAAGAGGGGGAGGAGGGGATCGGCGAGGGCAGCCCTCGCCGATCCCCTCCTCCCCCTTTTTTTTATTTATTTAATAAAATTGATTTTATAATTTTATAATATTATTTAATTAATAATTTTTAAATCCACGTCAGCCAAAATGACGTCGTTTTGGCTGATTTTTGACCGATTCAGTTTCCGGCGAGCCACGTAGGCAAGAAAATTAATAAAAAATTATCACGTAGGATTTCCAGCAGGGTTCGGCGACTTGGCACTTAAGTGATTCATTTTTTTTAAAAAGTGGCATTTAAGTGTACATTTTGAAACTTTTGGCACTTTAAGTGTCCCTTCGTGCCAACTTTTGACACTCCTGCTGTACTTATGTCGGGAAATATCTGTCACTACAGCGCGTACTCGTCCACTTTTTGTCAGCATTAAAGAGAAGAAACAATAAAGCACATGACAAACAAAGGTTCCATTCATTCAAAGAGCATGAAGAATATCATTCGCACGACTAATAATGACAAGAAAAAAGAGATAGGAGTGAAGATATGAAAACATAGATCCCTAAAATCTACGAGAACACTTCTTCCGAGGGAGTGGATTTGGCTGTTGCAGAGGTCTTAGGAAACGATCGTATAGGATTGTAGCATTGAAGGAATATGATAGCTTACTCCCAACAGACGAGGTATCTGCTAATGGAATTGACACTGTTCTTTAGTTCTTGAATCTCCTCGTATAGCAAGGCATAATCAGGTTCATCCTTCTACTATTTCTGAGGCGCAAGCTCATCCTGAGGTTTTCACCTTTTGGGATGGGGCGAGCGGTTGATGGCCGTGGTAGTACCGCTGGTGCTTTCTCTTTGCGTTGCATGCCTTTCTCAACTCCTTTTGTTAGTCCTTTCTTCAAGACTTCCCTTGCAGCCTCATCATCTCATTGTCCAATTCGGACAATCTCATCACGCATGTTTTCCTATCTATTGGGTGTCATCCGCAGCATCATTTTCTTGAGGGTCCATTATCATTCTCGAGGTTGATTATTTTCTCGGCCTTGAGATCTTCAGTGATGCTGATACCTTTTGTGCACAAGATGAGAGTAATAAGGGCTCCGTAGGGTAATTTTCCTGTCTTCTTCTTGACGGTTCGGTACATGTGAAGGATTATCAGATGAGACAAAGAGAAATTTACACCATTTATGATGGCCCAAAGCAATCTTGCCTCATTTGACTCCAGATCATTCATTTTTGCTACCATAGCTGATCTTGAAGGGCCAAAATCCACAACCACCTCCATAGCATAGCTTATACGTATGCCTTTGAGAGAGCGATGTCTCTTTTCTTTTTTCTTTTCCTGTTGGTGTTTCTCCTTCATAATTATTAAGAGCCACACTTGATGCGCATTATATCGTGAGTTTTGATCCTTTATAAAAGTATGTGAGAACGAAGATCATATTAAGATACAAGTCGAGAGTTGAAGCTTTTCCTATTCTGAAAAGTTGCCACGTAATTCAGTTTCGAAAAATTACATTATGCCACCCAGGGCTTTTCAATTGGCAATTTGCCCCCAGGACATTTTAATTTTCACAATATCAATTTTGGCAATCTAATATTTACTGTAATGAAGGGGTAAGATGGTGATAGCTAGTTGTTGCCACTGTCATCATAGAATATTGTTGCGATCCACATGACCTTGACCAATTCAAATATGACTTTTGCCTTACATCGACTTAGGTGAGCTTATCTTTTCTAGGTCATGCCACTCAAGAAAGAGGCGATCCATTATTATTCGAGACAAACAAGCAACTATGGCCACTAATATTAATGCCACCAGCATGATCTCGACCAATCTTAAATCCGACCTCAACTTAGGTGAGTTTCTCTTATCTGGGTCATGTCAGTAGAGAAATGGATGATTCCTCATTGTTTGAGACGATAGACATGACCCCTCTCTCTCTCTCTCTCTCTCTCTCTCAAACACACACAAAGTAATTTTTATGTCATTGAATCATAAACACTTTTACGATGTTGAATAGATATTTTCATATTAAATTTGCATGAATAAGTATACTTCAATGAAATTTTTTTGTTTTTTTTATCTTATTGATTGCTGCTGACTAATAAATTTGCTTTTACAAATCAAACTTTTGACTGCAATAAAAAATTTGAAAAGCGGAATAAAAAATAATATAACTAAAAGACTTAAGATGTTTTTAACCTAACATGGTTTTAGAAAGCAGTGGGGGTTGAGTTTGGTAAAGCCCTTGATCACCGTTTTTAGTACTGCCTAGGAGAAGAAAAAAGAGGAACAACATCAAAATGGACCATCTTTGGGGCCTGAAAGTTTTTGGGGGATTTAAGTTGTACTTCTAGAGAAATGACCCGACCCAATTTTAGATTCAATAAAGAGAGCTTGGGTTATGAAGGCAATCAAGAGGTAGGTTTGACAAGCTTGTCCGGTTCTTTAAAAATGACATGAATCCTCTATACTCCCCTCAATGTCATACATAAATTTCAACGGTTGAGATTTACTGAGAAATCAAGAGAAACACCATAAGAATAAAAGATTTTTTGCCTCTTTCAAAATCCTTAGTATTGATGGGCCTAGAAACTTGTGAACAAGCCTTTCTCCAAGGAGAATTTTCTCATTCGAACTCGGGTCCAAAAGCAAAGGTAGTGAATAGCCTTTAATCAAAAACACCTAGGCACTTTCTCATTGAGCAAGAAAAGAATGTCCTGCAGTTGGTATACTTGGGAACACAATTTAGTGTGTGGAACGTGATCATATGAACACGCACACACATGTCCATATAAGCTATGCTTGCTTTTGGGGAATAATAATAACAATAAAATCCACATAAGTATTAGTTTAATATAGAAAGTCGACATTCCCGGTATACTTTTTACTTTGATGTGAGTTCTAATATATCTTTTTACTTGAATTAAATTTTCTCCTTATGAAACAAGTAACCGTCTGTAAATTTCCCTCAAAAAATTTATTATGAAAAGTGTCATATTAAAAAGGGAACTCTATACCTAAATTGACATTAAATATAATCAATCGGAGGGTGCTACCATAACGGTACGGTTACCTAAACCATCTAAATGTGGTTTTGGGATCATAAATTTAAGTTTCCGAGAGATGGGCAACCGAAATCACCTCCTCCCACTTTTCCAATTTGTCAAAACCAAAGAAAAGAATATCTTCTGGTCATTTCTTCTCTGTCACGTCACTAATCTTTCCTCACTGGCCTCCCAAACATGCCATGTCAAGGACTTCTCTCCTAATTATCCATGATTTATCAGAAAAAATCCATAAAATGTTTCATGTGATAATTAATTTTTTCTTAAATTAAAATTTGTAAATGATGAGTGAAGTAATAATCATTCTTGAAATTTAATAATTGTTTTTAATGGCATTAACGATTTCTTTGAGATAGTGATAACCAAAAAAAACTTTTACTTTGTGATTATCTTTCTTATGGTTCAATTTGCTAATTCATTTCCTTCTGTTGTTTTTTCTTTCTTTATATTTATAAAATCTAACCAAGTGGGACTTGAGGAAATCCCGCTAAGTGAGAGTTTCCACTTCTAAATTTCCAAAGAAAACTGGTTAAACAGGTCAAGCGGTTTCCTTGAGAAAGTTAGTGGTGGACAATCCACCGTTAGATTTAATATATCATAGTGACTGTGAGCTTCTCATTTTCCTAATCAATTCAGAGAATCCTTAATTTAAGGGAGACACTCGTGAGATACATGGAATTCACGTGGATTAAAGGCCATGCACTTCGATTCGTACGGCTTTCATGGGGCATGCTAAGACAAGTTCTCTCTTTACCTCGGGCGACAAAAAGTGAGACCCACGTACACGGTTTGTCCAGGAATACCTCTTCAACTTGAAGCACCCTCAAACTTTATCCTCCAACACTCCTCCCACCTCTCTCTCTCTCTCTCTCTCTCTACCTATAAATTCCCCTCTTCTCTCACTCCTTTCAGCTTAAAACAAAACACAAGAACATAAGGCACTTGAGAACAGAAACTTGTGGAATCATGTCTCCTATGGGCTGGAACAGGACAGACTGGATCGTTCAAGTCAACGAGAGCCTTGACCGCGAGCTCCCGCCTTCCGAAGAGCGACAAAACTGGGAGAAGCGATCCATCTACAAGGTCCGCTCCTGCAACACTGAGCTCAACCCTAGGGCGTACAAACCGCAGGTTGTCTCCTTCGGCCCCTACCACCACGGCAAGGACCACCTCCACCCCATGGAGCAACACAAGTGTCGCGCGCTCTGCCGCTTTGTCAAGCGGTCTGGGAAGCCCATCGAGTGCTTCTTCGAGTCTCTGAAGGAGGTGGAGCAGGTCCTCAATGAAAGCTACGATGCACTGGACCCAGAGTGGAAGGTGGGCTGCAACGAGGGCGCAGCTGACCATTTCTTGGAGCTGATGATCACTGACGGCTGCTTCATGCTTGAGATCCTGAGGACTGCGACAGAAGAGAAGCTTGACTATGCGGTCGATGACCCCATCTTCAGCGAGCATGGGAAGCTCCACATAATGCCTTACATAAAGCGGGACATGCTGATGCTAGAGAATCAGCTGCCAATGCTAGTGTTGGAACGTCTAGTCGCCGTTGAGAGTGATGGCAAGAAGGTTAGTTTCTTAGATTTCATTCCATCATAAGAGAGGTTATTGTATGCTTGCAAACTGCCGTACTATGTTAAACTAACAGTACATCTCGGTGATTTCAGATGGACTATCCATGAGATTGATTCGAGACCAACTAACAATTTCATTATTACATCTATCTATTGGAAACCATTTTTTACATCTCTTAAGCAAGGAGTATCCATTCGACAACAATCTCATATTCATTGCACTGACTTTACACTCCAACGCAGGGTGACGATTTCTTCAACAGTCTCATCCTCAACTTCTTCTGCTCCCCCAGCAAGGTCACTGGAAAATGCCTACACGTCCTGGACGTCTATAGAAAGAGCCTCCTTCTCCCCGAAAAGAAGCCCAAGGAGGACAACTCCAATGAGGACTCGCACAACGAGATAATCCGGTTGGCCACCGAGCTTCGCGAGCATGGGATCCGGTTCAAGAAGAGCGATTCCAACAACCTCACGGACATCTCCTTTGCCAAAGGAGTCCTGAAGCTCCCGGCGATCACAGTAAATGATATCACCGAGTCTGTATACCTCAACCTTATCGTGTTCGAGCATTTCCACGTCGGGGCTGGGAACGAGGTCACGTCCTACATCTTCCTCATGGACAAGATCATCAACGACAGAAAAGACGTCGCAGAGCTCCATGCCCAGGGCATCATCCAGAATGCCACCGGGAGCGACAAGGAGGTTGCCGAGATGTTCAATTCGCTGTGCAAGGAAGTGACGCTTCGACCTGTGAGCAGCCTCGATGCTGTGCACGTGGAGGTCAGCGAGTACTGCAAGAAGACCTGGTACACGTGGATGGCTACTCTCTACCACACCTACTTCAAGAGTCCTTGGTCTATAATATCTTTCATCGCCGCCATCCTCCTCTTCGCACTCGCTATAATTCAGACCGCACATACAATGATCTACCATTGAACCCACCCTTTGCCTCTCTCTACAATAATTTATTTTTTCTATCTTTTGGTTTTTCTCCTGATGGTTGATGCCCGATAATTACCTCTTGATTTGTTGTTGATTGTTGTTATGAACAATTTTCTTCCTGTTTTCAGTCTTGTTCATTGTCTCACTTTAAATGTTTTGAATAATGCACGTTTGGCTGTTTGTTTATCATTATTAAATGATGTTTCTCTTGCTTCAGTCTTCATGTTTGTCCAATTTCGCTCGGTACTACGAAGGGTGATCTACTTTCAGGCAAATAAAATCTTCCATCGCCCCATTTTCTTCTTCATTAAAATTTGTTTACAAAGTGCAGCGAATTTTAAGTGATACAAATATGGCGTTCAAAGTCATCTCTGTTAAAATTATAACGATACGCGGAAACGACAGGATCTTATAATTTACGTAAATACGAAAATACTAGAGAAAAATAAGGGCACTAGAAATTTACGTGGTTCGGTCCGAGTATCGGTACCTACATCCACGGGGAGAGCAAACAGCAAATAATCCACTATAATCGGAGAATCAGAGTTACAATCGCTCACACGCTCGAGTGTTTCCCACACCTAGATCTAAACCTAAACCCAAAGTGTTTACAAATAAACAATGTAAACTTACAGCACAAAATCATCGAGTGTTCAAGCCCTCTTGCAATTCACTCACGAACATACGAAAAACAAGAATTCCGTTCTTTCTTGTATGCTTCGTACGGTAACTGCACCTTCTTGGCTTGGCTTCTATTCTTGTGCGGCGATCTCTTCTCTATCCGCTGAAGAAACCTTTTATATATATATATGTGTAAACCTAGCACTACTAGGTTTCTCCTATAGATAAGAGAGGAAACCCTTGTCTTTATCCTTTTGTGCAAAAGTAATCCTAGTCAAACTTGGAATAACAAGAAAACCAATCTTGAATAGGATAGGAAATATTTTGAACAAGTCAAAATCCTTCTATGGATCGAGTTCGTGAAAATTCAAACTCGAGTCATAATTTAACAATTCTCCATATAGGCTTGATGTTTGAAGCCAAGTTATAGTGCTCATCATCTATGCTGCTCTCCCAACGCCCTGACGGTGCTCACTCTCCACAGACGCCAATTATGCTCAAGCATAGGTTGAGCTTTGCCAAAGGAATAGGCTTGGTCATTATGTCTGCCGAGTTCTCTGCCATAGCAATCGTTTTCACAATAACATTACCCTTTGCTAAGACATCTCGGATGGAGTGGTACTTAATATCGATATGTTTTGTTCACTCATGATAAACCGGATTATATGCCAAATATATCGCACCTTGGTTATCACAATGTATATCAATCAACACTTTTCTGATTAAGCCCAAAGTCCAAGAGCAAACTTCATAACCATATCGCCTCTTTCGCTATAAAGGTTAGTGCCATGTACTTAGCCTTAGTTGAAGACAAGGCAACATGATCCTCTAAGAATGCTTTCCAACTCATTGCACCACCGCTAGCGTAAACACGTACCCTACTAAAGACCTACGATCATCCAAGTTACTAGCGTGATCCAAATCCACATAACTAGTGGTTTCACTGCCATTACTGTTCCTCCAATATACTATACCCACGTCTGCAGTCCCTTTCAAATATCTGAGGATTCACTTCACAGCTTCCCAATGAGCTTTACCAGGACGCTTCATGTAGTGACTAACTATGCTCACAGCTTGTGAAATATCAAGCCTAGTGCACACCATAGCATACATAATACTACCCACGGCACTAGAATAAGGAACACGGGACATATGCTTCTCTTCCTCCTCAGTCTGCGGTGATAATTTATCTGAAAGTTTAAAATGATTTGCTAAAGGTGTACTTACAGATTTTGCTGACTGAATGTTAAAACGTGTCACAATCTTTTCAATATATTTCTTTTGAGATAGAAGTAAAACTCTTGCAACTCTGTCTCGCAAAATCTCCATACCCAATATTTTCTTTGCAGCACCTAAATCTTTCATCTCAAATTCAGCACTCAATTGCCTTTTCAGCACATCAATATCAGACATATTCTTAGCTGCTATCAACATGTTGTCAACATATAAGAGTAGATAAATCAAAGAACCATTCTCCAATCTCCTAAAATAAACATAGCTATCCATTTGACTTTTTGAGTAGTCCTGACTAGCCATGAAAGCATCAAAACGCTTATACCACTGCCTAGGAGATTGTTTTAGCCCATTCAAAGATTTCTTTAACAAGCAAACATGATCTTCCTTACCCGGAATAGCAACTCCCTCTAGTTGCCTCATGTAAATCCGTTCCTCCAACTCACCATGAAGAAACGCCGTTTTCACATCTAACTGCTCTAGCTTGAGATCTTGCGAAGCAACTAAAGCAAGTAAAACACGAATAGAAGTATGTCCTACCACAGGAGAGAACACCTCATTATAGTCAGTGCCCTCCCGCTGTGTATATCCTTTCGCCACAAATCTTGCCTTATACCTTGCTGTCTCAACACCAGGAATGCCCTCTTTCCGTTTAAAGACCCATTTACTTCCAACAATCTTTTGGCTCTAAGGTATTTCGACCAGCTCCCATGTCTGATTCCGATGAAGTGATTCCATCTCTTCACTCATAGCCCCAAGCCACTATGATGACTCACTACTGGCTATCACTTCAGAATAAGACGAAGGCTCATCCGTCTCCACCTCGTCACATACAGTTAACGCATAAGCAATATCTGTATAACCATAATGTACCGGTGGTTTAATTTCCCTTCTCTGTCTATTTGCGGCTATATTATGTTGCAGTTGTGCTGATTGTTCACTATCACCGACTTCAGGAATTGCGGCCTCTTCTACAGTCTCAGCTTCTGTTACCTCCGAGGTCTCCAGAGTCTCCACCTGATGCTCCACCTCACTAATGACACCAAAATCTGTCTGCTCTGCTTGTTGTATTACAGAACTCCTCTGTTGAAGCATTGCAGTCTCATCGAAGATCACGTCTCTGCTTATTAGAAAACCAGGTGATCTGGGATCAGTGCACCACAACCGGTAACCTTTCACCCCATGTGCATAACCTAGAAATATGCACTTCTTCGCCCTCGGCTCATGCTTACCATCACTCACATGAGCATATGTAGGACATCCGAATATTCGTAATTTGGAATAATCAACAGGTTTCCCCGACCATACTTGCTCAGGAGTCTTTCACTCGATAGCAAATAATGGAGATCGATTTACCAGATAACATGTCATATTCATTGCTTCGGCCCAAAATTCCTTGCCAAGTCCTACATGTGAAAGCATGCATCGAGCTCGCTCAAGTAAAGTTCTATTCTTCCGTTTTGCCACGCCATTCTGCTGTGGTGTCCTAGGTACTGTGCGGTGTCTCATAATCCCTTCTTTCTCGCAGAACTCAGTAAAATCTTTACCATAGAACTCCATACCATTTTCGGTTCTCAGGCACTTGATCTTTTTATCTAACTGCTTCTCAATCAATGCCTTAAATTTCTTGAACCGATCGAACACATCATATTTGTGCTTTAGAAAGTATACCCATACCTTCTTTGAGTAATCGTCGATAAATGTCAACATATATCGGGCACCTCCTTTCGAAGGAACAAAAGATGGGCCCTAGACATCTGAATGAATATACTTAATCGGCTGCTTGGTCGAATGAATAACTGTAGTAAACTTAATTCGGCACTGCTTCCAAAAGATGCAATGCTCACATAAGTCCAGCTTTCCTGTCTTTTGACCCTTCAGCAACCCCCTTTCACTCAGCATCGTCATACTTGCCTCACTCATGTGCCATAAACGCATATGCCATAATTGAGTCAAGTTAGAGCCTGACTCACTTGATGAAACTACAGCAGTTCTGGTCATGATCTCTCCCAGTAGATGATAGAGAGAATTCATTTTCTTTCCCTTCATCACTGTCATGGTACCACGAGAGATTTTCAGTACTCCACCTTCAGCGATGTACCTACACCCAATATCATTGAGTGTCCCCAGAGAAATAAGGTTCTTCTTGAGCTCCGGTACATGCCTCACGTCTGTCAATGTGCGTACCACCCCATTGTGCATTTGAATTCGAATTGTTCCTATCCCCACAACCTTACAGGCTTCATTATTCCCCAAAAGAACTCTACCACTATCTACAGTTTGGTAAGTAGTAAACTAGTTCTTATGAGGCGTCATATGATAAGAATACCCCAAATCTAGCACCCATTCGTCTCCAGACGAAGTAGTAGTCACACATAAAACAGCTTCTCCATCACTAGTGCTTCCTTCGGCTACGTTTGCCACATTGCTTGTAGCATTCTACCTATCACCTCGATTTCTCCGCTTCGGACAATCTCTCCTAATGTGCCATTCCTCGTGACACTCAAAGCACTTCACGCATCCCTTGGACTTCCGATTGCGTGATTTTGATCTGCTTTTGCCTCTGCTGCTGCTATGCCCTCGATGTTGATCTCTACCTCGAATTGTCAATGCCTGCGCTACTCCCTGCACAAGACTATCATCACGTAACTTTCTTTGCCACTCCTTAGAGAACAGAGCGGACTTTACCTCTTCAGAGGTAATCGTACTACGCCCCTGCAATAGTGAATCAGTAAAGTGCTCCCACGACTCTGGTAAAGAAGCTAACAACATCATTCCCCACTCTTCATCATCAAGTATCTTACCAATGTTCTTCAAATCCATCATGAGTTTATTAAATTCATCTAGGTGGGTTCTGATAGACGTACCTTCAGTATATCTAAACTGAAACATCATCTTCAATATGTATAAGCGATTATTCAAATCCTTCGTTACACAGAGTGCATAAAGTCTTGCCCATAAGTCTGCGGCATCCTTCTCCTCAGCTACCTCTATTAAAACCTCATTCGATAAGTTTAACAGGATTGTACTCTTTGCTTTCTCCATTAGCTTTGCCCTTTCAGAAGCTTTCATTATAATCGGCAACTCATCTTTGCCATCTAAAGCTCTGGCCAAACCTTGGGTTGTCAACAAAGCACGCATCTTGATGCTCCATAACCCAAAGTTATTCCTCCTGTTAAACTTTTCAATTTCACATTTCACCTCAAACATAATTGCAATAACAAGATTTCTAGATAATAATCAGACAAGCAAAAGCCCCAAATCACAGTCAAGAAATCCGAATCCAAGCTTTGATACCAATTGTTGAAATTATAACGATACATGGAAACGACAAGATTTTGCAATTTATGTTAACATGAAAATACTAGAGAAAAATAAGGGCACTAGAAATTTACGTGGTTTGGTCCGAGTATCGGTACCTACATCCACGGAGAGAGCCAGCAGCAAATAATCCACTATAATCGGAGAATGAAAGTTATAATCGCTCACATGCTCGAGTGTTTCCCACACCTAGATCTAAACCCAAACCCAAAGTGTTTACAAATAAACAATGTAAACTTCTAGCACAAAATCACCGAGTGTTCAAGCCTTCCTGCAATTCGCTCACGAACATATGAAAAACAAGAACTCCGTTCTTTCTTGTATGCTTCTTACGGCAACTGCAGCTTCTTGGCTTGGCTTCTATTCTTGTGCAGCGCTCTCTTCTCTATCCGCTGAAGAAACCTTGTGTGTGTGTGTGAACCTAGCACTACTGAGTTTCTCCTATAGATAAGAGAGGAAACCCTTGTCTTTATCCTTTTGTACAAAAGTAATCCTAGTCAAACTTGGAATAACAAGAAAACCAATCTTGAATAGGATAGGAAATATTTTGAACAAGTCAAAATCCTTCTATAGATTGAGTTCGTGAAAATTCAAACTTGAGTCATAATTTAACAATTTCCATTCTCCAACCAATAAAAAAAAAATATCTCTATTTCCCATCGGCTTCAAAATTCAAAGTCATCTATATATTTTCCAGTCAATGTCTTATTCAATCAATCATTAACACAGAGAACATACTTTTATGCCCGAGGGAGACATTTTGAAACTTCCAATATCCTTCCTTAAATAAAGAGAACAGAAGATATTCACTGTTGTTGACCTCCTATATCGAAATAAGCTCCCCCTGAGGTTTTGATCTTTGGGATGAGGGCGAGCAGTTGATGGCCCTGGAAGTACCGCTAATGCTTTCCCTTTGCGTTGCATGCCTTTCTCAGCTCCTTTTGTTAGTCTTTTCTTCAAGACTTCCCTTGCATTGGGTGTCATCCGCATCATTTTCCTTACCACTCTTGAGGTTGATTACTTTCTCGGCCTTGAGATCTTCAGTGATGCTGATACCTTCTGTGCACAAGATGAGAGTAGTAAAAGCTTCGTAGGGTAGTTTTCCTGTCTTCTTCTTGACAGTTCGGTACGTGCGAAGGATTATCAGATGAGGCAGAGAGAGATTTACACCGTTCATGATGGCCCAAGCTATCTTGCCTTATATGACTCCACATCATTCCTTTATGCGACTGTAGCCGATCTCGAAGGGCCGAAATCCACAACCACCTCCATAGCATAGCTTATACGTATGCCATTGAGGGCGTGACGTCTCTTTTCTCTTTTCTTTTCGCATTTGTGTTTCTCATTCATAATCATTAAGAGGCACACTTGATACATATTATATTGTGAGCTTTGACCCTTTTTGAAAGTATGTGAGAACGATGATCATATTAAAATACAAGTCGACAATTCGAAGCTTTTTCCTGCTCTAAAAATTTGCCAAGTAATTTAGTTCCAGAATATTGCATTATGGCACCTGGGGCTTTTCAATAGGCAATTTGCACCCATGGCATTTTAATTCTTACAATATCAATTTAGGCAATCTAATATTTACTGTAATGTAGGGTAAGATGGTGATAGCTAGTTATGACCTCTTTCATATGTACACACGCTATAGCAAGCAAATATGGCCATCGATATTGTTGCTATTAGCATGACGTTGACCAATCTCAAATCTGACTTTTGGCTTAGATCAACTTAGGTGAGTTTCTCATTTTTAAATCGTGTCACTCCAAAATGAGGTGAACCACCATTCTTCGAGATAAGCAAGCAACTATGGTCACCAATATGGTGCCACCAGCATGATCTCGACCAATCTTAAATTTGACCTATATAGATTAGGCTCGTAGCAATGGTCGAGATTTGCTGAGAAATCAAGACAAACACCGTAGGAATAAAACATTTTTGCCTCTTTCAAAATCTTTGAGCCTATCTAAAATTATGAAAATTTCCCACATAATTTTTTTTAACTGAACATACTATTCAAGTATCGACGGCCCTAGAAGCTTTCGGACATGCGTTGCTCTGCGGAGAATTTTTTTTTTTTTTTTGTCTAAAAATCGGGTCCAAAAGTAAAAGTAGTGAATAGCCTTTAAACAAACAGACCGATGCACTTTCTCATTGTGCAAGAAAGGAATGCCCTGCAGTTAGTCTACTTGGGATTAAAATTGAATGTGTTTATACTTGATGATATATACTCACATATATTCATATAAGCTATACTTGCTTATGGAATTAGTGGCTTTCAGATTAAATCCAAGTATTTCTCAATTGGATCTCATAAACTGTTATAAAGAATCCAAATTCTTGCCGATTGGGAGCTCATAAATACTGATGGCCCATTATGCTTATGTAATTTGAAACCGAAATAATAATAATACTAATAATAAGATGAAGAAGAAGAAGAAGAAGATGATGATAAAATCCACACCAATAATTAGTATAATATAGAAACCTGCCTTTCCCGATATAGTTTGACTTTAATTTGTGTTTTAATATATCTTTTTAGTCGAATTAATTTTTCTCCAGATGAAACAAGTAAAAATTTGTGAATTTCTCATAAGATAGTCACAACTTGCCTTGTGTGCTATCTAAAGTTAATTTATTATAAGGAGTGTCCAATTAAAAATAGGAAGTCCATACCTAAATTGACATTTCATATGATCTATGCACACAAGCCTTTTATTTTGGGCAGACACTCATGAGGTACGTCGAATTCACGTAGATTGCTGTGCCACGCACTTCTATTTGTACGGCTTTCATGGGACATGCTAAAACACGTTCTCTCTTTACCTCGGATGCAAAAAGCGAGTCACGCATTACATGATTTGTCCCGTAATACCTCTTCAACTTAAAGCATTGGGCTTGGACCACCCCAAGCTTTTATCCTCCAACACACTTCCCATCTCTCTCCTTCTCTCTCTCCCCTCGCCCCCCTCCCAAAAATAAATAAATTCCCTCTCTTCTCTCACTCCTTTCAGCTTAAGAAAGAAACAAGAACATGAAAGACACCGGAACAGAAATTTGTGGAGCCTGTGGAACCATGCATCCACCAGGCCCGAACGAGACAGACTGGATCGTCCAAGTCAACGAAAGTCTCAATTTCGAGTTCCTACCTTCCGACGGGCAACAGTACTGGGAGAAGCGGTCCATCTACAAGGTCCGCTCCTGCATCGCTGACCTCAACAGCAAGGCCTACCTGCCGCAGGTTGTCTCGTTCGGCCCCTACCACCACGGCAAGGACCACCTCCTCCCCATGGAGGAACACAAGCGCCGCGTGCTCCACCGCTTCCTCAAGAGGTCCAGAAAGTGTCTCGAGCCTTTCCTTGATTCCCTGAGGGAGGTAGCGCAGGTCCTCGAGGAAAGCTACGATGCACTGGGCCCAATGTGGAAGGTGGGCAGCAGTGAGGACGCAGCGAGCCAGTTCCTGAAGCTGATGGTCACTGATGGCTGCTTCCTGCTTGAGATCCTGAGGACCACGACAGAAGAGAAGCTTGGCTATGCGGTCAACGACCCCATCTTCAGCAGCCATGGGAAGCTCCACATCATGCCTTACATAAAGCGGGACATGCTGATGCTGGAGAATCAGTTGCCAATGCTCGTGCTAGATCGGCTGGTCGCTGTCGAGAGCGATGGAAAGAAGGTTAGTTTCTTAGACTCCAACTTAACAGGGGTTATTGTATGCTTGCAAACAGCGGTACTATGTTAACCTCACAGGACATCTTAGTGATTTCAGATAGACACCACGTGGGATCCATGAGACCAATTCGAGACCAATCGACAATTTCATTATTAAATCTATCTATTAGAAACTTCTTTTTACGCCTCTTATGCAAGTAGAATCCATATGGCGACAATCTCGTATTTAGTGCACTGACTTTATACTCCAACAACACAGGGCGACGAATTCATCAACGATCTCATCATCAAGTTCTTCGACTCCTCCAGCACACTCAGCAAGGACATTGGCAAATGCCTACACGTCCTGGACGTCTATAGGAAGAGCCTGCTGCTCCCTCAGAATAACAAGCTACCCAAGGAGGGGAGCAAGGACGGCAAGGAGATGATCTGGTCGGCCACCAAGCTCCACGAGCATGGGATCGAGTTCAGCAAGAGCGGCACCAGCAGCCTCAAGGACATCTCCTTTGCCAGCGGGGTCCTGAGGCTACCCATGATCACGGTGGACGACACCACCAAGTCTGTATACCTCAACCTTATCGCGTTCGAGCACTTACATGTCGGGGCTGGGAATGAGGTCACGTCCTACATCTTCCTCATGGACAAAATCATCGACAAAGAGGGGGACGTCGCACTGCTCGAGGCACAGGGCATCATCCAGAATGCCATCGGGAGCGACAAGGCAGTCGCCGAGCTGTTCAATTCGCTGTGCAAAGAGGTGACGCTTGAACCCGAAAGTGGCCTCGACCCGGTGCACGCGGCTGTCAGAAAGTACTGCAAGAATTCCCGGTACACGTGGATAGCTGCTCTATGCCACACCTACTTCGGGAGTCCTTGGTCTGTATTGTCTCTCATCGCCGCCATCCTCCTCTTCGCCATCGCTATAATTCAGACCGCATATACCATGATCTACCATTGAACCCTCCCTTTGCCTCTCTCTACAATAATTTATTTTTCTATCTTTTGGTTTTTCTCCTGATGGTTGATGTTCGATAATTACCTCTTGATTGGTTGTTGATTTTTGTTATGGACCATGTTCTTCCTGTTTTCAATCTTGTTCATTGTCTCACTTTAAATGTTTTGAATAAAGGACATTTGGCTGTTTATTTATCATTATCAAATGAAATTTCTCTTGCTTCAGTCTTCATGTTTGTCCAGTTTAGCTCGGTATTATGAAGGGATGATCTAGTTTTAGGCAAATGAAATCTTCCGTCGCACCATTTGCTTCCTCATTAAATTTGTTTACAAATTGCAGCGAAATTAAGTGAAAAGCAAGTATGGCCTTCAAAGTCGTCTCTATTAGCCATCGGCTTCGAAATTCAAAGACATCCATATATTTTCCGGTCCTCAAGCAATCAATCATTAATATAGAGGACAAACATACTTTTATGTTGGCAAAAGAGCAGCCAAAGTGCCAAAACTTAGTACGCCGGGATACTTAAGTGCCAAATGCTAAGATATGTACACTTAAATGCCATTTTTAAAGAAAGTTGGATTACTTAAGTATTAATTTCAGTGAATGCCGCTAGAAATCTAACATGGCTTATTTTAATAATATAACTCGCCTACGTGACTTGTCGGAAAGCTCAGCCAAAGTAACATCGTTTTGGCGCGACGTGACATTTAATATAAATATTAATTAAATAATATAAAAAAATTAAAAATATATTAAAAAAGGAAGGGTGTGAGCGTCGGTAAGGGCACCCTTTTAAAAAAAAAATTAAATTATTATTTAATAAAATCAATTTTTGGGATTTTTTGGTTGATATGGCATTTTTTGCCACATGGACAATTTTTTTTTTTTTGTAAATTGCCATGTCAGAAAATAAAGTCGCCAAAAAATGCCATGTGTGTATTTTGGTTAGATTTTCTCGCTATTCACACTCAACCGATCCATTTTGATCCAATTTTGGCATTTAAATATATATTTTGTAACTTTTGGCACTTAAGTTCCATCGTACCAAGTTTTGACACTTTAGGGGCCCGCGTCTCCTTTTATGCCTAAGAGAGATTTTGAAACTTCCAACATCCTTCCTGGAATTGAAATTAAGAGAGCAAAAGTTATTCTCCTGTCGTAGAACTCCTTCAAAAGGCTAATAGTGAACAGCTAATTGTTTACCCGCAAATTATAGAAAACTGTAATTATTTAACAATAATAAACAAAACTCATATTTTCCTTATGAACTGCTATTATAAAAAAAGGCAAGCGACTAAATAAAACTGATAGAAAAAATAAATAAATTGGAAACTAAATTTATATGATTTGGTCGTTATAATCTATCTCCATGGAGAAAGCAACACATAATTTCACTATAAAACAAGTAATGCAATAGAGATTATAATCACACTCGAGCTCTCGAATACTTTAAGCATCTTTCAATCCCTAATTATACCCGATAACTCAATCAATGTTTAGCTCCTCTCAATTCTTAATAAAATAATCTCTCAATCTTACAAAAAGAATAATTAGATTCTTAGCATAATAATTTAACTAGTTAAATCACTCGAGCGTAATTATAATGAAAATTTCCGTGTGCCAAGAGCTCCTACCTTTTGCTTCAGAAAAGCTTTTAAGTCTTTCACATCCTCTCTGCCTCTTTATATAATGCTGAAGAAGGCCCTCTTCATGATTGAAATAATGGAACTCCTCATTCTTTATTTTTCTTCGGGCATGGGTCTCCATTATGATGCAGCTTGCAGCTAGCTAGTGAGAGTTCCGTCAATTTCCGCTGAAGGGAGTCACGTGTGTCTAGCAGAAGGAGTCCATGCCTTCTTCTTTTTCAAATCCTTTTGACCTGTTTAATTTCCACAACCAACTTCTCACGCCTCTACAAAACAGACTTCATTATCAATAAACAAATAGAAAATGTGAGCCCATCTTATAAGTTGACCGACCATGGGTGCATGTATGGCCATAATTCTCCAGTTACTCCATCACTCTTGCATTCACCATTAGCCGTAATGGGAACAACTCAGAAGCACCTCGTTGTCGACATTATAATTACATGGTCGAGCATCCAAAAGTCCTCATATGCTGGGTTTCATTCAGCTCGAAATCGAGACATATTTTCAACAACCGCAACGAATTACAATTTAAAAGATAAGGTTGGTTGCTTCAATAAATATTCAAGAATTGCTAGTTATTAAACCAAATTCATTTCCGAATAAGTTGAAGTTGCTGATTAGGCAGAGACTTATTAATGTAGTGAACGAGGTATCGATTGTCGATTAGTTACCTACTTTTCGCTTTAATGTCGATGTTTGTTCGGCTCTCAAGACTAGTTATCTTTGTGTCTAGTTTAATATTAGGAATTTATCTCCTTGGAATGTTAGATATATTTTTGAGTCATTTAAGAGTCGGAGTCATTCAAAAGCCCAGGTAAATACAAGTCTTGTGATCATTTTGGATAAGGTGAAAGGTGAAAAAAGAAGAAGTGCCTATTTGTCTCATTCTCTTCCTTGAATTGTGTGAATTGTGAGCGTTCTAACCTTCAAATTATCCCATTAGGAACTAGGATTGTCCTTCCAAAGTAGCAATGTCGATATCAGGCTTCCTATCGTCTTCCAATTCCCATGAAGCACAGCTGCCACTAGAATAGTTATCAATTTTGCGCCATCGTCGGACAAATGATGATTCTATGTTTCGTTGTTGAAATGGGGAAATGGAAGGAGAAAGCAAATATACAATACAATTCTCATGAGTCAGGACGCCTCCAGTAGAAGACCTGGAGAAAAGCGAGCAAGACATTCGAAGCGGCAAGGACATAGATAGTCAACGCGTTCTTCCCTATCCACTCTAGAACCAGCAGTACGCCTAATCCACTTTTAACTTTTCTATTCTTTTTCCTTCTTCTTTTTTTTTTTGTCTCTTCCTCCCTTGCCCCTTCCCCCCTCCCGGCGCCAACAACAATGGCTGGCCAACTCCGATGAGGCTGCCGGCCATTGCATGAGGGCTGCGAAGCCCTCGCCAACGGCCAGCCAGGGTTGTGGCCCCCGTCAGACCGACCACCCTCGCCGGCAGCCTCACCATGGCCTGGCCGCGGGCAAGGCTGCCTTTGCCCGTAGCCAAGGCGTAGTGAGGCTGGCTTCACTCAGATCTAGGTGAAGCCGCCTCGCCCAGGTCTAGATGAGGTCGCTAGCGAGGGTCACGACCCCCAGTGGCCTTGCCGCTGCCCCCAGGCCTCCCCCAAGTTTGGGCGAGGCCGTCAATGAGGGTCGCAGCCCCCGATGGCCTCGCCCATACCTAAGTGAGGCCGTCACCCATACCTAGGTGAGGGCTTTGCGGCCCTTGTGCAGTGGCCGGCAGCCTCGTCAGAGCTGGCCAGCCATTGCCGACAGCGGGAGGAGGGGGAGGAAGAGATAAAAAAAAGAAAAGAAAAATTAAAAAAAAATTAAACAAATTAAAAAAATTAGAAAAATAATAAAATATTATTAAAATATTGTCGTCAGTGCCGGTCTGGCCAAATTTGACCGGATGGACTAAATTGGCACAATCGCAAAAGGTTTAGGACTGAATCGATAAAAAAAAAGTTTATGACTGAATTGGCATAACTGTAATAGATTTAGGTCTTTTTTGGCAATTCCCACACATAAGATAGATTGAATGGAAAAGTCCACCAAAATTCTCTCCTGTGAAAGGGAGGGGGAATCAGTTGGAATCCTATACTCCCAGTTAGGCACGTCTAAGCCATATAATAATGAGATATATACAGTGGTAAGCACTAGTACTACAGCCCTGGAAGGACATGGCATCACCTAAGGAAGTAAACATGCTACAACAATGATGCAGTCTGAGGGAATGTTATCACAAATGCGGTCGACCGAGGGGAAACACTTTTCATTAAAGTGATGACTCTGGAAATTAATGAGCAAAATGCTTTTCATTACTCACGCAAAAATAAGGTCTTTCTTATAGAGAATGTAAGATATCCAGTGGTTTTTCATAGACACGGCAATGAGGTGGAATTTTGTTCGATTAGTCGATGAAACTCATGAGCGAAGTTCTTCCCATCAGGCATCAGCGAAGACACACAAGTCCCATTCAAGTAGAAGTGCTTTTTACTAAGGACAGTGCGTCAAGGAAGTTTCTGATTAATTAACAAACATTAACCAAGACATATTATGACCATTCGACCGACTTCTAATCAAATGTGAGATCTGGAATCGATTTTTGCATTACGTTGCCCGGAAAGTAATTTTTTGCAAATTTTGTGATCTCGACTTTGAGGGCTTGATTTGACCCCACCGAAAAGACAATGAGCGGACCAAGGAAATGGAATTAATTCAAATGTTGAAAAACTTATGCAAAATAAAATCTAATCAGAATGCAAAAGGACCCTTTGCTTTAACCGTTCGCCCCTCTCGTAAATCAATTTGCTGGTAGGTACTATCAAAAACGATGAACTACTATCTTTTTTCTTCATTGAAAAAAGAAAAAAACGGCCGTCTTCGTTTTCAAATTATATTGCGTTGCCCCAGAGGAAAAAACTTGACTTAAGAATTGAAGGTTTGATATATTTATCCAAACCAGCGTTCCCTCTTTTAGTTTTTTGCCTCTTCATCGCGACCCTCTCAAGATGAACCTTAAGATGAGTTCAACAGACTGTTAGGTGAGCCCATAAAATCCTCTGGCTAGGTGGCTCCTACAATAAGCATGGGCTATCCCAAGCAATTCCGACTGCATTTACCGTCTTGTATGAATGAAACTATAGTCACAATTAACCTATTCTAGGCCGGTTACAAGCCAAGTAAGGTGTACATTTCTCTCTTTTATTGTATTTCAATCTATTCCGATTTTTATTCCTCGACATGCAAATGTAAATGGTCATGCATCAGTGTGCAAGCAATAAAAGCATTCGCTAAATAATAAACAAATTATTAAATCCGATTGGCATTAGACAAAATTAATATAAAAATATTGTTATTATACCCCAGGATAGGAACCCCTCCGTGGGCAATGCGTGAAAAGTAAATATGCATAAAAAAAAAGTATTACAGCTAACTTAACAAACTTTAAATGGTATGTAAATAGAATAGTAAAAATAAACTAGAGTAATCTAGAGTAATCCTATAATGAAATGTGAGAAAAGCTTTTTTCTTTTTTTGGTCTGAAAAAGAGTTTCATTACTAAACTTAGCCCTAAGGTGCATTACAAGCAAAACCAAATTCGAGACATGGGAGTGATCTAGCTCTGCTAGAAAAGCTTAAATGCATATAAATGATTTTTTTGCACGTGGGGGATTTGCAAAGCGAAGAGGCACGTCAAGACTCGGTCATAAAATAATGAACCAGCACCACTGTATATGTATCACCAAGGCTGGCGGTTCAGCTGAGGAAGTCAACTTGCAACATGAATAATGCAGTCTGAAAAAATACTGTCACAAACGCTGTCAACAAAGGGGAAAGACTTATAAATTCATGGCTCTTGCCAGTAACCGAGTAAAAGGTTATTCATTACTCGTGAAGAAGGTAAGGTCTTTTTTTTTGTATAGTGAGTGTCGGATATCCAGAGGTTTTTCCTAGACACGAGAATGAGGTGGAATTTTTTTCCAATGGTTACTTTATAAAATGCTGGAGAACAATTCGTCCCATCAATGAAGACACGCTGGTCCCATTCAAGTGGAAGTGGTTTAAATAAGGAAGTTGCGTGGCTGCTCAAGGAAGTTTTTGATAAATTAACAGGCATCAACAAAGAAGCATTATGACCATTCGAGCAACTTCTTATCAGAAGTGAGATTTGCTCAAGAAACTTTCTTTCTTTGGGTTTGTATTTCTCATTCATTATTATTAGGAGGCAAATTTGGGGGGTATTATTTCGTGAACTTTGACCCTTTTATAAGTACATGACAAGATCAATGACATCAAAGCACAACTCAAGAGTTCGAATCTTTTAGTCTTCTCAAAATTTGTCAGGTAATTTAGCTTAGACAAATTACATAATGTGGTTTTTCATCGGCAATTTGCCCCATGACATTTTAGTTTTTGCAATGATAATTTAGACCTTGTAATATTTGCTGTAATGGGGGCATAAGATGATGATGATTGGTTGTTGCCACTATCAATACTAGAAGTGAACAGTTCCAGATTTTGTCTAGATTACTAAATGCAATCTAGAACCTACCTATCTAAATAGATTCATCATTTTTTGAAATTTAAAACTTACCATGCATATTATGGAGCCTGAAATTTAAAACTTACTCTGCCATAAATTTCATGTCAGCTCTAGAGTTTAACTTGGAACCAACCAATTTCTTTTTTGTTTTTTTGTTTCATTTTAGTTAGACGAAATGAAAATAAATACAACAATAAAAATTAAAATTTTCAATAATAACAATCTATAAAAGATAAATATGTAAAATAAACTATAAAAATTCAATACATGTAATATGAAACCTAAATCTTTTATGGACTGGGAGAGTTTTCGGATGATTGATTCTCGGGAAGAGAGGTGTGAAATGAACAATGCTAATTATGTCCTCTGTTAAAAATAAAGCTTGCTGAGGGTCTTCTTAGTTGTTGCCCTTGCCGCGTGTAATTCTCGGGTATGATAAAGTTGATGATAGTGAGGAGTTTGGCTGGTAATGAGAAGATGCTAGCAAGAGGACGAATCTCCCTCCAAATCTGTTTTGGTACATCATGCCTGTGCCTCACCAACCCAACAGTTGTGGACGGTTTATGAGGTGATTTTGGAGATTCGATTGAAGTTCCGAGGGAACCCGTTTGAAGGGGAAACGGAGATCAATAATTGCGTATGTTAGAATTTGAGAGGCACAATGAAAGGGATAGAGGGTGCATTTGGTTCATCTTTGAAGCTAATTTTCAGTTGAAAACTGGCATTCAAAATGCCGAAATCATATTTTTCCTTCCAAAACTATCCTCATTGATTTTTCATATTCCCAATTTTACCCTTGAATATTTTTTTTTTAATTGAAAAATGAGGCAGCCCTTTATCGGTCTAACAAAGGGCTACGGCTGTTGGCAAACCAGGTCTAGCGTCGACGGTCGTCAGCTAAGGTGGCCCGAGGTCGGGCGACCACCGGCGAGGGTCGCGCGAACCAGCCGAGGGCCACCGGAGGTCGCTCGACCTAGGGGCCGCGCGACCCAAGCGATTGCCGCCTGGGTCTCGCAACTGCAGGCGGCCCTCACTTGGGTCTCGTGATGGCAACTGGTGGTCACGTGACCCTCGTGAGACCCAAGCAAGGGCCGCCTGCGGCCGCAAGACCCAGGTGGCAGTCGCTTGGGTCGCGTGGCCCTTGGGTTGCGTGACCCTTGCCACGGGCGACCTCCGACGGCCCTCAATTGGGTCGCGCAACCCTCGCTGGAGGTCCCTCAACCTCGAGCGACCTCAGCCGATGGCCCTAGCGCCAAATCTAGCTCACTGGCGGCCAGAGCCCTTTGCTAGTTAGACGAAGGGTTTAGGTCAATTTTTTTTAAAAAAAGATATATACACATATATTATATCCATTAAAGGCCATTGCAATTTTTTTTTTTACCAAATGCACATTCAACTCAATATCCATTGTAAAATTTTTTTACCAAACACAATTGCATTTCCCAAAGTAGCTTTGGGTTTTCAGTATTTGCATTGGACTCAAAGCCCCTTGCAAATGCTGAACCATACCCACCCAGAATTGCTTATCTAGCGACAAGAGGAATACTTGGGTTTAGCTATAGTTACAATCATGTCGTCCATTACGTGATGTACTGCGTATAGCCTTTTATACACACCTTCAATTAAGTCAACTTGCACTCTAATGAAGAGTTTACCTAGACAATGACCATTCAACTTGCATAGTTTGTACGTTAGGGTTTGAGGAGAGGAAGATTAGGGTTTCATAGAATGAGAAAACCTAAGTCAATTTCTATTTTAGGGTTTTGTAGGTTTTCGGTTTGGTTCTCGGTTCTCGATCTGGTTCTTAGGAGAACCAAAGGTTCCTAAAAATGTGAAACTGAAAACTAGATTGAATCTCACTAAAACCTTGAATTGGGACGATTCCCATTGGTTTAGTTTACTGTTCACCCTAGAACTATGCTTACCCTTAATCAACATAGGCGAAGGCAATGAAGGCGGGGGGAGAGAGAGAATGACAAGCAACCATGGCCGTTGATATTATTGCTGCCATCATGACCTCGACCTATGTCAAGTCTAGACGGCCATGGTTGCTTGCCGTAGTGTGTGCGTCTCTCTCTAAGTGTTGTTACATCTGATCTTAAACGTTTGACCATGACATACATATATTTTGATCTTAAACGTTTTAAGTACCACAAGGAAATACTCTTTTTTTACTTTAAAGCTCATTCAATGTTGATGATCAAAAGGTTTGATGGTACAAATTAAGAATATTAGAGGACTTGATCTCATTAAAACTTTGAAGAGCAAAACTGAAAAACGATATTAGTAGACTAGAATAATCTTAACTAACATGATTTTAGAGAGCAGTGGGAGTTGAGTTTGGTAAAGCCTTTTGAGCACTGTTTTGAAAAGAAAGAAAAAAGGAGGAAGGAACAGTGTCAAAATGGAACATTGGACGGGTATGGAAGTTTTCGGAGGGTTGGATCGTTTTTCTAGTGGAGTGGCCCAACTCAATTTAAGATTCAAAAAATGCGGGCTCGGGATGTGGATCAAGAGGCGGGCTTTAACAGATGCTCCGGCATCAGTTCTTGAATTTACAATTTGTCTTTTGTACCAATTAAATATTATTCATGAGAAGTTATATGATTGTCATGAGATAATTGTATACACATAAAATTAAAACGTCACTCTTTTTGGAAATCCAGTTTTTTTCTTTCATGCGATGTATGCATGAAGGGGCGTTGAGCACAAAAAACGAGACCTCAACTAAGAGATTCATGTCCTAAATATACGAGATAAATATTATCACCAAATAAAAATAAAAGACAAAACCATATTGAAAATGGGAAGTGGGGATTCAATTCCCCACCTTCTTAGGGGTTATGGAAGGGAATGTTTAATTTCAAGTGTAAGATTCGATTTTCAAATTTTGCAAAAGTAAAGTAAAAATTTGAAAGTGAGTTAAAATTTAGAGTAAGACAAATAAAAAAATAGTATTTTCATGAATCTAGAGCCATGACAAATATGTGAAATTGATGATATGTACTCAATTAATACGGGCCTTCTAATTAAGGTAAATATTGCTAAGATTTGTTGAATTCCGAGGCTCATACTCGGTTCGGAGAGTCACAAAAGTTTTCTTTCTCCAAGCATGTGGAAGCAGTCAACACGGGTCTTTCTCCCTCTCTTGGAAAATATCTGGCTAAGGATTTATCATCTAAAATTGTGATTGATTGACTCAACTATGATTTTTAATCTAAATTCAGATATCGGACTTTTGGAACGTCGACATAATTATTAGACTTTGTTCTCGTTATTTTCCAAAATTTTCGAGTACGCGTAAACGTCGGAATAATTGTACCCGAGACCTCACTATGCTTCCTTCCCTTTTTCTTTTCCTCTCTCCCACGAGCGCGTCCCTTCCTTCTATTCTCTCTCTCTCTCCCTTTTTCCTCCTTTTCCGTTGCTACCGCCGGCCCCCCTTCTCTCACGTCCCCTCCCCCACTGCATTTTTCCTCCTCTCCTGTCCTTTCCAACTCTTTACTGCTGGTTTGACTTTTCAAACCATCCCCCCTCTCTCTCTCTCTCTTCTGCTGCTGTGCTCGACTGCCGCTGCCCACCCTTACTCTTCCCCTTCGGCGCCCTGCTTGGCCGGAAACGGAGCCGCTGCTGCCGCCGAGTTGCTGCACTGCCGCCTCACCGACCGCCACCGCAGCTCCGCCGCCACCCCTGCTCGCCGCCGGACCGCCAGTTGGCCGCCGTCTGCAGGTATCGAGCTCGAGCCAGTCCTGCCTTCCTCTCCTCCTCCTCCGTTTGCCGCTGCAACTGCTGCTGTGTTCTTCCGGCCGGCCGTCGCCCGTCACCGCAGCAGCTCACTCGGGCTGCCTGCTCGCCGCTGAGCCGCCGGAGCTGCGGCTGGACCACCCCCGACGCAGACCTCTCCTCCCTCCTCCGGTTTTCCTCCGTTCCCCTGGTTTCCACGTCGGGCCGCGCCACCGCCGCCCGCCTGTCGCCCCCTTCCCGCCTCGCCGTTCAGTCGCGTCGGTTGGCACCTGGAGCCGCCACTCGACCGCCCGTCCCAACCCGAGGCGGCCACCCGTCCTTCCTGCCGAGCTCGTCTCTCCCTCTTTCGGTTCTGGTTTCGGCCGAACCAGCCACCGTCGCTGCTCCAGCCGCCGCCCTGACCGTCCGCTGTCCCCCAGCCGACAAGAGAGCCGTCCCCAGTCGGACCGAGCTGCTGGACGTCTCCTTCCGTCCTCGGTTCCCCCTTTGGCCGAACGGCAGCGCATCTTCGGCCAAGATCCGGCCGCCGTGTCGCCCGTCCCGACGCACGGGAGGTGCCCGTGCGTTCGCCTCCGTCGGGGCGTGACATTATCGCCTCTCTCTTATTATAGCGGGAAAGAAATAAAAAAGGATGACCCAAACAGGAACTTCCGGAACCGATGAGCCGGACCTGATCAGCTGGGTCAACGAGAACCTCGAGTGCATGTTGGCGCCCCACGACGAGCAAGGCTACTGGGAGAAACGGTCCATCTACAAGGTTCCTGCCCCCGTCGCCGACCTCAACCACCAGGCCTACTGGCCACAGGCTGTCTCCTTCGGTCCCTACCACCATGACGAGAATCACCTCCGCCCCATGGAGAGCCACAAGCGCCGCGCGCTCCTTCACTTCCTTAGGCGGTCCAAGAAGGACGTCGAGGACTTCCTTAAGCCCATGAGAGAGGAGGCACAGAAGCTCGAGGATAGTTACGACTCACTGGACCCGAAGTGGAAGAAGGGAGGTGACGAAGGCACGGTGAGCCGGTTCCTTGAGTTGATGATCATTGATGGCTGCTTCATGCTTGAGATCCTAAGGACCAGGACGGGTGAAAGGGGCGGCTACGCATTTAACGACCCCATCTTCGGTGAACACGGGGGGTTATATATTATGCCATACATTAAGCGGGACATGTTGATGCTAGAGAATCAGTTGCCGATGCTAGTGCTGAATTGGCTAGTTGCGGTCGAGAAAGACGGCAAGCAGGTTAGTTTCCTAGATTTTGCTTCGTTGTAAGAGAAGTTATTGCAAGTACACAAGCTGACTACTATGTTCACCTAACAATACATATGGTGATTTCAGATGAACCCCACGCGAAATAATCAAATCATGCTCCAAACTTGTTGGATACACATTTCTAGATTAACTAAGAATTCATTATTAAATCTTTCACCACTATCTGAAACTTCTCTTTTTTACTTTCATGCAAGATATACTGTCGCAAAAATCAAGCAATCATACAAAGTAATATATAGAATGGAAATAAATCAAAAATTATATTTACATGATTTGATCGATGTGACCTACTTCATAGGAAAAATACATAATTTTATCATAGGTTCGAGCAATACAACGAAAATTATTATAACATTTATGTTACTTCAATACTTTCGGTGTTTTTAAACCTCCAATTATACTCTTATACAAGCTTTCGACCCTCGCAATTTCTCGTAAAACAATATCTCAATCTCACAGAAATTTTTTTATTTTATCACAAGATTTATTAACTTCAAAACACTTAGAAATTTCTTTAGGTAATTCATGAGCTTGCAACATAATTGGTTGTCATGGTCAAAAGCTCGCCTTTTGATAGGCAAAAAAGCCAACACCCACTCTTAAATAAATACTATTTGGATACAAAAACGAAACCCTTTAGGAAACCACCGACACTGGAAAACTTGCTTGAATCGGATTTCTGTCACAAGAGACATATTTTCAATATATTCAATTCACTGACTTTACTCCGACAACACAGGATGACGAATTCATAAACAGGCTAATCCTCGAGTTTTTCAACTTCCCTTGCACGCCCATCGAGAGGATGGGCGAATGCCGGCACGTCTTGGACGTCTTAAGGAAGTGCCTCCTACTCCCTCAGAAACCGGACAATGTAGGGCCTGGGGATGGGCAATGGAAAATCTGGATGGGCAAATGCCGGCACGTCTTGGACGTCATAAGGAAGAGCCTCCGACTCCCTGAGAAACCGGACGAGGTGGAGCCTTTGAATAGCCACAGGATAATCGGGTCAGCCACCGAGCTAGAGGAGGCCGGGATCCGGTTGGCGAAGAGCAACACTGGCAGCCTCAGTGACATCTCCTTTGTTGGTGGGGTCCTGAGGCTCCCTTTCATCGAGGTGAACGACCTCACCGAGTCCAAGTTCCTCAACCTCATGACATTCGAGCGCTTCCATCATGGGGCTGGGAACGAGGTTACGGCCTACGTGTTCTTCTTGGATGACATCATTAACACCGAGCGGGACGTTGCATTGCTCAGCACCCGTGGCATCATCCAAAATTGGATTGGGACCGACGAGGCGGTCGCCAAGCTATTCAACTCGTTGAACAAGGACATGACGTTAGACACCAATAACAGCCTCGTTGCCGTGCGAGAGGAGGTCAGCAAGTACTGCAAAAAGCCCTGGAACAAGTGGAGGGCTAATCTCATCCAGACCTACTTCAGGAGTCCTTGGTCTATATTGTCTCTCCTTGCCGCCATCTTCCTCTTCACTCTCACCATAATTCAGACCATATATACCGTTTCTTCTGCTGGCTGATGCTCGAAAATTATCTCTTCATCGTGTTTGTTGTGAATGATATTTGTCCAGTTTTCGGCCATGTCCATCCCCCTATTTAAATTCGAATGATGTTCATTTGGCTGTTTATTTATCATTATCAAATGATGATGTGAGAATATATAAATATTAAACCATAATCTCTCTTTTACGGTTCTCTTGTTTTAGTCTTCTTCATGTTTGTTCAATTTGGGTTGGTAGCGTGAAGGATGATCTAGTTTTAGGCAAATGAAATCTTCCATTGCTACATTTTCTTTGCAACTAATTTAAGTGAAAAACAAATAAGGCCTTCAAATTCATCTCCAATGCCCATTAGCTCAAAATTCAAAGTTGTCTATATGCTTCCCAATCGTTAACCACAGAGAGTAAACATACTTTTTATGCCTTACAAAGAACTATTTTGAAACTTCGGACATCCTTCTTGAATTGAAAAAAAATAATAGAGATTGTAGACTGTCGTTATAAAATCCTATATCGAAATTAATTGATAGCGAATTGCTTATTATGTACAAATAAAAGCCCACAAATTTGGAGAAAACTACACTCCTCTGACCTTAATGAACAAAACTCATATTTTATATGATTTGCAACGAACCACAATTTAGAAGACGAGGTTAGTTGCTTCAATAAATATTCGATGATCATGAGTGTCCTTCCAAATTAGGAGTATGATGTCGACCTGCCATTAGAAGAGCTATCCATTTATGACATTGTTGGATTAAAGATAATTCTAATGTTTTGTTGTTAAAATAGGAAATTGGAAGGAGAAAGCAAATATGTGATGTTATTCTCAGGATGAGTATAGCAAGAGCCCCAAAGATAAATGGACCAGATATTCGAAGCGGCTAGGACATAGACAATCAACTCGTTCTCGCCAATCTACTCCTGAACCGTGGCAGTGTGCCTAAGTCACCTAAAGTCAACCTGTTGAGAAAAGGCCCATTAGGAAAATTCAGGATACGTGGAACATAAGATAAGGCTTGATAAGGACAAGATCCTCACAATAACATAAAGCAAGTACATCATATTGTAAAATCGTGACGAGTCAATGGATTACCATCTGGTATATTAAGGTGAAGAGAATGCATGCTACAACAGCAGTGGCATCCATTTAACTGCATGTCTGGAGAGCCATGTTCACATGTTGCCTCTTACTACAAAGCAAATGATAGATAAATTCATGAAACTATCCTCAAAACTGATGGTCGATTGTGATGAATGATCAAGATTGCAAGTAAATTAACCAAAAAGGTCTATCCAATAATCAAGATGGAAAGTAAATTTCTACCGGGTAAAATAAAATCTCCACAATGCCCAATTCTCTCCAAAAATTGCATTGATAGCCTTGACTCGTTTCCTAGCTTGTCTAAAGCTAGATTTGCCTCCTTAAAATGGGCAATCACATCTCCAAAGTGCCAGCCAACCTAGCATGTAACCACGGTCATTAAGAACTGCATACATAAAGCGTACACATTGTTGGAATACAGAAACCAGTAACGAATTAACAATTGTCCTCCATATAGAAGGCAACCACATTATATTACATCTATAGCAAGTTTAAATCAGTAATATAACTACAAAAACAAAAGGAAATAATGAATAGATTCATAGTTTTGGCCTTTTCAACGACAGATCTCCATTTGATTTAGCAAATAACAGAGCAAAGTCGCAACTCTAAACCCCCGCCCTCTCTCTCTTTCCCTCTTCGCCATCATAGTCCCTTCCCTCTTACCTGATGAGCAGTTGTTGAAATGGGATGAAAGAGCGAAGATCAGAATCTCAAAAAATTGCCTTAAAAGGCCTTCAGGATCAAGGGGACTTTGCCATCATGATGGAGCATTTGCAGGCAACGGACCAGAATCTGGAGAACTACTGCATTGATGTGCAAGAGAATGAATCACCAGGACAGAAGTACACAAATTTGACGAAGGAAAACCATAGATATAGATGACAGAGATCGAAACCAAAAAGGTCTACCCAATATTTAAGATTGAAAGTAAATCTCTATTGGGTAAAATAAAATCTACGGAATACCCAATTCTCTCACCTTAGAATGGACAATCACATGTCCAAATGCAAACCAAAGCACGTAACCGTGGCCATCCCTGAACTGCATACAGAAAGCATACACATCATTGGAATCATGAAACCGGTAACAAATTAACAATTGTCCTTCTCCACATAGAAGGCCACCACATTATAAGTCATTTATTGCGACTTGGATAATTAAATCACTAACATAACCACAGAAACAAGAAATATAATGAAAAAACTGCATAGCTTTGGCCTTTTTACCGACAGAACCACTTTTGATTTAGCACCTAACGTAGCAAAAACTGCAATCTGCACCCTCTTTTTCTTTCCTTCTTCCCATCTACCATCCTAGTCCCTCTCCTCTTTGTTGGAACTAGTATTAACACCTAGAGGGGGGGGGTGAATAGGTGTATAGGAATTTTATGCGCAAGCAATAACAAACTTTTGCAATCTATAAACTGAAATTGAATAGAGAGAGTAGAGAAGATTGCAAACTCAGTTTATAGTGGTTCGGCTTTAGACAAGCCTACGTCCACTCTCCGGTCGACCAGCCAATCGACTGTATTTCACTATATGATCAACGGTGATTACACTCTCGAGTGCTAGTACTCGGTGATGATTTATCTCACTAAGTCACTCTCTTTCTGTAAAGCACCTAGATCACTCAAATGTGCACTATGAACAACAATTGAAGAACTGAATCAGCTTTGGAATAATGTTCATCTACACCTTTTTTTCCTAGGTCTCATCCTATCCTTATATACTCTCCAAGCCACACTCGACCGTTGGCTTTTTCCTTGAGAGTTTCGTCTTCCCTTTCCTGGACAGACTTTATAAGGCAAGTCTTTTTGACCGTTGGAGGTAGATTGGATCCCTTTGGATTCTATTCGCCCATACAATCAGAATCCGGGCTTCCATAAGTGTTCTATTCTTCTTTGGAAGTTGTCCGTTGATTGATCCTGCCAATCACTTTGATACAACAGAATCAATATAAATAAAGTAAGTGAAATACTTGACCGTTTGTGATCTTATCCTGTAGGATCATCTTAAGTCTGATGGTCTCAAGTTCTAAATATGCTTAGATTTTCAGTCTGGTTCGTTCAGACCTAAAATCTCAGTTTGGTTTGTTCAGACTTAAAATCTCAGTTTGGTTTGTTCAGACTTAAATTTCGGTCTGATTCATTCAGACTTAAAATCTCAGTCTGGATGAGTCTTTCCGTCTGGTACGATCAGACTCTTAGACATCTCATGCTTTATCTTTTGCAACTAGCAGACTTTAAAACCTAATGTCATTCTGTGTCCTTTTCTTTCAAGAGATTGATATAAATATCATTCATAAGCTGTTTTGTTAGCATCAAAACCAGGAGTTTTCTCAACACTCTTCCCTAATGAGCTGGTCTTAAAATGAGATGAAAGAATGAAGATCAGAATCTCAAGAAATCACCTTAAAAGGCCTTCAGGATCAAAGGGCCTTTGGCACCATGATGGAGCATTTGCAGGCAACGAACCAGAATCTGGAGAATTAATACTCTATTGTTGTGAAAGAGACTGAATTATCAGAACAGAAGTACACATATCTGACGAGAGAAAACCATAGACATAGAAGACAGATATAACGAAGAGAGCTTTGTCCGTGCATTTATTGGCTTTCTGCATAATTATCGAATTCCCAACACTTCAAGATCAATTGTTGTGACAGCATTACGAGCTAGTCCAGTGATTCTCGATCTCCACGTTTCACCTAGTTAATCTCAAGGCATACTCACGTGATCAATCCAGGATAAGAGCACCACAATTCTTTCTTCCCATCAATGGAGACCCGCAAGTCCCATTCGAGTGGAACTGGTTCTAAAGAAGGACCCCATGTGGGTGCTCAAGGAGGTTTCTAGTAGCATGCACATCTTTTAATCTTTCCATCTCCTCCAGGGTTGGACTATCTAATTTGCTACTTTCCCAAATAACATCTACTTCAAAGGATAATTAAACCGCTCCCTTGTTCTGCTTGTAAAATATTGGTTTGCTTAAATTTTTTTCATGGAATAATTTTCATAGTAAATTTGATATTGAAATTGGTATACTAATAGTGTGTTTGGTTTTGCATTTCCAAGGGGCTTTCAGCCTCCAAAACCCCTTGAAAAAATGTTGGACCATTTGACAACTATTTTGAAATAGCTTTCAAGTGAAAGCCGGCATTGGGCTTTCAAGTGAAAGCCGGGCTTTCAACAGTTAACCAAATACTAAAACTCATTTTTTTCTTCCAAAATTTTCTTCACCAATTTTTCAAATTTTAGCTTTTGTGCCTTGTTACTTTTTTTAATTAAAAAATGATCAAATCCTTTGCTGGTCCGGTGAAGGGCTACATCAACCGGCGAGGGTTGTGCAACCCTAGTAAGGGCCGTTGAAGTGGCCCGACCTCAGGTGACCCTCGTCGGAGGTTGCCTGGCCTCAAGCGATCTCAACCAATAGCCGCTACGTCAAATCTAGCTCACTACTAGTTTACAACAATTGGTATCAGAGTCTCGTGCTCAGTATCTTGAAGTGTTTATTACTTCAGAGCTAAAGATCTTTCATGGCTAGTATTTTTGCACTAGGTCTGACTGAGGGACGAAGCATCACCAGACCACCTTACTTTGATAGGAAAGAGTACAATGTCTAGAAAAACAATATGAAGGCATTCCTAAAATCTAAGGATATGTTGGAATGAGACGTTGTTGAGAAAGGAATCAATCCTAATGTTGCGTCAACATCTACTAGAAAAGAGGATGGCGAAACGCTTCAATCATCCATCACTCTATCTCAAAAGGAGATAACAAAAAGAGAAGCTTTAGATGCAAAGGCTATCTATTCTCTTTATTGTGTTTTGTCTCCAAATGAATATAACCAAATCTCTTATTGTGAAACAGCGAAAGAAGTGTGAGATAGGTTGCACGTTACTTATGAAGGGACTGATCATGTAAAGGAGACTAAAGTCAATATTCTTCTTGGGCAATACGAATCATTCAAGATGAAGCAGGAGAATCCATTGGAGACATGTTCAGCAGATTCACTGAAATAGTGAATGGACTTGCATATCAAGGACAACCAATCTCAGGACCCATGAAAGTGAATAAGCTTTTGAGAGGATTATCAAAGGAATGGAACAACGTCAAATCTTCCATCCGCGAAACATTGGGGATTTCACCTTTATATGTTGATGAACTTATTGGAACTTTACAATCATATGAAGCAGAACGTATAAATGACAAAGATCCGGAAGGTAAAAAGTTAATTGCTTTAAAATCTAATGCTGATTTTGATGAGGCAGATTCTAAGGAAGATGAAAAAGATGACGATGAGGAGATGAAGTCGTTGATCTAGAAAATTTGAACAAAAAAGAAGCAATTTGAACAGGAAATTTGAAAAGAAGAATAAAGTTTTGAAAGCTGAAACGTGGAGTGACACTGAAGTTGAAGACATTGAAGACGAATATGGCAATATTTGTCTAATGGCTCACACAGACTCAGACTCAGACTCAAACAAAGAGATTGAGGTTAGTCATTTAGATATTCCTATTGAAGTTTCAGATTATATAAATGAGCTTTGTTCAAATCTGAAATCCACTTTGAAAAGAATCTCTAGACTGAAAAAGGAAAATTTCAAGTTGAATCAACAAAATTCTTCTATGAAAAGAAAGTTTGATGATCTGAAAATTGAATTTTTGGAAACCAAGGAAAATCGAGATCTTTAACTAAATGAGAATGAATCTCTCAAGAATGAACTTTTGGAAACAAAGGAAAATCAAGATTTTTTACAGAATGAGAATGATTCTCTCAAAAAGGAATATTTAGATATTACTACAAAATTTTCTAAGGGATCAAAAACTTTACAGCACTTACTTTCCATTCAGATTCCCTATTACAACAAGTTAGGACTTGGATGTAGTAAAGGAAGTGATCTTTAATAGATTTTCCAAAAGTCAAAGAAAGAATCGACAAAGACCTCCTCGACAGGCTTACAAAAACCATTTTAAAAAGAATTTTGTAAAACCTGTTGGACGACAAAATCTCAAATGTTCTAATTGCGGTGAAAATGAATATTTTGAGAGTAAGTGTCCTAAAGTCTGAAAACCTATTCAAAAGAAATGAATAGACAAAGCATATACCACTAACCTCAATGGACCTAAGAAAATGTGGGTACCAAAGAAAATTTGAGTGTGTGTTTTGATTGCAGGCAAATGAGCATGAGAATTTGGTAAGAAATATATATTTTTAAATTCTCAATTTGTTTTGTGTGCATGTTTTAAATATATTCATTATACTTGATATTCGATATATCATTTTTATGCCTCGATTGATTCAAAATTTATAATGACCATATTCTATAATTGATTATATTGAAGGAAGAATCGTGTGCTATACTTTTGGTAGTTTTGTGAGTTGGAATTTGATTCATGATTATTTGATCAGATGCTCTCTTATTCTGTTATATTTTTGCAAAACAAATTTTTTTTATGAGATATTATACAAGATATTTTCTCTAAAATATTATACTGAAATGAGTCAGCAAAGCATCGTTGAGTTTTTATCAAAATTTCCTATTTGTGCTCTAACGTAAAAGAAGGATCCAAATTCATGGATACCAAAAGAAAAAGAGATTACTGTAGGAAATTTTACAAAAGAATAATGATTGCAAAAATCTATGCAAATCATTGGGCAATCAGAATAATATCTCAAGCAATGATTGATGAGATATTTTTCTAAATCAATAGTATATTTTAAATATATACCTTGGGTGGCAAAATATATTTTCATATGAGGTTAGGAAAGCTTGATCCGAAATTATGGAAATTTTTTAAGGCTCAGAAATTCTATTCATTGCACAAAATTTTCAGAAATTATTGAGCAGCCCACTAATGTGTCATATGTAAGGTTGAATAGCTTTGAATTGAAATTCTTTATATTTTCATGTATGTTATTCAATTTATTTCACAAGAAAAGGCATTATATATTACGTGATATATTATAACAATGTATTTGTGCAGAAAGTTTGTTAAGTTTGTGCAGATTAAATTTGAAATGAACTTGATTGAAGAAAACAAACTTCTACCTTAAATTTCAAAAGCAAATGAATGCTGTGAATGTTGCTACTACAAAGGAAATAAAGGGACAACATTTCATTCAACGTGCACAAGTTGCGATAAGTATTATCACAAATACTGTCATGAGGACATGGGGAGAAAGTGAATATAAAAAGAAATGTAGAATCATGATCATTTCGAAAAGGCAACAAATTGAGGGAGAGCATTGATCAAGTATGGCAGATTATTTAAATTGATCTTGACCCTGATTACTATGGAAAGAAAAGGTAAATTGTGTTCTACATAATTTGATAAGTATATCATCAATTTATTTCCTTGGCAGATTTTTGTTGATATATGAGTTATATTGAATATTATTTATGTTCGTATCAACATGATATCTTTAAAGTTTGTGTTTCATGTCTCATATATTTCTAGAGATATTATGTGAATTTATTTATCCATGTGACACCCTTTTTCATTATTATTGACTTTTGATTGTGACAAAAAGGGGGAGTAAGACCTGGATTGGATGTTTTTGGACTGATGAACTTTGCGATTTGTTGCTTGTGCTCGTAAACTGAATTATTGTTTGCTGCTTAATCTATTCTAATTGATGCGGTGTTAAACATAGAAGCATGAATTATCTGATGTGAGCATCATTACTCCTGTTATATTTGGAAGTATGCGCTGTCAACCATATTTTGCAGGGGACAACAAGCAAGAAAGCATAAAAAGTTTTGTCACCATCAAAAAGGGGGAGATTGTTGAAAACTTATAGTTTTGATGTTAATAAATCATTTTATGTAAGTATTTATACATATCTTCAGAAGGAATAAGCCATAGGGTGGTGTATGTTTTTGAGTCTGCCAATGGCAGAAGGAAAACATATAGTGTTTTTGAGTCTAACCGTACCAGACGGAAGACTTGAAGAAAAACAGATTCTCAGTCTGACTGTATCAGACTGAAATCTTAAGCAGACTCAGAACTTGAGTCGGTCAGACTCAAAATGAAATTACAGGATAAAATCATCAACGATCAAGTATTTCACTTACTTTATTTATATTGATTATGTTGTATCAAACTGATTAGTAGGATCAATTAACGGGCAACTTCTAAAGAAGAATAGAACACTTATGGAAGCTCGGATTCTTATTATATGGGCAAACAGAATCCAAGGAGATCTAATGTACATTCAACGGTCAAAAATACTTGTTTTATAAAGTCTGTCCAGGAAAGGGAAGACGAAACTCTCAAGGAAAGAACCAATGGTCGAGTGTGGCTTGGAGAGTATATAAGGATAGGATGAGACCTAGGAGACTAGATGATAAATATATTCCAAGGCTAATTCAATTCTTCATTAGTTGTTTGAAAAAGTGCATAATTGAGTGATCCTATTGAATTACCAAGAAGAGTGACTCTGTGAGACTTATCATCACTGAGTGCTAACACTTAAGAGTGTGTAATCACCTTTGATCATATAGTGAAATCCAACCTATTGGTTGAACGTCTAGAGAGTGGACGTAGCCTTGTCAAAAGCCGAACCACTACAAACTGTGTTTGCAATCTCTCTACTTTATTTAATTTCAATTTGTAGATTGCAAAAAATTGTTATTACTTGCGCATAAAGTTCTACAACACCTATTCACCTCCCCTCTAGGTGTTAATGCTAGTTTACAACACGAACTAGATCCATGGACGCCGGAGCAGCGAGTTGCTGCATCGCCGTCGCTTGGCCGCCATCGTCCCTCCACCCTGGTTGCCACCGGAGGCCAGCCGACCAACCAGCCAGCCTGCTGCCTCGCTGGAGCTGTTGCACGGCCCCCTATTTTCCCCTTTCCAGCTTTTGTTTTCCCCTTTGCTGGAGCCGTCGCTTGGTCGTCGGAGCTGCTGGTCGTAGTCTGGAGTCGCTGGACCGCCCACCAGCCAGCCTTGTGCCACCACCCACCGGTTCCTTTGTCCCAACTTTTCGCCGCGTGGGCAGCCGCCCTCAGCCGAGATCCGGCCTCATGACGCCTTGTCTCGACGCGCCGGAAGTTCCCAGACATTCCTCTCGTCGCCGCCGTCGCGCTCGTGTCGTCGAATCGCTAAACCGTGAGTCGATCTCCTAATCCCTTAATTAGGGGTTAATCTTGCTTAGGCGTAGTTTAATTAGTTTAATTATTGATTAGTGTTTTGGATGATGATTATTAGTGTTTTAATACTATTTAATTAAGCTTTGCTTAGTGTTAATCATGGTTAGTATTAATAAATATTATTATTATTATTATTATTATTGGAATAAATAATAATAATAATTTATTATTTTCGGAATTATTAATTAATTAAATTAATTTATAATTTCGAATTATTAATATGTTTATTACTATTCATTGCTGAAAATTAATTATTTTTAGAGAAAATAATTAATTGTGATTATTTATTGAAATGATTTTAATTGAGTAATTTTGGGGAAAATTACTATGGTCTATTTTTCCAAAGTCAATAGTATTTATATACTACATTATTAAATGACATTGGTTTATTAAAGAAGGGTTTTACTAAATGGAATTATTTGGGTTGGATAATTAATTATGGGATTGAAAAATAATTATAAGTATTTTGTGGGACTTGAATTATTTTATCGGAACAATCAACTATAGTAAATGAGTATCTTTGAGTATAATTATATTTTATACTTATTTTGGGATAATTGAGTATTGTTGAAATAGTTGATTGTCGTCGTCGTGAGGACACGTGTTTATTTATTATTAAATATTGAGACACGTGGTTGGGTACTGGTAGTTATTGAAGTATGTGATTATTTGGAAAAGTGTGCAAGTATCGTGATGTTGATTGGTTGGAATTGATTGACAAACTATGACTAGAATTGTTGGTTGTTCCCAAGAGTTAGGGAATGTGCGTGATTGAATGCTAATTGGAAATTGAATTTTGGAATTGTTGAGTGATGCCGCATGACATATTATGTGGGTTATCTGAAATGGCATGTTGCATAAGCATGAGCATATGAGCAATGTTGCATTCACGACCAAGCAAAAGCAAAGACAAGAATGAACTGGTTGCTGATGTATTGCATAGTCAGATTAAAGTTGATAGCCCGGTTGAGCCGGATGACCGCCAATCCTTCGAGGTTGTGCCGTGACCATTGGGTCACCTGATAGTGGTCAGATGCGGAGTCGCGGTTGAGGCCGGGCCTGTGCTCCATAGGGAATGCCGTCGGTGGGGGAAAGCCCATGACGTCGCTGTGCCTCATGGGGGAGGACAATGCTTGATTTATGACCAGTTAACCGCTAACCATAAGGTTGTGCCATGGCCTATAGGGTCGTAATAATCGGAGCATGTGTGGGTCTGAGACACGAGAAAACTGTGTGAGATGCTCCGATTATTCGCATGCTCTTAATGTCGTGATGATTGAAATGACAGTCTCTGCAGGTTGTGTGTGCTAAGGCCAGGTAGGGTCGCTTGTGTTTGCATCTGCTTATTGAACTGTCGTCTGATAATGCTACTTGAGGTGTGGTATGTGTTGTTTGCCGGAACTAGGTTGCATGGTTAGACTACCCTCGAGGCGAGCGGAATTCCTAACCAAGGCTTAAGATTTTGACTTACTGAGATTTTATCTCATTAGTTGTTAAATAACCATTTTCAAGTCCGTAGGATGGTGGATCGACGCGTGTTTCGGCTCGTTGCTGTTTTTGAAGGGAGTAGATTAACCTTGACTTGTTGGTTTCATTGCTCAATAGAAAGATGCTCGTGGTAAGAGCTTGTACTTATAAACTTTCTAGGGTTAATCAGTAGATAAATGAAACGGCATTTTGGAATGTGTTCTTGTTGGGTTTTCCTGCTATCCCTGCTTTTGTAATTGACCGGAGATTGTGTTTTGCTTCCGCATGCGTTTAATTAAAAGATAAAAATAACGGTCGACAACGGATCTTGGGGAGTCGCAAATCAAATGACCGTAAGTGAACAAGGGTTACCGTGTGCTCGAGGGTCGGGGCGTGACAAAGTGCACCCAAAATCGTATGGAATATTATTATTGATTATTGATTGGGGCTACATTTATGTCAATGCCTTTTGAAGAGTAACCAAAGGCCGTATAAGAATGTACAAAGCGAGATGTCATCAATCCTAAAAGACAAAAACTAACTTGAATAGGGACATTAAAGAACCCTAAGCCCAATACTAGAAAGAATTTCTTTTACAAGAAAAAAGTAATAAAGACGTTGTTTGGCAATGGGTGAGCTAACTCCCAATTTGCCACTGGACCACTAAACAGGATAACATGCAATTGAAGAATAGAGAACCAACTAATTAATGAAACCGAAGTTTTGTTAAAGTCAATGATGTTTACAGGATATGATTGGTGTATTAAAAGAGAAGACCAAGTGATGGAGGTCATGTTTGATGTAGAAAAACTTGTGGCGTGGTTGTTAGCTCCATCACATTGTTTGTTCGTAGAGATGAATGTGACAGAAGGAAAGAGTGGGCGAGAGGGAGGACTGGGTCAAGGGAGATGGTGGTGCGGTTGCAAATGGAGGGCCTCATACGACTCCACATCATTCATTTGGGTCGTTTGGGGATTGAAGTTTTCGGAATGAACAGTACACCACCAGTGGCTTCAACACATTCGCGACCGTAGCTGAACTTGAAGGGCCAAAACCCACTGCCAACTCCACAGAATAGATTATACATATACTTTTCGGGGTATTGTCTCTTTTTCTTTCCGTGTTTGTTTATCTCGTTCATAATCATTAAGGTGCTCAATCAATGCGCATTAAAATACAATCAAGAGTTGGAATCTTTTACCGCTCTTAAAAGTAGTCTAGACATTGCGAAATTGGCAGCAATGTAGAGGTAAGATGGAGATGGTTGGTTGTTGCGACCTTCGCCTCAAGCAAAGTCGATGAAGGCAGTCATAATTGGAGAGAGAGATATGTGCTAGGGCAAGTATGGCCGCGACCTATCTTAAATCTTACTTTTGCCTCGGATTGACTTAGGCCTAAGTCCTCTAAGATCATAACCAAATCCCCAATAGAGTTGCCAAACTATCATGACTCTCTCGATGGGCATGTCAAGGAAAACAATGGATTTAGATGTAATGTCAAGTTTGAGTTGGGGACCAACGAGCATGGATTCTCCCAAACATTTAACTTGCGCGACATTAAGAGTTACCACTAATCTACTAAGGCTGGCAACAAGCCAAGTGAGGTGCAGAAAGATACCTTACTTCCTACGCAATTAGAGATTTAGGGCCTGATTACACAAGTTATCTAACTAGTGCTCTTTTGGTACCTAAATTTGATTATTTGTCAATTAAGGTGTTTTTGTAGTCTTTTTACAAAATTATGAATCCTAAGGTCCTTGTCTGCTAAGTGTCAATGCAATTTTTTTGTATATACTATGGTCAATCGAAAAGGGCAAATCAAATTTAAAATATAAATATAAATATATATTTATAATAATCAATTCATCCAAAGTAATATGAAAAGACGATTGAAAAATAAAATGCAGTAAGATAACCCCCATATGAGTCGGGCTAATGATATAACATGACTTTGTTGTTAAGCTTAAGGACAACAATCCCCATGAGCTTAGTTCCAATTGAGTCTAATTTCTTGCTCAAAACATTAATCTCCCGCAACTAAGCTTTAATCGAAGGTGTTCACTAAACCCTTGAATTAAATGTATGCTAACTAAATAAAACTAAGCTTACATCCAGCGTTGATAATAATACAACCTAATCGAAGTCAACTTCTAAATTATTCTCTGGTTTTTAAAATTGTTTCGAAAATTTTAATTAATTATTTTTACAAATTTTAATTCCGAAAAATAGGGATCTGGTTGGGCTTTTGGCCCGGTCCGAATATGGGCTGCTACGGACTAGATGGAGCCCCTATCTCAAGTCTATTCGAAACAAAGCCAAATGAAGCCCGATCTAATGAAATCAAATTAAGCCCAACTTCTTTTAAATCAAATCCGGCACAAACAAATCTAGACCAAGCAAGCCCGAATCCTCCTTTAAAGCCGAAGCAAGCCAAGACTCATCAATCAAATAAAACCCAAACCCACTAAACCTATTCAAGCCCAAAATTCACCCAGCTTAACTAAACCTCCCATTTTGCTAGTGTCTCCTGGCCGGTTCACCCACTTCATTGTCATCTTCTTCCAGCTGTCCACTAGGGGTGTCAAATGGGTGGGTCGGGTTGAGTTTAGGTCGGGTCGAAAATGGTCCATCCCACATCAATCCATTTAACCCGTTTTGACCTATTTTTATGTAATGTAAATTTGATAACCCATACCCAATTCGACCCATACCCAATCCATACTTGATCCATATTACCAACACATATTAATATTTAACTTAATATAAGAAAATATACTCCAACTTATTTAATCCATTTGAAACTTTTCACATATAAATTATTTGAATAAAAATTTCACATCAAATTTAGAAAGTAAATTAAATAATAAAAAATTAGTAAATAAAAAAAATGTGGAAACATTTAAATTGAAATAGTTTGAGGAAAATAATTTAAAAAAATTGATTTTTTAATTATTGTTGAGTGAACCTCATCGGATCGGCAACGGAGGTCGAGAACGCATAGATGAAGGAGATGGAAGGAGAAAGATGATGGATCTACCTAATAACTCACTCAACCCATATTTAACTTTCACTTGACCCATATTTGACCCATATTTAACTTTCACTTAACCCATATTTGACCCTTATTTAACTTTCACTTGACCCATTTAACTAAAAGTATGTCATAATATGGGTTTATGACCCATATTGACACCTCTACTGTCCACCAATAAGTAGAGGTGTCAAAATGGGTCATAAACCCATATTATGACTCATTTTTAGTTAAATGGATCAAATATGGGTCAAGTGAAAGTTAAATATGGGTCAAATATGGGTCAAGTGAAAATTAAGTATGGGTCAAATATGGGTTGAGTGAGTTATTAAGTAGACCCATCATTTCTCTCCTTTCATCCCCCTCCTCTATGCGTTCTTGACCTTTGTTGCCGATCCCGCCATCACGCCGCCGTCACCATCGCTAATCCCGAGCTTGCCGTCACTGGTTGGAGCTTAGTTTAGATCTGGGCAGGTGAGCCGCAACAAAGCTTGGGCTGGTGAGTTTTAAGCTTGTTGGTTGGAGCTTGGCCTAGATTTGGGCAGGCGAGCTGTGACAAAACTTGGGCTGGTGAGCCTTAAGCTAGTTGGCCGGAGCTCAGCCTAGATTTGGGCAGGCAAGCCGCAAGGTCGCCAACCTTGGCCGAGCTGCGGCTTGCTTGGATCTGGGTAGGCGAGCCCCGAATTTGCTAGCTACAATAGAGCTCACAGCTTGCTAGATCTAGGCAAGCTCGAGTTTGACCAGTGCCAGCGACCTCGGCCGAGCCTAGATCGGCCGAGCCTTGAGTTCGTTGGCCTTGGTTGAGTTCCGGCTTGCTGGCCTGCGTCTTGGCCAATCGCCGTTGGGCAGCACCAATAGAGGAAAAGGGGGAAGAAGAAGGAAGAAGAAAGAAAAGAGAAAATAAAGGGAAAATAAAAATAAAAATAAAAATAAAAATAAAAATAAAGAAAAATAAAATATTAAACAATTAAAAATTAAATTTTTAAAAATAATTAAAAGATAGTTTTTTTTTTTTAAAATTATTTTCAAAAAAATATTTCAATTTAGAGGTATCCACATTTTTCTATTTACTAATTTTTTATTATTTTTAATTTACTTTATAAATTTGATGTGAAATTTTTATTCAAATAATTTATATGTGAAAAATTTAAAGTGGACTAAATAAATGGGAGTAGATTTTATTAAATTAAGTTAAATATTAATATGTGTCAATAATATGGGTCGGGTATGTGTCATTAAATTTACATTACATGAAAATGAGTCAAAACGGGTTAAATAGGTCAATGTGAGTCGGACCATTTTTTACTCGACTCAAACTCGACCCGACCCATCCATTTGATACCCCTACCAATAAGCGACCCCGACCAAACTCCCTCTCCAGCCATTCAGTACAGTGCTCAAATACGGCAAAATCAAGTCGAAAATAAGTGAAGGAGTCTCGATTTACAAGGGGTCAACTAACAGATAAGTCAAGGAATCAGTATTTTGAACAGAAAACTTCTATAACACTACCAGCTTTGCTTCTCAAACGATCAATAACGTAAGCCGATAGTTACGGATCAGACGTATGCATTTCGTTGAAGAAGTGGTGGGCACGGATTGGGGAGAGGGTCTTTAACAATTTCAAATCCAGATTATGATCTAAGTCCAAGCTAGCCCAAGCCAGAGATTCGTAATCAGTGAATCAGACTCGAACGGATTAAATTTCTATTTCAACACAAGAGTGCAGTCTGGTGTGCCTCTCTCTCTCTCAAAACGGGATGTTTTCAAACATGGATATAACCTTGCTAATGAAGTCAGCCAGAGCAACGGCTTGACGACTAGAAGAGAGAAAGGGGCTTCCGGGAACTTCGCCGACCGAAATCAGGGCTTGTAGCGGAACTCTAAATGAGGTCTTCGTCCTTCAATTTCCACGGCCACGAAACGGTGCAAGCAGACCTCTCTATGGCGGCCAAACTGACGGGGACAAGAGACGATACGGTGGCGATGGCGACGATCGGCAACGAAAAGGTACGATGCGGTTTAAGTAGAAACCACCGAAAAAATCGCTAAAAAACGCTCAAAAGTTTCTCAAATCTCTCTCAAAAAGGTCCTCTGCTCCAGCTCTTGTATTTGCTTGATCATGGCAGATTTTCTTGGTGACCCAAAACCGCCACCAGGACGCGAAACCCTATTTTTTTTTAGCAGTCCATCTCCCTTGTTCGATCCGTGAATGGGCAAAGCCGACAGAGGGCAAAGGGCCGCGACCAAGCGAGGCGGAAGAGGGGGACGAAGGGGAGAGACTGGGAAAAAGGGTAGGTAGTGCCGGAATGCAGTTTCGCGAAGGTTGGTGGTGGGGAATGCGGTTGTCGGAGGGAATGGGGGAGATGGTGAACTCCGAGGTTCTTTTCTTCGTAAACCTCGTGAGCATCCGGGAGAGAGACAAAAGAAACACGAGGCCTTTCTCTTTCTTTTTGTGCTAACCCCTGGGTTCCCTTCCGGACGCGTAGAGAAAAACAAGGAAAGACTTTTTCTTTCCGGCCGGGCTTGATTGTCAACTGATCTGTTCTCTTGAGTTAAGGAGTAGAAAATGGGCTTACACGTCTCGAGCTTTGAATGGGTGAAACTCTGAAAAATTCAGATGGGCCCCTGGGCTTGGTCCGCCGTGCTGCTGGCTTCACCTTTTCTTTTGCTCTCTTTACTATAGATTTATCGACCGAAAAATTTAAGTGTCTACAAAAAGTATACCTCCTTCCCACTTGGATGTGGAGGGGAATCTCGAAAAATCACCAGTTTATCGATTTAATTTATAGGGAAAATCTGTATATATAAGATAAGTTCAACCAATTATCTTTGATGCATATTTATTCATTAATATACAAAATAGATATTTTGATGGACCCTAAATTCATTTCTAAATGCGCCTGAAAAAGCTTTTGTAATTTATTTTTTCTTTGATTTTATGCCATTTGCTGCTTGTTGCAATCAAAGAGCCGTGCCTCACCATCTTTAGCTTCGATAACTTTCCAATTTTATTAACACTCAACAAGAGTTGCCATCAAGTATCCAAGCAATTCTAGCACCGAAGTGGAGCATACCTTCATTGAGTAGGCAAAGTTGAGCATGCTGAGGTGATGCCATTTAGTTTGCCATAATTCAAGTTGGATATTCACAAAGATGGTATGAGAAAGATGCGTAACTTTCTGATCATGTATTTTTTCAAAGCTTGTCAAGTTTGGTTCGATTTATCCACATCCTTATTTAGTGTAAGGTTTGGCCTACACAGTACTTGGTCATAGACTTTGAAAGAAAGCTACACGTCCAATAAGTCCTAAACCTATTATACTTTTGTCAATTCAATTCTAAACATTTTAATTATGCCAATGGAGTCCTAAATTTTTTACATGTTACCAATTGAGTCTATTAATCCAATTTTAGCTAGAAACTGACATGGACATCGGACATTCTATGTGGCATAGCCAATATTGATGTGAATAATTTTTAATAATATTTCATTTTTAAAAAATTTTATTATTAATTTTCTTTTTCCTTTTTTTCTTTTTTTTTTTTCAAAACAATTCTGGTGCTCTCGCACGTACCTTTCCATCTCCTGTAGCACCAGAGTAGCCATCAACGATTGACCATTGCCACAGTGATCATTTCCAATCGATGCGGCGTCGTCCGTGGGAGCTAGGGAGAGCCCGACGTCAAGGGCTGGGGAGAAGAGAGAGAAGCGCTCATGGCTTCCTGCATTTGGAGTTGGAAGGCATAAGTCAGCGTCAAAGTCTTAGGGTCTCGGATGCGACGAGCTCCCAACATTGCTTGGTCAACGGCTTCGAGTTCGTTGACTTCCATTTCTTGAGTCGGCCAAACTTTCCCTCGTCTTCTCGCAAGATGGATTGCAAGAAAGTGAGAAGTAGCAGCAGCAAAGGGTCGCCCTGGCTGGGATGAGGGTGAGTGCCGGTGAGGGCTCCCCATTGCTAGATCTCTTGAGGCCATCTTGGTCCATGTGAGGTTAACCTCGCCATAGCGTCGCGCTCACCCAGGCAAGGCCAGCCACTTAACCATTGCCTATAGATGGTGGCCAACCATCGACAAAAGGAATAAGAAAGGAAAAAATGAAAAAGAAAAAGAAAATTAAAAAATTTGAAAAAATATAAATATTATTAAAAAATTATCTATGTCAACCTAATTATGCACGTGGGACGGCTAATGTCCATGTTAGTGACAAAATTGATCAAATGAACTCAATTAGCAAAATGTAAAAGTTTTTAAGACTTAATTGGCAATATTAAAAGTTTATGATTAAATTTATAAAAATGTAATAGGTTTATAATTTTTTTAAACAATTTTGTCATTATATGCAAGTTAAATGCTCCAACTTAAAGGGAGTGTTGAAGTATATTTAATGATATTAGAAAATTCCCTATAAAAACTATAATTTTCTAGTATTACTATTTCCTTGTTAGATTATTTCCTTTTCTATTCATATTGTTCAGGTATGTACACCCTTGATTCTAATACATTAATAAGTCAACTTAATTGAGTAAATATATAATATTAATTAATTCTCTCTCCCTTTTTCTTGAATATCTTAGAATTTACATTGTCCTAATGGCTGGTGCTCGATATTATATCTTGATTAGTTGTTGATGGTTGTTAAGTTAAAAATGATCCATCTCCAAGCTCTCTAGAATAGTCCATGAAAACTCTCTCTAGAAGTGGCAGGTGAATATTGTGGCAGAAAAACACTTGGGAAGTAGTTGAAGTCTGTAATAAAAGAAGAGCCCGCGTTGAAGCTCTTGAAGAAGAGTTTCTTGTACCATGTCGGTCATTGGAAGACCGTAAACAGGATAGCCATCTACATCGGAGGGAATGGTAGGAAACCAAGAAAGAAGCATCATCCCTCGTAAATAAAGCCTTTGTAACGCCCACTAACCTTATGTTTTCTCACCCTTTTCATTCTGTATCAAACAAACAGATATGGATGATCTTCCGGCTGCTTTCAGCATGCTCATTTTCCTCTATAAATGTACTGAATGATGGACATTTGGCTGCTATTTTCATTATCAAATGATGTTTATCTTGTTTCAGTCTTTTTCATGTTTGTCCATTGCAACATTTTCTTCTTGATTAAATTCGTTAAGGAGTTGCAGCAAATTTTGAAAAACAAATGCCTTCAAAGTCATAATTCCCCTTTGGCTTCAAAGTCACTGTTGTGAATTCTCATTGTAAAATCCTATATCAAAATAAATTGATAGTGAACTGCTAATTATTTACGGAGAAAAGTCCTCAAATTTGAAGAAAACGGTAGTTCTCCAACCTTACTGAATAAAAATCATATTTTCTATTTGAACTGCTAATAAATTACAATGTAAAAAATGAGGTTTTTACTTTATTAAGACTTCATTTATTTCGCAGTTTTTTTGTCTTTAGTTCAGGGTTGGAAAATAAGTTCGAAAAAATATTTTCTGATCAAAAAAAAAAATACTCTTTAAAAAAATGGGGAGAAGGGATATCATTTTCGATCATCCTTCTCGTCTCCTCCTCAGCTGCTCCTTTTCCCCACTCTTTCTGCCGCACCAGCCTCTCCAGGCTCAACCCATTCCCTCCATGGATGCCCACGCTCTCTCGAACTCTGATCCTTACCATCACAGATGCCCATGCTCCGCAACACGGGGGCCTTCTTCGCATCGTGCCAGGCGCGTATATGCTGGAGAGTCTCGTCCTTTTGAGACCGCTCGTGCTCCTTCTCGATCGTGTCGATCTGGTCAAAAACGAAGCTGACGCGAGGCAAGAGCTTGGAAAGCTTCAGCGGCGGCTCCGGCGAATGAGGCGAGGGAGAGGCGGAGGAGCAGCTTCTACCGGCGAAGAGGGAGTAAGGTTTAGGGGTTCGGGAAGAAGGGGAGAGGTGCTTGAGGATGAGAGAGAGAGAGAGTTAGCTCCATTTCCAAAATCAACGGAAACCGCCAACACAGGACACCATCTTCTCCAAATTTTCGAAATGGGGAAGAAGATAACCGAGGCAAAGCAGATTTCGATAACAAAATACGTTGATCAACACCGCAAAAAGGAGATGAGATTAGCCCCAAATCGTTTGCCTCTTTTGCTGCGAGATGGGTGAGGATCATGGTCTCCTAACTTGAATGAGTAACCTTGAAGAGTGGGAACGAAGTGGAATCAGCGAGACGGGCGAGCTGAAAGACGTCCAGATTCGGGGAGAAGAGGTTCGGAATGCAGAGAAATTGACAGAGAGAAGAGGAAGTGAAGTGCAAGGTATGTGAGCGAGCTCGATTTGTGCATCCATAGTGGATTATCAACTTTGCGAATCGGCTACAGGCTAAGGTGGGGGGAAGTTTTTGTAAAAGTTTCTTTTACCGATGAATCCATTAATCGATCTACTTTTATTAAATTCAATTGTAATATAGCCAGAAAAAGGAGTCACATATTTAAATTTGAACACCATGTATTATTCATTCGGCAGTGATTTTTGAAAGCAAAATTATACCTAACTTTACAGGATTGTTAATTTGAATAACCTTTGAATGATTTTCTCTAGAAAAGTTCTACAATGTTACCAGGCTCAGGACCCCGATAATGTTCCCCTCTCTAGCTTGATAGACTTGGGCTCGGATGGAGGGAGGCATGGTCATGGAGTCCAACGCGACCTGAGCATAAGCCCAACCCGTAGACTCAATTCACAGAGGCCACGCTCGAGACCTTAGCGCCTATGCTTGGTTCTCTGGCTACCTATACCCAAGTCACTAGCTTTGAATAGTGCATGTCTATTTAGGAAAAAGAATTATTTTCCTTTTCAAATGACGGAAAATATTTTTCTTATTCATTTTTACGTTTTAGTCAAGTACCAAAAAATATGATTATTTTCTTGAGAAATAATATGTGATAAAATATATTTTTCACAAAATAAACAGATCATAAATATTCAACGATGGTGGGTGCCCTCCTAGAATGGCAATAGCTCAATATCAAGCTTCCTATTATCTTCCGTCTTTCCATCCCCCAACCTAGTCCCTTCCCTCTTCCCCAGGCCTTAAAAAAGAGTTGAAAGAACGAAGACCACAATCTCAAGATATTTTACCTTAAAAGGCCTTCAGGATCAAAGGGGCTTTGGCACCATGATGGAGCTTTCGCAGGAGACGGACCAGAATCTGGAGAATCAGTACTTTATTGCTGTGAAAGAGACTGAATTAGCAGAACAGGAGTACACATAATTGACGAGGGAAAACCATAGACATAGAAGACAGATAAAATGAAGAGACCTTTGTCCGTGCCGTATAAATGTCAAATTCCCAACACTTCCCAATCAATCATTGCGGCGGCATCGAAAGTTGGTACTGTATTATTCTCGCACTCAGTGTTTCACCTAGTTAATCACAAAGCATATCAGAGTGATCAATCCGGGAAAAGATTGAGCAATGAATCGAAAAGTTCCCAAAAATTCTTCCTTGCCAAAGCGAGGGGAATTCATTTGGAGTCCAATACTCCCGTCAGGCACGTATCAACCATATAATAGTGAAATATATACAGTGGTAACCACCAGTACCACAGCCTTGGAAGAAGACGTGGACAAGGCATCGGCTAAGTTAACAAGCTACAAGTATACTGCAGCATGAGTGGATACAATCACCACAAGTGCGGTCCACTAATGGGAAAGACTCATTTAAACGATGACTGGACTGTTACTGGGTAAAGGGTATCCATTATTCTAGAAAAAAAATGAGGTCCTTCTTTTAGAGAATATGTTGGGTTTCGTTCGGCTCAAAATTGAGATATATATTCAATAATTGCAATGAACCACAACTCAAGAGACAAGGTTAGTTACTTCAATAAATATTTAGGAATTAGGAGCATCCTTCCAAAGTAGCAATAGCTTGATATCAGGCTTCCTATAATTTTCCAGTTCCGATTAAGCTCAGCTACCTTTAGAATAATCATCAATTTTGCAGCATCGTTGGACAAATAATAATTCTAATTTTTCGATGTTGAAGAAGGGTAATGGAAGCAGAAAGCAAACATACAATGTGATCCTCGGGACACCTCCAGTAGAAGCCTTGGAGAAAAGCGAGCAAGACATTTGTAGCGGCAAGGAGATAAATAGTTAACGCGTTCTTCCCTATCCACTCAACAGCCAAGCATGATTACAAGTCACTAGAGATCTTCAATGAGCATAGTGAGTCAATTATAATGAGATTCACATCAATCTGAGACAAGCATTGAGAGCTAACATATTTTCAAAGAACTTTAACTTGATTAAGTGAATATAAGGCTATGTATTGCATATGAACTTAAGCATAATCACAGCGTTGCCTAATACTATTGTCTATTATCTCAGTTGAAAGCTAATAATCTTCAATTGTACTCAGGTATCGCCAGTAAGGACATCATGTTCTCAAGAATGGGAAATATTTGTCACTACAGCGCGTACTCGTCCACTTTTATTTATTTTTTTGATAAAGTAAGTATTTATAAAATGCCAACCAAGCAAGCTATACAAGAGATGGATACTAGGCACCATCTTGCATTCAATAAACTAGGCACTTGAGTGGAAGGGGGCCAAGTATGCAACAAGGGGGACTAGGTACACGTTACAACAAAAGGACCCTGGTTGGGCTTAAGGTTACAACACAAAACAGAACCAGCTAGATGCAACAAGTAGCAGCCTATAGACTCGGCCCGGGGGCCTCCAATTCCCTCACAAAAATAGTGGGGTCAATACCCCAGCACCGTTGGAGTCTTCTGTTCCTTAGGTTGTCATCAACATGTATGAAAGTGGATGCTTTGTCCTTGACGGCCCTAATGAGGTGTTGCTTCATTGAGGGAATGGAAAGTGGTTGGCCACGAAACACCATATTGTTTCTAGTCTTCCAGATTAAGTGGCATAGTGTTCCAAATGAAAAATGAATCATCTCCTTATAAAAACTGGTACCTAAGCAGAGATCCAAGGCCCATCTAAGGTTGTCAAGCCACGTGGAGTTGACCCAGACAAGATTACATCTAGCTGCCCAAAAGCCTGCTATAACACTGGAGACGTGACATCCAAAAAATAAGTGGTTAGTGGAATCTGGTACGGCATTACAAATACACATACCACCACCGGGATACGACCATACAGTAATAGGATAGATTGGGTGGGAAGCCGGTTTCTCATAATCAACCATATATGGAATTGGTGCCTTGGTGCAAAGGACCCATTCTAGACAAATGAGGACCACAACATTGTAGGGGCTTTTCGCCGAAGTGCTTCCCATACTGAGGCTATAGGAAAGGTACCCGAGGGATGCCATTCCCAGGTAAAGCTGTCCTAGAATTGGTGCCTCCGTAGGGGACTCGTCCACTTTTTGTCAGCATTAAAGAGAAGAAACAATAAAGCACATGACAAACAAAGGTTCCATTCATTCAAAGAGCATGAAGAATATCATTCGCACTACTAATAATGACAAGAAAAAAGAGATAGGAGTGAAGATATCAAAACATAGATCCCTAAAATCTACGAGAACACTTCTTCCGAGGGAGTGGATTTGGCTGTTGCAGAGGACTTAGGAAACGATCGTATAGGATTGTAGCATTGAAGGAATATGATAGCTTACTCCCAAAAGACGAGGTATCTGCTAATGGAATCGACACTGTTCTTTAGTTCTTGAATCTCCTCGTATAGCAAGGCATAATCAGGTTCATCCTTCTACTATTTCTGAGGTGCAAGATCATCCTGAGGTTTTCACCTTTTGGGATGGGGCGAGTAGTTGATGGCCGTGGTAGACCGCTGGTGCTTTCTCTTTGCGTTGCATGCCTTCTCAACTCCTTTTGTTAGTCCTTTCTTCAAGACTTCCCTTGCAGCCTTGTCGTCTCGTTGTCCAATTCGGACGATTTCATCACGCATGTTACCCATCCATTGGGTGTCATTCGCAGCATCATTTTCTTGAGGGTCCCTTACCAATCTCGAGGTTGATTATTTTCTGGCCTTGAGATCTTCAGTAATGCTGATACCTTTTGTGCACAAGATGAGAGTAATAAGGGGCTTTGTAGGGTAGTTTTCCTATCTTCTTCTTTACGGTTCGGTACATGTGAAGGATTATCAGATGAGACAGAGAGAAACTTACGCCCCTAGCTGTCGGCGGGGTGCGGGGTTCCCAGGGTTACCAAAAAAAAAAAAAACTTACGCCGTTTATGATGGCCCAAAGCAATCTTACCTCATATGACTCCAAATCATTCATTTTTGCTACCATAGCTGATCTTGAAGGGCCAAAATCCGCAACCACCTCCATAGCACAACTTATACGTATACCTTTAAGAGAGTGATGTCTCTTTTCTTTTTCTTTACATGTTGGTGTTTCTTGTTCATAATTATTAAGAGGCACACTTGATGCCCATTATATTGTGAGTTTTGATCCTTTTTAAAAGTATGTGAGAACGAAGATCATATTAAGATACAAGTCGAGAGTTGAAGCTTTTCCTGTTCTGAAAAGTTGCCACATAATTCAGTTTCCGAAAATTACATTATGCCACTCAGGGCTTTTTAAAAGGCAATTTTCCCCACGACATTTTAATTTTCACAATATCAATTTAGGCAATATGATAATTACTATAATGTAGGGGTAAAATGGTGATAACTAGTTGTTGCCACTATCACCATAGAATATTGTTGCTATTTGCATGATCTCAACCAATTTAAATCTAACATTTGCCTTAGATCAACTTAGGTGAGCTTCTCTATTTTAGGCCGTGCCACTCAAGAAAGAGGGGATCCACCCACCATTGTTTGAGACAAGCAAGCAACTATGGCCACTAAAATTAGTGCCACTAGCATGACCTCGACCAATCTTAAATTTGACTCAACTTAGGTGAGTTTCCCTTTTATGGATCGTGCCCCCAGAGAAAAGGGTGATCCACCATTGTTTGAGACGAGATGTGATCTCTCTCTCTAGTGCCACTAGCATGACCTCGACCAATCTTAAATTCGACTCAACTTAGGTGAGTTTCTCTTTTATGGTCGTGCCCCCAGAGAAATGGGTAATCCACTATTGTTTGAGACAAGATGTGATCTCTCTCTCTCTCTAGTGCCACCAGCATGACCTTGACCAATCTTAAATATGTCCTCGACTTAGGTGAGTTTCTATTTTCTAGGTCATGTTGATAGAGAAATGGGTGATCCACCATTGTTCGAGATGATCTCTCTCTCTCTCTCTGAGAGTAATTTTAACACCTTTATGGTGTCAAATAGATATTTTGATATTAAATTTGCATGAACAAGTATATTTCAATGAAAAGGTTTCTTTTTAAGCTTATCAATTTCTGCTAATTGACAGACTTGATTGTTCTCATCAAGCATATTAGAGGAGTTGATTGCAATGAAAAGTTTGAAAAAAATATTAGTAAAAGACTTAAGATGCCTTAACCTAACGTGGTTTTAGAAAGAAGTGGGAGTTGAAAGCCCTCTAACACTGTTTTTAGTATTGCCTAGGATAGTATGAAAATGGACTTAAAAAGATGTATCTCTAGTTAACAGTTTCGGGTTCAATAAAAGCTTGGGTTATGAAGGTAATCAAGAGGTTTTTAGTTGTAACAGAAAAGCCCTTTAAGGGATGAATGTCGCCAATGCATTGTTTGGTTGATCTTGGATCACTCTTGAGAGCCCTTGAGGGGAAAAGTTAATCTAACTCGTGCGACTGTTTTTAGTATATGCAGCCGCCGATTAGAAGTCGATTCGCGGACAAAAAAAAGGGAATGGGTGATTCCGTCTACCGTTATCGGGAACAACCCTATGTCGATCCTTGATAATCGTGTACTTTGAAATAAAATCGGCAATTTCATATAGTCATCATGTGTCGAGAAGTCTTGAACGTGAAAAAGTCGGTTACGCGTGAATCCTCAAAGGTCCGAGCAGTACCAAAATGGCATTCGGGCGAAATTAACAAGGCATGAGAATCAAGTATTGGACTTCGAATTTTTGGGAACGTCCGGGACGGACTTTTGGACAATGCTTCTTAGACAATCGACACTGTCGGTTGAGCCGAGTATTTGGAAAATGGATTTTTAGACCAATAAAACAAGCCTATGAGGACATGGGCGGGGAAAAATCAGTGTGGGCCTCATGCCCAAGGTGGGACAGCCACCATGGAAGGCCCGAGGCAAGCAAGTGAGCCCGTTGGGCCAAACCGACAATTTACCCTTCCGAGCCCATTGTTTAAAACCGAGCCGATTCAAGCCCAATAAATTCCCGAGCCCGTTCCTATTCATTTTCAAGCCCATTTCCTAGGCCCGCCCTTCCATTTTTAGCCCAAGGACAGATTGGGAAATGTGCAAGGTGGAAATGACCAAAATGCCCTTGGATATTTTGAAGAAAAGTCAAAAAGAAGAAAGAGAGGATGAGGTCTTTGTTTGGCAAGTGAGGCAAGCCTTGATGGCTTGGATAAGGCTTATCCTTCAGCCTTCACTTCATTCTCTCTCCTCTTCATCTTCTCCAAAATCGCAAAGTTGCTGGCCCGTCGCTCGCCGGAGTTCCGGCAGCCCGTTCAACTCCGGTCGGCAACTTTCCTCTGTGCAGTTAGTTTTTCAGAGTTGTAGAGGGATTTTGAGTTTGTTGCTGCTGTTCTCAGCCCCGAGACCGCCTTGGATCGTCGTGTAGAGGTCCCCGAGTGTCGGGTTCGTCACCGCCGCCGCGTTCGTGTCGCCGGCCCTCTTAACGGGTGAGTTTAGCTCCTAATCCCTATTTAGTGCCTAAACTTGCTTAGGGTTGGGTTAATTAGGGTTAATGATGGTTTAGATAGTTTAATTAAGTTGTATTAGCCCTAAGATAGGTGGTTAGATAGTTGGTTAAGATTAGATTAGCTTAATTGTGCTTATTAAGCTTAATTGTGCTTAATTTGGGATTAATTGTGTTTTATGTGTTTAATTAAGCATGATTTGCTTTAATTGAATTGATTAATTGTTTTAATTAATGTTTTGTTTAATTTCTGGATTAAATGTTTTTATTAATTGAATTTCGGGAAAATCACTGTTCATAATTACTGTTCACGAGCACTGTTCATGATTACTGTTCACAATTATTGTTCACTGCACTGTTCATCCAGAAGCTAATTTTTATCTGAATTTGATGTGCTATTGATTGTTATTATTAATTGAAGTGCCGATTGTTAATTATACTCATGATTATGATGAAATGCGTGATCGAATGCTGATTGGAAATTGAATTTTGGAAATTGTCGAGTGAGATCGCATGACATATTGCGTGGGTTATCTGAAATGGCATGTCGTATGAGCATGAGTGATATTTCATTCACGACAGAGCAAAGATATAAATGGATTGTTTGATGAGGTATTGCATGGTCACATTAAGAGGAGAGCCCGGCATTGCCGAAAGACCGCCAATCCCTATGGGGTTGTGCCGTGGCCAGTTGGTCGCTTGACTTCGGTCGGATGCCTGACAGGGAGGGGTTCTATGTGGGACCGCGGTATGGGGGCGGGTCCCAGGCCTCTGTCAGTAGCGGGACTACGGTAGTAGGCGGGTCTTGTGCTCCTTCGGGAATGCCGTCTTGGGAGTGAGCCCTTGATGTCGCCGTGCCTCGAGGTAAAGAGGACGAAGCTGGTTTAGCCAGGAACCGCCAACTATAAGGTTGTGCCATTGGCCCAGGATGGGGCGTTAATAATTGGAGCATGTGTGAGTGTGAGACATGAGAAAGTTGTGTGAAATGCTCTGATTATTCGCATGCTCTTAATGTCGTGATGATTTGTGGTACGCACGCATGAGTTGTGATCGGCGGGGTGTGGCAATGGCCGGGTGAGATCGCTTGTGGCGCGACTCGCATGTGATTGATGAATTATGTTATCTAACGGCCATGTGCCTTGCTTGCATTGTATGAGATTGGACGCGCAGGGTATGGCATACCGGGTAAGGTTGCATGCGAATCGAATATTGCTATGTGGGTTGCCCTGTCTGTTGTTGGCTATTGTTTGGTTTTGGTTGTGGGTTGTTAGGTTGTTGGGTTGAGTGAGGGGTGGTTTGGAGAGATACCCCGAGTTGAGTTGGTGTACTAACCGGGGCTTAGGGGGAAGAACTCGCTGAGATTTTATCTCAACCCATCGTGGTTAAACATTTTCAGGTCCTTAGAATGGCGTACCTGCAGTGGAGAATCCTGCCCCCACTTCTCCAGTGATCGACTCGACGAAGCTTGAGTCCGATGGGTCCGAGTGACCATGGTGTTGAACCCGAGGGTTCTTTGTGTACTGTTGGATTAGCCTAGTTCTTTTGGTTTCGCTTAGAGGATGGATCGGCCCTTTTTGTCGGGCTTGTAATTCGGAAATGATCCTCCGTTGGTTAATCCAGTAATTTGAATAAATGAGTAGTTTGTTGTTGTTGGCTGTTTAATCCCTGTTTGATTGTTTGTTTGTCTGGGGATGGTTTGTCTTCCGCTTGTGCTTAACCAAATATAAAATGAATGGTCGTCAACGGGTCCTGGGACGTCGCTTTCAATCGACCAAGGTAATGGGGTTGCCGCAAGTTCGAGAGTCGGGGCGTGACACAAGTTTGCCCAGCTCTTTAAAAATGACATGAATCCTCTATACTCCCCTCAATGTCATACATAAATTTCAATGGTTGATGTACACAAATTAGTTTATAGTGACAGTTGAGATTTGCTGAGAAGTCAAGAGAAACATCATAAGAATAAAAGATTTTTGCCTCTTTCGTAATCCTTGGTATTGAAGGGTCTAGAAGCTTGTGGACATGCCTTGCTCCAATGAGAATTTTTTGTTTGAACTTAGATCCAAAAGCAAAGGTAGTGAATAGCCTTAATCAAAGAGACCGAGGCACTTTCTCATTGAGCAAGATAGGAATGTTCTACTGTTGGTTTACTTGGGATTAAAATTGATACTTTATGATATATACATACATACACACATGTACACATATACATACACATACACATACACATACATATACATACATGTACATATACATATAAGCTATAAGTGCTTATGGGATTAGTCACTTTTGCAGTAAGTCTTTCTCTATTGGAGCTCATAAACTGTTATAATGGATCCAAATTCTTCTTGATTTGGAGCCGTTATGCTTATGTGATTTGAAACCAAAATATAATAATAATAATAATAATAATAATAATAATAATAAAAGTCCACACTACGTATTAGTTTAATGTAGAAACTTCACTTTCTCAGTATAGTTTTTATTTTGATTTGAGTTCTAATATATCTTTACTTGAATTAATTTTTCTCCACAGGAAACAAGTAACAATTTATGAATTTCACACAAAATGTCTTGCGTGCCATTTCAAGTTAATTTATCATGAAAAGTGTCATATTAAAAATGGGAAGTCCATACTTAAATTGACATTACATATAATAAATTGGAAGATGCTAGCATAACATGATAGTTACCTAAAGAGAGATAATTGGATGATAGTTTTTAATCTATTGTGAGAATAACAATCTATTTTAGATAACAAAAAATTAAATAACAAAAAATTATAAATAGTTGTGGGATTCACTCGTTCAAGAATTCGAGACTCACAATAAGGTATTATTTTCATAATAGCCCAAAAGCTGTTATTATAATAAAGACCTTACCTAAACCATCTAACTGTGGTTTTGGGACCAAGAGATGGGCAACCGGAATCACCTCCTCCCACTTTTCCAATTTCTAACTATTTGTCAAACCCAAAGAAGAGAATATCTTCTGGTCATTTCATCTCTATTACGTCATTAATCTCTCCTCATCCGCCTCCCAAACATGCCACGTCAAAGAATTTTCTCCTAATTACCGATGATTTATCGGAAAAATTGATAATATGTTTCTTCTTGTGATTATTTATTTTTTCACACATTTAAATTTCTCAGTGATGAGCGAAGTAATAATCATTTTTTAATATAATTATCTTTAATGGCATTAACAATTTCTTTTGAGATAGTTACAAAATTATTTTTACTTTCTGGTTATCCATGTTATGGTTCAATTTGCTGTACAATTATTCATATTCTTATGTTGCTTTTTCTTACTTTATATTTATAAAATCAAACCAAAGGGGACCTAAGGAAATCCCGCCAAGCAAGAGTTTCCAATTCTAAATTGCCAGAGAAAACTGGTTAAATAGTTCAAGCAGTTTCCTTGAGAAAATTAGTGGTGGACAACCCACCGTTAGGTTTAATGCATCACCGTGACAGTGAGGTTTTCATTTTTCTAATAAATTCACGCCAGCCTTAATTTTAAGGCAGACATTCGTGAGATACATGGAATTCACGTGGATTGCATGCCATGCACATCGATTCGCACGGCTTTCACGAGACACGCTAAAAGCATATTCCCTCTTTACCTCGCACAACACAAAGCGAGATCCACGTATTCAAGTTTTGTCCCGGAATACCTCTTCAACTTGAAGCATGGAATTAAATAAGGAAAATTAGTGTCTTTACTAATCCGTTAGATTATTTTTAAATTGAACTCTACTTCTTCTTTTTTATTATATGAAATTTGACCATGAAAAAAAATGTTTTCAGTTCTCAAAATTAAGGTAAAAATTTCGTACAAACACATATATGTCATTATTTGCACGATTTAAATAATTTTAGATACTCCGTGTGAAAAGCATCTCAACGAGTCTTATGTCTATTTTTTGAAGTTTTAAATCTTTTATTTGCGATATATCCTAAATGCTATGCTCGTAGCGCATTATTCTTGAAATTTCACATCTCATTAAAAAAGATTAATTAACGAAAAACATTTTTTTAGGATGAATACAGACTGATACTCACAACTGAAAATTGATTCACGATTTTAAAATCACAATTTAGTGCTTGGAATCGCTTCCACATCACCCATTGCCGTTGATCAAAACGTCGTCGTCGACCATATGTGCCATTCAAAACTGGTGGAACGCCATCTCCTGGATGCTCGCCTTTGCCTTTGTGTCGAGAGAAATCTCAGCTGTTGGGAGACGAAACCATTCCATCAATCGCTGGAAACAGGGAAAGAACCTTATTCCATACTCAGATTCTGGTAAGATCACCACCGTCAAGAACGAATTTTTCAGGTAACCTTCCCTTAGGAGTTTCTTAGCCACCGCACATGCACAATTCATAGCACAAATTCGGTGTTCCTTCAATCGAATGTGAGAGATGATCATGGTTAAATAGAGAACAAACGTTCATCGTTCGATATATGGAATGAGAGACTTTATTGGAAGAGCAATCTGTTTAATCATTGGTTTGGTTGGCCATTCATTATAGGATTCATAACTTATTACCACGAAAATCCCCTAATTAGCACATAAGTGACAAATTTATTCCAAATTAATTTTTTGATCACAAAAAACCTCAAAGTATGTCTGTGATAAATTTACCCTCCGTTATTTTTCATTAATTTGGATTAATACTATAAAAAAACTACATATTGATACACATATGGCAAACGAAGGATAAAAGCCCAAATTGTTATATCCATATTCTACCACATGTTATCCAACTCAATAATTTGACGGTAAAATTTAATAGAAACTAATAGAGGGTAAATGTGTTACAAGTGTATCAATTTGGGGGGTTTTTAGTGATAACAAAATTCGTTTGGAGTAAATTTATCTTAAGTGAATCTGTTTGGAGTTTTTCGTAATATTAATCCTTCATTATATGGATAAAGACTTAATGAACAGTTTTAACTTAAAATGTCACGAATTTCTTTATTCCCTTTTGGATGAGCAAAATACAGTGCTACCTCTCCAATTTAAGAGAGGATCAAGAAATGTCTGATGGGGGTGGTAAAACTAATGTGATGGACATTAAGGTCAGGATGTTGAAACTAAATTGGCTAGAGCATGGACTTGGCAGTAGAGTGCGCTGCGCGCAATGACTCATTGTAAGAGCTTAAGCAATCGAGCTGTTAGAACACAGCGCAGAATATGTCATGGCTCAACAAATTGGCTCCAAAATCACCGATTTTGTCTGGTTTAGTCGACGGACACCACAGCATCAAGAGGGCGCCAACATTTCGATTGAAAGAACACCGAATTTGTGCTATGAATTGTACAAGTGCAGTGGCTAAGAAAGTCCTGAAGGAAGGTGACTTGAAATATTCCTTCTTGATTGTGGTGATCTTAGCAGAGTCTCTGAATATGGACTTAGGTTCTTTCCCTGTTTTCAGCGATTGATGGACTCTTCCACAGCTGAGATTTCTCTCGACAGAGAGGCAAAGGCGAGCATCCAGGAGAAGGTGTTCCACCAATTTTGAATGGCATACAGAGTCAACGAAGACGTTTCGATCGATGGCAATGAGGCCTGTGGAAGTGATTCCAAGCATTAAATCGTGATTTTAAAATCGCAAATCACTTTTCAATTGCAAGTATCAATCTGTATCCATCCTAAAAAAATGTTTTTTGTTAATATTTTTAAATGAAGATGCAAAGTTTCAAAAATAATGCGCTACGCGCAGAACATTTAGGATACATATCGCAGATAAAAGATCTAGAGTAGACACAAGACTAACTGAAATGCTCCCCACACGAGATATCTAGAATTATTTAAAGCGTGCAAATAATGGCAGATATGTGTTTGCACCAAATTTTTACCCTCATTTTCAGAACTGAAAACTTTTTTTTTTCATTGTCGAATTTCATAAAAAAAGAAGCAGAATTCGGTTTAAAAATGTTAACAGTGAAGCTTGGACACCCCCAAACTATCCTCCAACACACTTCCCATCTCTCGCTCTCTATCTCCCTCCCTATAAATTCACCTCTTCTCTCACTCCTTTCAGCTTAAAAAAATAGAAAAAAGGAAAAAAGCAACATAAGGCACTTCAGAACAGAAATTTGTGGAACCTGAGGAACTTGGGGAACCATGCCTCCTCCGGGCCCGAACGAGACGCCCTGGATCGTCCGAGTCAACGAGAGCGTCTGCCTTCCGAAGAGCAACGGAACTGGGCGAAGCGGTCCATCTACAAGGTCCGCCCCTACATCGCCGACCTCAACCGCAAAGCCTACCAGCCACAGGTTGTCTCCTTCGGCCCCTACCACCACGGCAAGGAACACCTCCTCCCCATGGAGGAACACAAGCACCGTGCGCTCTGCCGCTTCCTCAAGCGGTCTGGGAAGCACCTCGAGCCCTTCCTCAATTCCTTGAGGGAGGTGGCGTAGGTCCTCGAGGAAAGCTACGATGTATTGGACCCAAAGTGGAAGTTGGGTGGCAGCGAGGGCGCAGCTGGCCATTTCCTGGAGCTGATGATCACTGACGGCTGCTTCATGCTCGAGATCCTGAGGACCGCGACACAGAAGGGGACACAGGTGAGACAGGAGGTGACACGGGAGAAGGACGGCTACGTGGTCAACGACCCCATCTTCAGCGAGCATGGGAAGCTCCACATAATGCCTTACATAAAGCGGGACATGCTGATGCTGGAGAATCAGCTGCCAATGCTAGTGCTGGAACGTCTAGTCGCCGTCGAAAGCAACGGCAAGGAGGTTAATTTCTTATATTGCATGTTCGCAAACCGCCGTACCATGTTAACCTAACAGTACATTTTGGTGATTTCAGATGGACTTCAAATGGATCCATTTGAAACCAACCACCGATTTCATTGTTACATCTATACATCGGAAACTTCTTTTTACACCTCTTATGCAAGTAGTATCCATACGACAACAATCTCATATTCAGTGCACTTGACTTCATCCTCCAACAACGCAAGGTCACGAATTCATCAACCGTCTCGTCCTCAACTTCTTCTGCTCCGCCGGCACGCTCAGCGAGGACATTGGCAAATGCCTACACGTCCTGGACGTCTATAGAAAGAGCCTCCTGCGCCCCGAAAAGAAGCCCAAGAAGGACAACTTCAATGAGGACTCGCGCAAGGAGATAATCCGGTCGGCCACCGAGCTTTGCGAGCACGGGATCTGGTTCAAGAAGAGCTGTTCCAGCAGCCACACGGACATCTCCTTTGCCAAAGGAGTCCTTAAGCTCCCGGAGATCACAGTAAATGATATCACCGAGTCTGTATACCTCAACCTTATTGTGTTCGAGCATTTCCATGTCGGGGCTGGGAACGAGGTCACGTCCTACATCTTCCTCATGGACAAGATCATCAACGATGAGAAAGACGTCGCACTGCTCCATGCCCAGGGCATCATCCAGAATGCCATCGGGAGCGACAAGGCGGTCGCCGAGATGTTCAATTCGCTGTGCAAGGAATTGACGCTTCGACCCGAGAGCAGCCTCGACGCTGTGCACGTGGAGGTCAGCGAGTACTGCAAGAAGACCTGGTACACGTGGATGGCTACTCTCTACCACACCTACTTCAAGAGTCCTTGGTCTATAATATCTTTCATCGCCGCCATCCTCCTCTTCGCACTCGCTATAATTGAGACCACATATACAATAATCTACCATTGAACCCTCCCTTTGCCTCTCTCTACAATAATTTCTTTTTTCTATCTTTTGGTTTTTCTTCTGATGGTTGATGCCCGATAATTACCTCTTGATCTGTTGTTGATTGTTGTTATGAACAATTTTCTTCCTGTTTTGTTCATTGTCTCACTTTAAATGTTTTGAATAATACACGTTTGGCTGTTTGTTTATCATTATTAAATGATGTTTCTCTTGCTTTAGTCTTCTTGTTTGTCCAATTTGGCTCGGTACTACGAAGGGTGATCTACTTTTAGGCAAATAAAATCTTCCATCGCCCCATTTTCTTCTTGATTAAAATTTGTTTACAAAGTGCAGCGAATTTTAAGTGAAACATGGCGTTCAAACTCATCTCCATTAGCCAGACCCATTCCCTGCCCCTCCGGTGGCAGCTCTCTCCCTGTCCCTCCGGTGGCAGTTCTTTCACCTGAACCCTAACTGAACCTCAAAACCCCAATGCAGCCACTATATCATCTTCCCCTCGACTAGGTGAGGCACCAGCCTTCGCCTTCTTAAGCTTCCCATGTTTCCTCGAAACCCAGGAAGGAGTGGGTGATTCTGATAGTGAAGAAGCGAAAATGTGGAGATTGACGATGACCCAGCACCCAAGTATTCTGCCTCTCACCTAAAATGATGGAGAAGGTATGACGAGTCCTTCTTTTTTCAGATTCCACAGTATTTGATAAGTTAGGGCTCCCTTCACTCCAACATAGTAGAACCCTAGCCCCAAAAACTCCCATCCACAGCCGCTGTATGAAAACACCAAATCTTTGGTTAGAATCACCCCCACAAAGACTAAATAGTAAGGTCAGATGGAAAAAGAGGACGAGAATCACCTCAGATTGCTCGCCCTATGTAAAAGAATGGGTAGACTATGGTCTGAGGAAGACATCACGGAATTGTCTGGCAGCATCCCGGAGAAAGTGCAGCATGAGAGTGCCCTCATTCTATATGGTAAATTATTTTCCAAGCCGAGTGTCAACTTCCAAGCATTTACTACAACAATGAGAAGAGTATGGAAATTAGACACAGTGAAATGTGAAATGATAGAGCCAGGCTTCTTTATGTTTCTATTTGAGTCCGCAGACGACAAAAAAAGGGTGCTGGACACAGGCCCGTGGTCCTTTGCTAGTAATTTATTGGTGTTGCAAGAAGGTGATCCTACAATCCCAGAACATCGTTATGAGTTCACGCATTATTCGTTTTGGGTGCATCTAGTTGGCCTCCCAAGAGCAGGACTCACTGAAGAGGCGATTCAATGTATCGCCTCCAAACTAGGAAGAGTGGAGGAAATCAAAATAGATGCAAGAAATAATAGTTCCAGCAAAGTTGGAAGAGCGAAAGTGAGATTGAACCTCACAAACCCCCTAAAAACTGGAACAATCATCAACTTGGGTGGCAGAAAATGGTGGATAGATTTCAAATATGAACGATTACCACACTTTTGCTACTCATGTGGTTGCATAGGCCATTATGCGAACTTTTGCCCGAAAATCCCGTATGAAGAAACAGAACTGCTGAATGACAAACCTGGGAATTATGGATCGTGGCTAAGGGCCGAGGTGAAAGATTACAGCCCTTGCTGGAAAACTTTTTTTGGTGACATTCATCCTTCTTCTGAGGAGAAAGCACATGAACCTGCAACACAAATCCTCCCTGAGGACATGGCTATACAGCAAACACCTAGAAAATAATGAGCGTGCTCTAGTCCTATACAGCTCCATGGGTCAAAGATGTTTTCCAGACACCCCATCCACAGATCCCGGAGCCATTGATAAAGGCAAAAGTATATAGAAATATCAGCATTCTGAGCAACCTAGGATAGCAAGCAAAAGGGAGCAGGTAACGCAAAGAAAAGAGAAGAAGTTAGGGTATAAGTCCCAAGTAACAAAAAAATAGAAAAGATTTGCCCCATATGGGAAACATGGCAATTCATACTTTTTGTTGAATGAAGTGGATCTGATGGAAACACCTATAACTCTGTGGGAAGAGGTCAGGGAAAGGGCTCTGGTGGCTAGCCCTAATCAGCCACCCGAGAATACATGAGGATACTAAGCTGGAACTATCAAGGGCTGGGCAATCCCTTGACAGTCCAGAACCTTCGAGCCATAGTGGCTTAGGAAAGGCCCAACTTAGTCTTCCTTATGGAAACTAAGAATAAAGAAGTGGTGATTGACCGGCTGCAAAAACGTCTACAATACAAGAATTCAAATATTTTCAATCCAGTAGGTATCGGGGGTGGATTAGCACTAATGTGGGACGAGGAAATTCAAGTGGAGGTGATGTCTACCACGCGGGAATTGGTTGATATTAAGTGCACAGCAGACAGCAGCGGCTATGATATGAGAATCTCCTTCATTCATGCCTCAACCAACTACCAAGAGAGACTCAACCTATGGTAGCTGCTATATGTTAACTCAAGTCAGATTAACGGACCTTGGCTATGCATGGGGGACTTCAATGAGGTCTTATACGAGTGGGAAAAAGCGGGTAAACATGAAGCTGATCGTTATCGCATGGTGTCATTCCGTGACTTTATCAACTCATGCTCTTTAATGGATATTGAGAGTAAGGGGTGTTCCTATACCTGGTCCAATAACCGAGAAGGGGCTGAATTAGTTCAGAAGAGGCTTGATAGGGCACTCTGCAATCTGCAATGGCGGGTCCTTTTCCCGAATGCTGAAGCCTACGCGCTACCCGCTATCGGATCCGACCATAGCCCTATTCTCCTTTCCCTAGACCACACAAGAATGAAAAAACAGAAATCTTTCAGATTTGAAGCATTTTGGACTGAGCATCCTGAATGTCGAGAGGTTGTCAAAGCAGCATGGAGAGAAGGGACAGGAGACCAACCGGGGTTTGTGAATAAAACAAAAAATGTAGTGAAGGCCTTGGGAAGATGGAGTAAAGACAATTTCAAAAATGCAGCTCTCAAAATAGAATTTTTCAAACAGAAACTAACTGAAATCAGCAACAGGGGGGGCAGAATTTCAAATGCTGCAGAACATAGACAAATAGTTGGAAAAATTGAAGAACTTTGGAGGCAGGAGGAGTTGTATTGGGGCATGCGTTCCAGAATTGATTGGCTGAAGTGGGGAGATAAAAATACAGCATACTTTCATGCAACTACTATTCAAAGAAGACAACGAAATAGAATCTCAATGCTTCGTATAGGAAATGAAACATGGTGCAGAAATCCGACACTCATAGAACAACATATAAATGATTTCTACAGAGCTTTATATAAATTAGTAGGGAGCAGATTTTACCAACCAGTGGTGGAACAGTGCTCGCCAGTAGTCACCCCGACAATGAACAATGCCCTGCTCGAAAAAGTCTCACGAGAAGAAGTGCGTCAGGCAACTTTCCAACTGGGAGCTACTAAAGCTCCAGGATCAGATGGCTTAAATGGTCTCTTCTACCAGCGTCACTGGCCAGAAATTCAAGAGGACTTATACAGGCTGGTGGATGATTTTTTCAACCAAGGTACCTTCGACCCTGCGATAAACCAAACACAGCTTATACTTATACCAAAAATAGCCCATCCGGAGGAGATCACACAGTATAGATCCATCAGTCTCTGTAATTTTGCCTACAAAATTATAGCAAAGGTAATGTCGAACAGAATGAAACCTTGGCTTCCAGACATAATTTCACAAGAGCAGAGTGCATTCGTGGGGGAGACAGATCCAGGACAATATTTCCATCGTACAAGAGGTCCTCCACCACCTGCGCATCAGGAAAAGGAGAAGAAAATTTCAGGCTATATTGAAGCTAGACATGCAAAAAGCCTATGATAGGGTGGAATGGGATTTCCTATGCGATTGTATGAGACAAATGGGTTTCGATGAGAGATGGGTTCTTATGATCAAGCACTGTATTTCCTCAGTATCCTTCAGCATAAGGATAAATGGAGATTGCAGTGAATATTTCACGCCAACCAAAGGAATCCGACAAGGGGATCCTTTATCACCCTACCTCTTTATTATAATGGCTAATGCTCTCTCCTCTCTTATTTCTAAAGCTTTGTCTGAAGGAAGCTTGAAGGGCATCCAACTGAACACCCATTGTCCAGTACTTTCCCACTTGCTGTTTGCGGATGATGCGATTTTCTTTTTGAATGCTACTACCCAAGAGGCAGAGCACCTATCAAATACCCTGAACCAATACTGCTATGCATCGGGCCAGTTGGTAAACCTGAACAAATCAGGGATTTTCATAGAAAGAAGCTGCCCCCAAACCTTACCATAGAGAAAACAGGGAAATACCTGGGAATACCTTCAGACTGGGGTCAAACAAAAAAACAGCTCTTTTCGTGGATCCTAGCACGGGTGGACAAGAAACTGGCAGGATGGAAGGAAAGATTAATTTCTAAGGCGGGTAAAGAGATTTTGATAAAAACAATAGTCCAAGCCCTCCCTCAGTTTGCAATGTCAATCTTTAAAATCCCACTTTCGATATGCCGGGCAATCGAACAACGAATCTCCTCATTTTGGTGGAAGCAAACAACCTTGAAAAAGGGTATACACTGGAAGCAATGGGACAAATTGAAAGAAAGAAAAGATTATGGAGGCCTCGGTTTTAGGGATCTAGTGGTTTTTAACAAAGCAATGCTGGGGAAACAGGCTTGGCGTTTTCTAAAGAACCCGAACTCCTTATGGGGCAGAATATATAAGGGGATTTATTTTCCAAGAGGGGATTTTTGGTCAGCAACAAAAGGTAATAGGCCATCGTGGGGATGGCAAAGCCTCCTAGAGGGCAGGGACATGATCGCACTAGATGTCAAATGGGTTGTAGGGGATGGAAAAAGTATCAGAATAGGGAGGATTTGTGGCTAAATTCAGGGAGAATTGGAGGGCCGGCAAATAGAAGCGATCCGGTTCTAGTAGCTGATCTGATTCACAAAAGTACAAGACAATGGAGAAACCACCTAGTGGAAACTCTTTTCGATGAGAATCGCACTCGGGAGATTATAGCTACTCCCCTCAACATTCTACCCACCACAGACAGCCTAGTATGGATGGCTAATGCCTCAGGGCAATATACTATAAAAAGCGGATATAACAAGAACCGGAATACCCACCCTCCCAGCACTGCTAATCAATCATCCTCCTCATACCAGGTACCCAAAAAGCTATGGTCAGAAATCTGGAAACTCCAAGTATCCCCTAAAGTCAAATATCTAGTACGGAGTGTATGTCATAACGCTCTACCAACGAAAGAAAATCTGTTCAAGCGGAATATTATACCTGATATGACTTGTTCCCTCTGCGGCGAAGCCCCCGAAACCACTGAACACATCTTTCTCCTCTGCCCTTGGACAGCGGACATATGGTCAGACCATAGATTGGGAGTAAATCTGTCAACACTGAACATCACAAGAGCAGATAAATGGTTCTTGGAGACACTCACCAGCAAGCCCGAACTGCACGCCAAGGCGCTCATAGCAGAAGCCCTTTGGTCAGTATGGAAAGCCCGCAACCACCTCATATTTCAAGCCCGAACAACATCAAAACAGAGGCTGGTAGAAGACACTTTGTACAGCACTCAGATGTATCAGAATTGGAGTTGCCAAAGACTAAATACCCAAACCACTAACCCCACATCACAGACGGCCGAATGTCGATCTGCATATCCATATTACCAGATCAGTGTAGACTGCTCATGGGACAGCACAACAAAGGAGGGATCAGTTGCGAGAGTTAGGAGAGACCGAGCGGGTGTGCTGATCGACGGTTTTGCGAAACAGATCTTCGCCCCTTCTGCCCTAATCGGAGAAACCCTAGCCATCCGCGAAGCTCTTCTCTTTCTGAAGGAAAAAACCGCAAGTAAACAGAGCAGAAGTCAACTGGAAGGAAACACGCGAACTGAACTGCTTCTGTCGAACAGTCTCCAAGCTGTTCAGTTTGTTCAGGGCTGGGCCAAAACACCATGGGCCGCGAAGCATCTTGTGGACGACTGTCGTGGGCTTCTACAAGAACTAACACACGTTGGGCTGCAGCATTCTCCTAGGGATCAAAACCGTGTTGCTGATTGGGTTGCAAGAGCACATTATGCTAAAAATCTCCCGTCCGATTGGATTGCAAAACCACCACAATCGCTGGAACTTCTTTTATGTTCGGAACTTAACTTATTATGTAATCCTTCCTTTATGGATCACTAATATAAAATTTACTCTTCCGACCAAAAAAAAAAACTCATCTCCATTCTCCTACCCAAAAAAAAAAAGTCATCTCTATTTCCCATTGGCTTTAAAATTCAAAGTCATCTATATATTTTCCAGTCAATGTCTTTTTCAATCAATCATTAACACAGGGAACATACTTTTATGCCCGAGAGAGATATTTTGAAACTTCCGATATCCTTCCTTAAATAAAGAGAACAGAAGATATTCATTGTTGTTGACCTCCTATATCGAAATAAGCTCCCCCTGAGGTTTGGACCTTTTGGGATGAGGGCGAGCAGTTGATGGTCCTGGAAGTACCACTAATGCTTTCCCTTCGCGTTGCATGCCTTTCTCAACTCCTTCCGTTAGTCTGTCTTTTCTTCAAGATTTCCTTTGCATTGGGTGTCATCCGCATCATTTTCCTTACCAATCTTGAGGTTGATTATTTTCTTGGCCTTGAGATCTTCAGTGATGCTAATACCTTTTGTGCACAAGATGAGTAGTTTTCCTGTCTTCTTCTTGACAGTTCGGTACGTGCAAAGGATTATCAGATGAGGCAGAGAGAAACTTACACCATTCACACTTGCAATGACATCCTTCAGATGCCATCGGGCGACAGAGGGCGGTGTGACCCCGAATAGCGTAAGCGAAAGGGAGTCTCTAGCGGTTCCTTGGTATAAAAAAAAAAATTACACTGTTCACGATGGCCCAAGCAATCTTGCCTCATATGACTCCACATCAGCCGAAATCCTCAACCACCTCCATAGCATAGCTACCATTGAGAGTGTGACGTCTCTTTTCTCTTTTCTTTTATCGTTTGTGTTTCTTGTTCATAATCATTAAGAGACACATGATAAATATTATATTGTGAGCTTTGATCCTTTTTAAAAGTATGTGAGGACGACGATCATATTAAAATACAAGTCGACAATTTGAAGCTTTTTCCTGCTCTAAAAATTTGCCAAGTAATTTAGTTTCAGAAAATTACATTATGGCACCTGGGGCTTTTCAGGCAATTTGCACTCATGGCATTTTAATTCTTACAATATCAATTTAGGCAATCTAATATTTATTATAATGTAGGGTAAGATGGCGATAGCTAGTTATGACCTCTTTCATATGTGCACACGCTATAGCAAGCAAATATGGCCATCAATATTGTTGCCATTAGCATCACGTTGACCAATCTCAAATTTGACTTTTGGCTTAGATCGACTTAGGTGAGTTTCTCTTTTTTAAATCGTGCCACTCCAAAATGAGGTGAACCACCATTCTTCGAGATAAGCAAGCAACTATGGTCACCAATATTTGGTGCCACCAACATGATCTTGACCAATCTTAAATTTGACCTCGACTTAGGTGAGTTTCTTTTTTTTGGGTTGTACTCCTAGAGAAATGGGTGATCCACCATTGTTTGAGATGGTAGAAACGATCTCTCTATCTCTCTCTCTCTCTCTCTCTCGAGATACGCACACCAAGTAATTTTTATATCATTGAATGTTAAATGAGATGTCATCAATCCTAAAAGATAAAAACTAACATTGAATACGGGCATTAAAAAAACCCTAAACCCAAGACTAAATTGAATTTTTTATACAAGAAAAAAGTGATATTTCCCAATTTGCCATTGGACCATCAAACAGGACAACATGCAATTGAAGTGTAGAGACAGATGGCCCTATAGAACCTGCTAATTGATGAAACCGAAGTTTTGTTAAAGGCAAGGGTGTTTACGGGATATAATTGGTGTATTAAAACGGAAGACCAAGTGATATAGATCTTGTTTGACCTCGAGAAACTTGTGGCATTGTCTGTTAGTGGCATCCCATCGTTTGTTTATGGAGATGGATGTGACAGAAGGAGACAGGGTAGGCAAGAGGGAGGACCGGGTCAAAAGAGAGATGGCGTTGGGATTGCAAATGGAGGGCCTCGTACGACTCCACATCATTCATTTGGGTCGTCGGAGGATTGATGTTTCGGATGAACAATATCCCGCGACCGAAGCTGATCTTGAAGGGCCAAAATCCATAGCCACCTCCATAGCATAGCTAAATACATAAACCTTGGAAACAGTGACGTCTCTTTTCTTTTTTTCCTTTTTATGTTTGTGTTTCTCATTCGTAATTATTAAGATGCACAGTTAATACACATTATATAGTGAGCTTTGACCTTTATAAAAGTATAGAAACAGTCGATGATATTGAGATAGATTGAGAATCGAATCTTTTACCTCTCAAAAGTTGTGTAGACATTTTGAAATTTGCTGCGATGGAGAGGTAAGATGGAGATAATTGATTGTTGCCATTGTCATCTCAAGCGAAGTTGAGGAAGGCATAGTCATAATTGGAGAAAAAGAAAAAGAGACAAGTGCTATGGCGAGCAACTATGTCCGTCGATATTGTTGCCATAGGTATGGCCATGACCTATCTTAAGTCTCACTTTTCCCTCAGATTGACTTAGGTGAGTTTCTCTTTGGATGTCCTAGTCTAGAAGGGAGTGACCCAAAATTGGGTCGACGTAATCTAAAATTAGACTTAAATTTGCATGAACAAGTATCCTACAATGAAAAGATTCTGTTTTTTTCTTTAAAGCTCATCATATGTTGGTGATTAGAATATTTGATTGTACAAATGAAGCATATTAGAGGATTTGCCTACATTAGAAGGTTTGAAGAGCAGAGTTGAAAAACAATATTAAAAGGACTAATTAATCTCAATCTAACATGATTTTGGAAAGCAGTGGAAGTTGAGTTTGGTAAAACCCTTGAGCACTGTTCTTAATATTGTTTTAAAAAAGGTCCAAAATCAAAATGGACCATCTGATGGGCTTGAAACTTTTCAGAGGGTTTGACTTATACTTCTAATGAAGTGGCCCAACCCAATATAAGATTCAATAAAAGCTAGCTCGGATTATGGAGGTAATTAAGAAGCAGGTTGGGTGTGTGTGTCGGTCCTTTCGAAACAACCTGAATCATCTACCTGGTGCAGTGTCCCCTCAATTTCTCAATAATTCTCAACAATTGAATAAAATAGATAATGCCTATATAGAGATTTGTCCAGACATAAAGAGAAGTAATGTAGGAATAAAAACTTTTGACCCCCATACGCATTTATGTGTCATTTGGCTTAGAAGCTTTCGGGATTTTCTTTGGCTGGATTTTCTTGTCCAAACTTGGGTCCGCATGGACCAAATCAATCGCATCCATCGGTTGTGTGGGTCTTAGATGGCGTCCATTTACGTATTCCATTTGATGAATTTCACAGATACGATTTTTGGCAAGGACGTTTTCACGTGAGTCCGCCAAAAGGATGGGCAAGTGTCTTGAGCTTGTTGGGACATTGGCTCAAGATCAGGAGGTTTATGGGAGTTGTGGACAAGCCAATTGTCAAGCTGGCCTAATGTTATCGGAAAGTCCCGTATCAAGAGTTTGACAGGCCAAGCTCTAGAAGTCTAGACCACCTCTGTATCCTTAGTATCAGAAGGTAGAAAAACTTTTGTGGATTAGCACATAGTCGCTCCCTCTTTCTTAGCGAGCCCATACCCAATTATTTGAGGTTAATATTGACTTTTTTTAAGGTAAAAAGTGTAAAGCCACATGCCCTATGTTCATTCGTTACTTAAAGATTTTCCATGCATTTGTGGAGAAATTTTTTTTGGCTTTTTTCTGATTTTTTGAAAATATAATTTTTTTTGGGGATTTTTTCTTTTTAAAAAAATTATATATTATTATAAAAAGGATCCGGGTGGGGCTATCAAGCCCGATCAAGCTCGGCCCGACCCGGAGTGATCAGGGCCCACCAATCTGGACCTTGTCTTGAGCTTGGTCGGACCGGGCTCTGTCAAGAGCCCACTTCGAATTTAATGCCCCGGCCCAACTTAACCAAAACAAGCCCATATCTCTTTTTGTCATTTTAGTGAAAATAAGCCCATTTCCAACTTTTTGTTTTGTTTCTCTTCCTGCGCCCGTCTCAAAGAAGCACTTCCAGCACAAGTGCTGGCTTCCTTCTCCTCATGAACCGAGAATGCTCGCAGGTTCGTGCCCTACAGGAAATCCAAGATTGGTTTTAAAATACTCAAGCATCGATTAAAGCCGTGTTTTGCAACCGTGCATGGCCATGCCTACCATCACCTCTCCTCCTTACCAGCCAAGGATCGGTCATTTGCAGAAACACGATGCTCAACGAAAGCGACTAGAACATACGAAGCTACGGAGATCTATGAAATTCTATTTGACAAACCACGAGCACCAAAAGTGGGCGAAGGACTAAGAACGAACACACACATTCTGGTCAGACATTTTGTCGAACACGTGGAGGGTGTCGGCTTAAGGGTGGTTATAAGCCCGCTCGAGACGGAGACACACTCCAAAATAATCATACAGTGAATAAACAAGACTCGGCTTCGATGCAGGCATGAACCAAACTCAGCAAGCCTCGGCCACAAACCAAGGACACGAACGTGCATCTCGCTTAAACATTCCATCGTGCACATGACGCGCATCAGCAGAGGAGGTCACAGATCAGTCCAAGACTCGAACTCATGCCAAAATGAGTAAATAATGAGCAAATGAGATTCAACTTCCCACATGTACGAACGACATACAGCAAGCCTCAACCATAAACAAAGAGAACGAACATGCGCCTAACTTGGGTATTTTGTCGAACAGTTCATATGCGCAACCTGAGACGTGAGAAACGGGGATGACAGGACCCAGATTCGAGCCGGGATTTTGAACAAACGACACAAAGAACTCGGAGACTCTAGCATACATACAAATGAGGTCGGGACTCGTACGAACTGGACAACGGCAGCCCAGTCCGGCGAGCCCGAAACAGGGTGCAAAAAGAAAGCAGAACAGGGGCGTCGGCAAAGAGTCCCCTACGCGGCTCGCGGCGTTGGACGGTGGACGAGCTCGAAGATCTAGCTGCGTCCGCCCGCCTCGTGCACCTCCAAGCCGAGATCCTAAGGGAGCCGACCCCGGACTTGGACAGACAAAAACGAAGAAAACAGAACACCACCCACCAGGCGTCGGCTTGGGAAGGGAGGTAATGCTGGTGAGTCCGCTGTTTCTTTGAGCGTACTCGTCGCCGGAGAGCACTCACCGACCTCTATTTCAGCTCGCCCTCTCAGATATCACTTTCTCAAGGACCCTCTTCTGGTTTCTCTCTCTTATCTCTAACTCGTGATTTCTCTCTCCAGAAAACAATCGAGCTCTGCTTGTGGACGCACTATTTATAGGCGAAGAGCCCGGTCGGCGGAGAGCTTCGGCTGCCGCTCTTTGGCGCGCCGACCGGCCTCCGCCCCTGGCCGAACCTGTTTCAAATCCCGCCTGTTTCACGGTAGATCTGGCTCTATCACTGCATTGAAGGCGTTTGATCTGCGTTCCATCCGTCCGCATCTCTCGCCGGCCACTCCTCTGCTCCACGTGCATGCGTCGTCCCCTGCGCGCGTCGGCGTCCTCTGTCCTCTCTCCTTTGTCGCGCGCGTGAAAAGCAGCAAGGAAGGGGAAGGAAGGAGGTGGTCGGGGCTGGGCCGAAGGAGGATTAAAAGGGAGTGGGTCCAGGGCCGGGGTGGGAAAAAAGGGCGAAGGGAAGGGGGCTGGCGCGAAGGCCCAGCCCCGTGGGCCTCCTTTCTTCTTCTTCTTCTTCTTCTTTTTTATAAATATTATATATATATATATATATATATATATTTGTTTATCCGAAATAATGGAAAAATAACAATAAAACTTAGTAGATGCAAGTTATATTAATACTTAGGTGATACGAAAATCCTTTTTACTAGGGCAAAATTGATTCCTAATTTTTTATATAAATTAAAAATAAATATTTAATCAAAATTTAGATGTCAATAGACCTAAGTGAAAAATTGACTTAATAGTTAAGGTTATCATGATAATGGGTTATAGTTTCTTTGTATCCTCATAAGATTTTATGTGACCATGTGAAATTCTGTGGGACCACGGCCAATTATTCTAAAAGTTTAAACTGTTATATGAATATATAATTTATTATTTAAATATTTTAACATTCCCCTTATGCTTAGTTTGGTCTTTTTGCCTAGTACTAAACATTGAAATTTAATTGAAGAGGAAAATGATGGCTAGAAAGATTTGAATTCATGACCTCCAATACTAATACTATAAGAGATTTTGTAAAACCATGGTCAACTATTTTAAAAGTTTAAACTATTGAATTAAGGCGTGATCTATAATTTAAATATTCTAATAATCCCAATGACTGTGTTCACGAGGATTCTTTCTTCTACGAGCAAAAGCAGGGAACAACCTTCTAGAAACTGAGGGCACTTTCTCTGTGAGCAAGAAAGGAATGTTCTATAGAAGAACAGTTGGTTCATTTGGGACTAAAAATTGAAATGTTCTACGAACAAATGGGACCCAAAATGGGGTTATCAACATTCTTAATGAGAGCTTAAGGCCTAAGATGCATGCGCTAGAAATTATCTCGAAAGAGTGAATTAGAAGAGTTGCATGATATAAGAAGTGAGTATGAAGTTAAAAGTCATGTTAGGATGCAAAAACTGATATGAATCCAAGCGCTTCTATTTTGGAGCTCATAAACAGCTATAATGGGAGAAATTGTCTAATCAGTTCTATTTCTATGATACATATACCAATTTTGTCTATTAAGTCCTAAACCCTTGCGTAGAATTTCAATATAGTTATTCGGGCTGATTTTCGCTGGAAATGGCTAGAGATGGTGTGCTTGTAGGACGGCCAATGATGATTAGGCAAAAGAGACCTCGAGTGGGGTCATCAATACTCAAAATTGGAACTTAAGGCTTAAGATGCATGTCATGTAATTTATCTCAAAAGAGTGAATTATAGGAAATGCCAGGTATAAAAAGTTATTGAACACACCACCCACCTGGGTGGCGTTATTGGTTCGCGTTCTCTTCCTCTTGCAAAGGGTCGAGAGTTCGAATCCCAGCTTCGTCATAGGGTGACTTACCTGGTTGCATGTGTGTGGTGGCTAGCACGTGCGGCCCCTAGGGTTTACTCCCCTAGCTGTCAGTGGGGTGCGGGGTTCCCTGGGTCATCAAAAAAAAAAAAAAGTTATTGAACATAAGAATTTGGGCATTTTCAACAAGAGTATGAAGTCATATATGCCAAGTCCATAACCAAAATTGACATCACATGCACTCAATTCATACGAGCCTTTTAATTTAGGTTGACGCTTGTGAGATTTCAATGAATTCAAAGGCTCATACATAATCGGGATTCGTTTCCTACGGCCTCAAGAAACATGCTTAACAAGATTTTCTATTTAACTTTTGCACAAAAAGTGACTAACATACATGGCCGGCCTTGCAATGCCTCTTCAATCTTAGAAGGAACAGATGACACTCCACAACAGAAATTCGTGGAACCTGTGAAACTTACAGAACCATCATGAGTCTTTCACCGCCTACGCTGGACCTGAACAAGACCAACTGGATCGTTCAAGTCAATGAGAGCGTCGAGCGCATGCCCTCTGACTCCGACTATGAGCGGCAATGGAAGAGGCAGTCCATATACAGGGTTCGCCCCAGCATCACTAAGCTCAACCTCAAGACCTACTGGCCAGAGGCCGTCTCCTTCGGCCCCACCCACCATGGCGAGGACCACCTCCGCCCCATGGAGAACCACAAGCGCCGCGCACTCCTTCACTTCCTTAGGCGGTCCAGGAAGCCCATCGAGCACTTCCTTGAGTCCCTAAGCAAGGTGGCACAGGAGCTCGAGGATAGTTATGACTCGCTGGACCCGAAGTGGAAGGAGGGCGGTGGCGAAGGAGCAGTGAGCCAGTTCCTGGAATTGATGATGACTGATGGCTGCTTCATGCTCGAGATCCTAAGGACCATGACAAGGAAGGGGCGCGACTACCCATCCAACGACCCCATCTTTGGTGACCTCGGGGGGGTTATACATTACTTCATTCATTAAGCGGGACATGTTAATGTTAGAGAATCAGTTGCCAATGCTAGTGCTGGATCGACTGGTTGCAGTCGAGAGTGACGGCAAGCAGGTTAGTTTCCTAGATTTTGCTCCGTCATAAGAGAAGTCATTGCAAACACACAAGCTGCTTGCTATGTTCACTTACCAGTACATATGGTGATTTCAGATGAACCCCACGAGAAATACATAAAATCATGCTCCAAATTTGTTGGATGCAGTTTTCTAGATCAACTGACAATTCATTATTAAATCTATCATCATTGTTGTCAAAAACTTCTCTTTTTTTTTTTTCTATGAAAAATGTAGAATCACTGTCAATTATTCTAAAAACTTAAACTATTACATAAAAGAGTAATTTATTATTTAAATATTCTAATATTCCCTCTCACATTTAGTCTAGGCTACTAAGTGTGAAAATTTAATTGGGGAGACAATTGTAGCTTAGAAAGACTTGAACTCAGAACATTCAGCTTTGATATCATGTCAGATTTTGTATAATTACCATCAACTATTATAAAAGTTTAAACTGTTAGATAAATGCATGGTTATTATTTAAATATTCTACTATTTTCCTTTCATGCATGATATACTATTGCAAAAATCAAGCAATCATACACAATAATCTATAAAAAGGAAATAAATCAAATAGTGAATTTAATTGGTTGGATGCATATGGTGATTTTAGATGAACCCCACGAGAAATACATAAAATCATGCTCCAAATTTGTTGGATGCGGTTTTCTAGATCAACTGACAATTCATTATTAAATCTATCATCATTGTTGTCAGAAACTTCTCTTTTTTTTTTTTTCTATGAAAAATGTAAAATCACTGTCAATTATTCTAAAAACTTAAACTATTATATGAAAGAGTAATTTATTATTTAAATATTCTAACACACTCTCTCACGCTTAGTCTAGGCTACTAAGTGTGAAAATTTAATTGGGGAGACAATTGTAGCTTAGAAAGATTTGAACTCAGGACATCCAGTTTTAATATCATGTCAGATTTTGTATAATCACCATCAACTATTCTAAAAGTTTAAACTGTTAGATAAATGCATGGTTTATTATTTAAATATTCTACTATTTTCATTTCCTGCATGATATACTATTGCAAAAATCAAGCTATCATACACAATAATCTATAAAAAGGAAATAAATCAAATAGTGAATTTACATGATTTGATTGGTATGACCTACTTCACGAAAAAAACATAGGATTTCACTATAGATTTAAGCAATACAACAAAAATTACAATCATACTTATGTTATTCCAATACTCTTGATGTTTTTAAAACTCTAATTACACTCTCATACAAGCGTTTAACCCTCACAATTTCTCACAAAACAATATCTCAATCTCATTGAAGAATTTTTATTTTATCACAAGATTTCTTAACTTGAAAACATTTAGAAATTTCTTCGTGAGCTTGCAACATAATTGGTTGTCATGGTCAAAAGCTCGCCTTTTGATAGGCAAAAAAGCCAATACCCACTCTTAAATAAATACTATTTGGATACAAAAACGAAACCCTATAGGAAACCACCGACACTGGAAAACTTGCTTGAATCGGATTTCTGTCACAAGAGACATTTTTTCAATATATTCAATTCACTGACTTTACTCCGACAACACAGGATGACGAATTCATAAACAGGCTAATCCTCAAGTTTTTCGACTTCCCTTGCACGCCCACCGAGAGGATGGGCGAATGCCGGCACGTCTTGGACGTCTTCAGGAAGTGCCTCCTACTCCCTCAGAAACTGGATAATGTGGGGCCTGGGGACGGGCAATGGATAATCTGGATGGGCAAATGCCGGCACGTCTTGGACGTCGTAAGGAAGAGCCTCCGACTCCCTGGGAAACCGGACGAGGTGGGGCCTTTGAATAGGCACTGGATAATCGGGTCAGCCACCGAGCTAGAGGAGGCCGGGATCCGGTTGGAGAAGAGCAACACTGGCAGCCTCAGTGACATCTCCTTTGTTGGTGGGGTCCTGAGGCTCCCTTTTATCAAGGTGAACGACGTCACCGAGTCCATGTTCCTCAACCTCATGACATTCGAGCGCTTCCATCATGGGGCTGGGAACGAGGTCACGGCCTACGTGTTCTTCATGGATGACATCATTAACACCGAGCGGGACGTTGCATTGCTCAGCACCCGTGGCGTCATCCAAAATTGGATTGGGAGCGACGAGGCGGTCGCCAAGCTATTCAACTCGTTGAACAAGGACATGACGTTAGATACCGATAACAGCGTCGTTGCCGTGCGAGAGGAGGTCAGCAAGTACTGCAAAAAGCCCTGGAACAAGTGGAGGGCCAATCTCATCCAGACCTACTTCAGGAGTCCTTGGTCTATATTGTCTCTCTTTGCCGCCATCTTCCTCTTCACTCTCACCATAATTCAGACCATATATACCGTTTCTCCTGCTGGCTGATGCTCGAAAATTATCTCTTCATCGTGTTTGTTGTGAATGATATTTGTCCAGTTTTCGGTCATGTCCATTCCCCTATTTAAATTTGAATGATGTTCGCTTGGCTGTTTATTTATCTTTATCAAATGATGATGTGAGAATATATAAATATCAAACCATAATATCTCTTTTATGGTTCTCTTGTTTTAGTCTTCTTCATGTTTGTTCAATTTGGGTTGGTAGCGTGAAGGATGATCTAGTTTTAGGCAAATGAAATCTTCCATTGCAACATTTTCTTTGCAACTAATTTAAGTGACAAACAAATAAGGCCTTCAAATTCATCTCCATTGCCCATTAGCTCAAAATTCAAAGTTGTCTACATGCTTCCCAATCGTTAACCACAGAGAGTAAACATACTTTTTATGCCTTAGAAAGAACTATTTTGAAACTTCCGACATCCTTCTTGAATTGAAAAAAAATAATAGAGATTGTAGACTTTCGTTATAAAATCCTATATCGAAATTAATTGATAGCGAATTGCTTATTATGTACAAATAAAAGCCCACAAATTTGGAGGAAACTACACTCCTCTGACCTTAATGAACAAAACTCATATTTTATATGATTTGCAACGAACCACAATTTAGAAGACGAGGTCAGTTGCTTCAATAAATATTCGGTGATCACGAGTGTCCTTCCAAATTAGGAGTATGATGTCGACCTGCCATTAGAAGAGCTATCCATTTATGACATTGTCAGATTAAAGATAATTCTAATGTTTTGTTGTTAAAATAGGAAATTGGAAGGAGAAAGCAAATATGTGATGTTATTCTCAGGATGCGTATAGCAAGAGCCCCGGAGATAAATGGGCCAGATAATCGAAGCGGCTAGGACATAGATAATCAACTCATTCTCGCCAATCTACTCCTGAACCGTGGCAGTGCGCCTAAGTCACCTGAAGTCAACCTATTGAGAAAAGGCCCATTAGGAAAATTCAGAATACGTGGAACATAAGATAAGGCTTGACAAGGACAAGATCCTCACAATAACATAAAGCAAGTACATCAGATTGTAAAATCTTGACGAGTCAATGGATTACCATCAGATATATTAAGGTGAAGAGAATGCATCATGTCTGGAGAGCCATGTTCACATGTTGCCTCTTACTACAAAGCAAATGATAGATAAATTCATAAAACTATCCTCAGAACTGATAGTCGATTATGATGAATGATCAAGATTGAAAGTAAATTAACCAAAAAGGTCTACCAAATAATCAAGATGGAAAGTAAATTTCTACCGGGTAAAATAAAATCTCCACAATGCCCAATTCTCCTCAACTAATTATGAAATTGCATTGATAGCCTTGACTCATGTCCTAGCTTGTCTAAAGCTAGAATTGCCTCCTTAAAATGGACAATCACATGTCCAAAGTGCCAGCTAACCTAGCATGTAACCACGGCCATCAAGAACTGCATACATAAAGTGTACACATTGTTGGAATACAGAAACCAGTAACGAATTAACAATTGTCCTCCATTTAGAAGGCAACCACATTATATTACATCTATAGCAAGTTTAAATCAGTAATATAACTACAAAAACAAAAGGAAATAATGAATAGATTCATAGTTTTGGCCTTTTCAACGACAAAACTCCTTTTGATTTAGCAAATAACAGAGCAAAGTCTGCAACTCTAAACCCCCGCCCTCTCTCTCTTTCCCTCTTCGCCATCATAGTCCCTTCCCTCTTACCTGATGAGCAGTTCTTGAAATGGGATGAAAGAGTGAAGATCAGAATCTCAAAAAATTGCCTTAAAAGGCCTTCATGATCAAGGGGACTTTGCCATCATGATGGAGCATTTGCAGGCAACGGACCAGAATCTGGAGAACTACTGCATTGATGTGCAAGAGAATGAACCACCAGGACAGAAGTACACAAATTTGACGAAGGAAAACCATAGATATAGATGACAGAGATCGAAACCAAAAAGGTCTACCCAATAATCAAGATTGAAAGTAAATCTCTGTTGGGAAAAATAAAATCTACGGAATACCCAATTCTCTCACCTTAGAATGGATAATCACATGTCCAAATGCAAGCCAACAAGCACGTAACTGTGGCCATCCCTGAACTGCATACAAAAAGCATACACATCATTGGAATCATGAAACCGGTAACAAATTAACAATTGTCCTTCTCCACATAGAAGGCCACCACATTATAAGTCATTTATTGCGACTTGGATAATTAAATCACTAACATAACCACAAAAACAAGAAATATAATGAAAAAACTACATAGCTTTGGCCTTTTTACCGACAGAACCACTTTTGATTTAGCACCTAACGTAGCAAAATCTGCAATCCGCACCCTCTTTTTCTTTCCTTCTTCCCATCTACCATCCTAGTCCCTTTCCTCTTCCCTGATGAGCTGGTCTTAAAATGAGATGAAAGAATGAAGATCAAAGATCAGAATCTCAAGAAATCACCTTAAAAGGCCTTCAGGATAAAAGGGCCTTTGGCACCATGATGGAGCATTTGCAGGCAACGGACCAGAATCTGGAGAATTAATACTCTATTGTTGTGAAAGAAACTGAATTATCAGAACAGAAGTACACATATCTGACGAGCGAAAACCATAGACATAGAAGACAGATATAACGAAGAGAGCTTTGTCTGTGCATTTATTTGGTTTCTGCATAATTGTCGAATTCCCAACACTTCAAGATCAATTGTTGCGACAGCTTTACGAGCTGGTCCAGTGATTCCTCGATCTCCACGTTTCACCTAGTTAACCTCAAGGCATACTCACGTGATCAATCCAGGATAAGAGCACCACAATTCTTTCTTCCCATCAACGGAGACCCGCAAGTCCCATTCGAGTGGAACTGGTGCTAAACAAGGACCCTGTGTTGGTTCTCAAGGAGGTTTCTAGTAAGTTAATAAATGCCACTGAAGACATATTATGACCTTTCAAACAATTATTTATCAGATGTGAGAATTTTGTGATCCAGACTTCCAGGGCAGAACTTCGACCCCGCCGAAAAGATATGACCAGACCAAGGAGTTGGAATTAATTCGAATGTGAGAAAAAACATCCAGAATAGTATGTGATCACAATGCAAAAGAAAGGACCCTTTGCTTTCAGCATGTCACCCCTTTTTATAGATCGCTTTACGGGTAGATACTACCGGAAAAGTAGCATGCACATCTTTTAATCTTTCCATCTCCTCCAGGGTTGGACTATCTAATTTGCTACTTTCCCAAATAACATCTACTTCAAAGGATAATTAAACGGCTCCCTTGTTCTGCTTGTAAAATATTGGTTTGCTTAAATTTTTTTCATGGAATAATTTTCATAGTGAATTTGATATAGAAATTGGTATACTAATAGTGTGTTTGGTTTTGCATTTCCAAGGGGCTTTCAGCTTTCAAAACTCTTTGAAAAGATGTTGGACCATTTAGCAACTATTTTGAAATAGCTTTCACGTGAAAGCCGACATTGGGCTTTCAACAACTGACCAAATATTGAAACTCATTTTTTTCTTCCAAAACTTTCTTCACCAATTTTTCAAATTTTAGCTTTTGTGCCATGTTATTTTTTTTTATTAGAAAAGGATCAAACCCTTCGCCGATCCAGTGAAGGGCTACGTTCATCGACGAGGGTCACGCAACCCTAGTGAGGGCCGCTGATGTGGCCCAACCTCAAGCGACTCTCGTCGAAGGTTGCCCGGCCTCAAGCGATCTCAACCAACAGCTGTTGCGTCAAATCTAGCTTACTGACAGTTGTAGCCCTTTGTCGGACTGACAAAGGGTTTTGTCTTTTTTTTTTCTTTTATTAAATTATATATATTTGATTTTTTAGCACTATTGTCAAAATTTATATTTAAAAAGTTGCATACATTATTTTTCAAATTTTAAACAAATAAAAATTAAAAAACTAATATTAATCATCGAAAAGGTTTTTTAAATGTGTTTTCTACCAAAGGGCAATTCTCTCAAAGTTGCTTCTTAAAATGTAGTTTGCCAAATGACCTTTGCATTTGCCCAAAGCCTTTTAAGTTAAACTGCTTTGCATTTTCTCAATAGGCTTTCAAAATACTAAACCAAATGCACCATAAATCGTATGGAATATTATTATTGATTATTGATTAGGGCTACATTTATGTCAATGCCTTTTGAAGAGTAACCAAAGGCTATATAAGAATGTACAAAGCGAGATGTCATCAATCCTAAAAGACAAAAACTAACTTGAATAGGGACATTAAAGAACCCTAAGCCCAATACTAGAAAGAATTTCTTTTACAAGAAAAGAGTAATAAAAGACGTTGTTTGGCAATGGGTGAGCTAACTCCCAATTTGCCACTGGATCACCAAACATGATAACATGCAATTGAAGAATAGAGACATTGTCTGTTAGAACCAGTTAATTAATGAAACCGAAGTTTTGTTAAAGTCAATGGTGTTTACAGGATATGATTGGTGTATTAAAAGAGAAGACCAAGTGATGGAGATCATGTTTGACGTAGAAAAACTTGTGGCGTGGTTGTTAGCTCCATCATATTGTTTGTTCGTAGAGATGAATGTGACAGAAGGAGAGAGTGGGCAAGAGGGAGGACTGGGTCAAGGGAGATGGTGGTGCGGTTGCAAATGGAGGGCCTCGTACGACTCCACATCATTCATTTGGGTCGTTTGGGGATTGAAGTTTTCAGAATGAACAGTACACCACCAGTGGCTTCAACACATTCGCGACCGTAGCTGAACTTGAAGGGCCAAAATCCACAGCCAACTCCACAACATATCTTATACATATACTTTTCAGGGTATTGTCTCTTTTTCTTTCCGTGATTGTTTATCTCGTTCATAATCATTAAGGTGCACAATCAATGCGCATTAAAATACAATCAAGAGGTGGAATCTTTTACCGCTCTTAAAAGTAGTCTAGACATTGCGAAATTGGCAACAATGTAGGGGTAAGATGGAGATGGTTGGTTGTTGCCACCTTCGCCTCAAGCAAAGTGGATGAAGGTAGTCATAATTGGAGAGAGATATGTGCTAGGGCAAGCATGGCCGTAGATATTGTTGCCACTAGTATGGCCACGACCTATCTTAAATCTTACTTTTGCCTCGGATTGACTTAGGCCTAAGTCCTCTAAGATCATAACCAAATCCCCAATAGAGTTGGCAAACTATCATGACTATCTCGATGGGCATGTCGAGGAAAACAATGGATTTAGATGTAATGTCGAGTTTGAGTTGGGGACCAACAAGCATGGATTCTCCCAAACATTTAACTTGCGCGACATTGGGAGTTACCACTAATCCACTAAGGTTGGCAACAAGCCAAGTGAGGTGCAGAAAGATACCTTACTTCCTACGCAATTAGAGATTGAGGGTCTGATTACATAAGTTATCTAACTAGTGCCCTTTTGGTACCTAAATTTGATTATTTGTCAATTAAGGTGTTTTTGTAGTCTTTTTACAAAATTATGAATCCTAAGGTCCTTGTCTGCTAAGTGTCAATTCAATTTTTTTTTGTATATACTATGGTCAATCGAAAAAGGCAAATCAGATTTAATATATATATATATATATAAGAATAATAATCAATTTATCCAAAATAATAACGAAAAGACAATTGAAAAATAAAATGCAGTAAGATAACCCCCATATGAGTCGGGCTAATGATATAACATGACTTTGTTATTAAGCCTGAGGGCAACAATCCCCGTGAGCTTAGTTCCAATTGAGTCTAATTTCTTGCACAAAACATTAATCTCCCGCTACTAAGCTTTAATCGAAGGTGTTCACTAAAACCCCTGAATTAAATGTATGCTAACTAAATAAAACTAAGCTTACATCTAGCGCTGATAATAATACAACCTAATCGAAGCCAACTTCTAAACTATTCTCTAGTTTTTAAAATCGTTTCGAAAATTTTAATTATTTATTTTTAAAAATATTAATTCCGAAAAATAGGGACCCGGCTGGGCCTTTTGGCCCAGTCCGAATATGGGCTGCTACGGACTTAGATGGAGCCCCTATCTCAAGCCTATTCAAAACAAAGCCGAATGAAGCCCGATCTAACAAAATCGAATTAAGCCCAACTTCTTCTAAATCAAATCCGGCACAAACAAATCTAGACCAAGCAAGCCCAAATCCTCCTTTAAAGCCGAAGCAAGCCCAAACTCATCAATCAAATAAAACCCAAACCCACTAAACCTATTCAAGCCCAAAATTCACCCAGCCTAACTAAACCTCCCATTTTGCTAGTGTCTCCTGGCCAATTCACCCACTTCATCGTCATCTTCTTCCAACTAGCCACCAATAAGTAGAGGTGTCGAAGTGGGTCATAAACCCATTATAACTCACTTTTAGTTAAATGGATCAAAATAGGTCAAATGAAAGTTAAATATGGGTTGAGTGAGTTATTAGATAGACCCATCATCTCTCTCCTTTCATCTCCCTCCTCTATGCGTTCTCGACCTCCATTGTTGATCCTGTCATCACGTTGCCGTCACCATTGTCAATCCTAAGCTTGCCGTCGCTAGCTAGAGCTTAGCTTGGATTTGGGCAGGCGAGCCACGACAAAGCTTGGGCTAGCGAGCCCTAAGCTTGTTGGCCGAAGCTCGGCCCAGATCTGGGCAAGGGAGTCGTGACAAAGCTTGGGTTGGCGAGCCCTAAGCTTGCTGGCCGAAACTCGGCCTGGATCTGGGCAGGTGAGCCGCGACAAAGCTTGGGCTGGCGAGCCCTAAGCTTGCTGGTCGAAGCTCAACCTAGATCTGGGCAGGCGAGCCACAAGGTCGCTAGCCTTAGCCGAGTTGCGACTCGCTCAAATCTTGGTAACTCGCTGGTTGCAATAGAGCTCGCGGCTCGCCAGATTCGGGCAAGCCTGAGCTTGACCACTGCCGGCGACCTCGGCCGAGCCTTGAGTTCATTGGCCTTGGTCGAGTTTGGGCTCGTTGGCCTGTGTCTTGGCCAGTCGCCGTCGGGCAGCACCAGTAGAGGAAAAGGGGGAAGAAGAAGGAAGAAGAAAGAAAAGAGAAAATAAAGGAAAAAAAAAAAGAAAAAAAAAAATAAAATAAAAAACAAATAAAATCAAAAAATAATTAAAAATTCAATTTTTTTAAATAATTAAAAATTCAATTTTTTTAAAAAATTATTTTCAAGAAACTATTTCAATTTAGAGCTATCCATATTTTTTATTTACTAATTTTTTATTATTTAATTTACTTTATAAATTTGACGTGAAATTTTTATTCAAATAATTTATATGTGAAAAGTTTAAAGTGGACTAAATAAGTGGGAGTAGATTTTCTTAAATTAAGTTAAATATTAATATGTGTTGATAATATGAGTTGGGTATATGTCATCAAATTTATATTGCATGAAAATAGTTAAAACGGATTAAATAGGTCGATATGAGTTGGACCATTTTCGACTCGACCTAAACCTGACCCGACCCACCAATTTGACACCCCTACCAATAAGCGACCCTGACCAAACTCCCTCTCCGGCCATTCAGTACAGTGCTCAAATACAGCAAAATCAAGTCAAAAATAAGTGAAGGAGACCCTCGATTTACAAGGAGTGAACTAACAGATACGTCAAGGAATCAGTATTTTGAACAGAAGACTTCTATAACACTACCAGCTTTGCTTCTCAAACGATCAATAACGTAAGCTAATAGTTACAAATCAGACGTATGCATTTCGTTGAAGAAGTGGTGGGCATGGATTGGGGAGAAGGTCTTTAACTATTTCAAATCCAGATTATGATCTAAGTCCAAGCTAGCCCAAGCCAGAGATTCGTGATCAGTGAATCAGACTCGAACGGATTAAATTTCTATTTCAACACAAGAGTGCAGTCTGGTGTGCCTCTCTCTCAAAACGGGATGTTTTCAAACATGGATATAACCTTGCTAATGAAGTCAGCCAGAGCAACGGCTTGACGACTAGAAGAGAGAAAGGGGCTTCCGGAAACTTCGCCAACCGAAATCAGGGCTTGTAGCGGAACTCTAAATGAGGTCTTCGTCCTTCAATTTCCACGGCCACGAAACGGTGCAAGCAGACCTCTCTGTGGCGGCCAAACTGACGGGGACGAGAGACGATACGGCGGCGATGGCGACGATCGGCAACGAAAAGGCACGATGCGGTTTAAGTAGAAACCACCGAAAGAATCGCTCAAAGACGCTCAAAAGTTTCTCAAATCTCTCTAAAAAACGCCCTCTGCTCCAGCTCTTGTATTTGCTTGATCATGGCAGATTTTCTTGGTGACCCAAAACCGCCACCAGGACGCGAAACCCTACTTTCTTTGAGCAGTCCATCTCCCTTGTTCGATCCGTGAATGGCAAAGCCGACAGAGGGCAAAGGGCAGCGACCAAGCGAGGCGGAAGTAGCGACAGGAAGAGGGGGACGAAGGGAAGAGACTGGGAATAAGGGTACGTAGTGCCGGAATGCAGCTTCGCGAAGGTTGGTGGCGGGGAATGCGGTTGTCGGAGGGAATGGCAGAGAAGGTGAACTCCGAGGTTCTTTTCTTCGTAAACCTCGTGAGCATCCGGGAGAGAGAAAAATAAAAAAAAAATACATGAGGCCTTTCTCTTTCTTTTTGTGTTAACCCCTGGGTTCCCTTCCAGACGCGAAGAGAAAACCGAGGAAGACTTTTTCTTTCCGGTTGGGCTTGATTGTTAGCTGATCTGTTCTCAACGGGCTTACACGTCTTGAGCTTCGAATGGGTGAAACTCTGAAAAATTCAGATGGCCCCTGGGCTTGGTCCGTTGTACTGCTGGCTTCACTTTTTCTTTTGTTCTCTTTACTATAGATTTATCGAACGAAAATTTTAGGTGTCTACAAAAAGAATACATTTTTCCCACTGGGATGCGGAGGGAAATCTCGAAAAATCTCGATATATAAGATAAGTTTTTTATTGGTAAGGACGATATAAAAGATAAGTTCTAGGTTCCTAAATTCAACAATTATCTTTGGTGCATATTTATTCATTAATATACAAAATTAGATATTTCGATGGACCCTAAATATATTTCTAAATGTGCGTGAAAAAGCTTTTGTAATTTGTTTTTTCTTCGATTTTATGCCATTCGCTGCTTGTTGCAATCAAGGAGCCGTGCCTCACCATCTTTAGTCACCTCATCTTTGATAACTTCCCAATTTTATTAACACTCAACAAAAGTTGCCATCAAGTATCCAAGCAATTCTAGCGCCAAAGTGGAGCATACCTTCATTACGTAACATCCTAAATTTCGGTAAGCCCGAGAATTTTTGGAAAAAGGGTTCAACAGGCCGAAAAATTGGAACCAAGAGGAATTGGACTGATTGGAGGCCCAATGGGCCTTGCGCCTATGAGGAGTCGGCCACGTGGGCCCAAGCTAGCCAAGTGGGCCCAAGGAAGCCCAATTTCAAGCCTTTGAGCCCGTTAGCTTTTTCTAGCCCGTTTCCCTTCAATTTGAGCTCGAACCGCTTTTTTTCTAGCCCGATTTTAATCCAATTTTGGGAACCGACTTCTTAGTGATTTCAAGACTAAATATTTGGACATCGCCTCATTTATTTTGGGAATTTCCGTTGGACACGGAAGCATCGGAAAAATGAAAAATTGGACCGGGTTTCGGGCCCGCGGGTGGGCCGGCCCAAGACTGGTGGCCCAATGGGCCTTGCACCCATTCAACCCAGCCCAAGAGGGGCCCAAGCTGGCCCAAGTTCCCCTCCATTTCTAGCCCATGGGCTTCTCTCTTTGGCCTTATGCTTTTGTGCCCAAGTGGGCTTTGTTTATGCTTTGTTTTTTGTTGTTTTTGATTGGTCCTTCAAACAAGTGGCAAGCCCACTTGCCTTGGCCTTATCCAAGTCTTCAGCAGCCCCTTCTCTCTCCTCTTTCTCCCCCAAATTCGTGCAGCAGCCAGCCCTCTCTCTCTCTCTCTCTCTCTCCCTTTTTCTCTTCCTTTTCTCTTCCATTTATGTTGTTTCTTGCTGTCTTTATTGTTTTCCAGCCGGAAAATAGCCTTCTTGTCATCGGAGTCGCCACCACTGTCCAAAGTGTAGTCTTGGAAGTTAGAAAGCCAGCCGCGCACCCCCGGTCACCCCTGGTCACCCCGGACCGCCTGTTTCGGCCTTTTCTGCACTGCTGGTCAGTTCCGCGTGAACAGTAACCAGCAGTGTTTTTGGCCCTTTTCGGCCATTATTTGTCATCCATTGCCGTCCCTGAGCTTACTTGTCGTAGCCCTCGTTCCCCTCTACGCGCTGGTGTCGCTGGATTTCCGATCCGAGTAAGTTAACTTCCTAATCCTTGTTTAGAGGTTAATCTTGCTTAGGGGTTAATTAGTGTATTTGTGTGTTTGTGTTTAATTAAACTTGATTGGTTAATTAGGCTGGTTAATTAAGACTGATGAGGATTAGTTAATTGACCATGGTTAGTGTTAAAGTAACCTAGGTTAATTAATTAAAGTAACTAAGATTAGTTTCTAAAGTAACTATGGTTAATTATTAATCATGGTTGAGTTAATTAACCCTAGTTAGGTTAAATTTAGTAACCATGGTTAAGTTTAATATTATTCTATTAATTTCAGATTAGTTACTGTTCATAATTACTGTTCACGATTACTGTTCATGGCACTGTTCATACAGAAACAAATTTTGGTTTCAAATTGTGTGTTCTTGATTATTAAGACTTGTTGAAGTGCAAATTGTTGATTATTCCCAAGAATTAGGGAATGACGTGGTTGTTGATTGGTTGGAATTGAATTTCGGTTTGTCGTGATTTTCACGAGTGATTGGATTGTATTGCATGACATTATACGTGTGTCAACTGCAATAGCATGTTGCGTGAGCACGAATTGTATGTACATTTACGACAAAACAAAGAAAAGAACGGATTGTTTGATGATGTGTTGCATGGTCACATTAAGAGGAGAGCCCGGCACTGCCGGTAGACCGCCAACCCTTGGGATTGTGCCATGGCCTTTTAGTCGTCCTAACTTCGGTCGGTTACCTAACAGTGGTCAGTTGCGGGGCTGCGGCAGTGAGCGGGCCCTATGCTCCATAGGGAATGTCGTCGATGGGAGAGAGCCCGTGACATCGCCGTGCCTCATGGGGGAAGACGATGCCTGGTCTTCGATCAGTAGACCGCTAACCATAAGGTTGTGCCGTGGCCCTAGTGGTCGTAATAATCGGAGCATATGTGTGGATGTGAGACATGAGAAAGTTGTGTTGATGCTCTGATTATTCGCATGCTCTTAATGTCGTGATGAATTAAATGACAGTTTTGCAAGTTGCATGTGCTAAGGCTAGGTAGGGTTGCCTGTGATTGCACCTGTTTATTAAACTGTCTTTTGCTGTCTTTTTCTCTAAGGTGGTGTTGCTTGATTTGATGGATTAGGTTGTATGTTAAACTCTCGGGGCGAGCGAAGTTCCTAACCGGGGCTTAGGACTTTAACTTGCTAAGTTTATCTCAACCCGTCGTGGTTAACCATTTTCAGGTCCGTAGGATGGAGAATCGATGCGTGTTACGGTTCGTGACCGTCTTTGAAGGGAGTAGATTAACCCTGGCTTGTTGGTCTCATTGGCTCATTAGGAAGATGCCCGTGATAATGGCTTGTACTTGTAAACTTCCTAGAGTTAATCAGTAGATAAATAAAACAGTACTTTTGAATGTGTTCTTGTTGGGTTTTCCTGCTATCCCTGCTTTTGTAATTGATTGGGGGTTTGTGATTCACTTCCGCATGTGCTTAATTACAAGATAAAAATAATGGTTGGCGATGCGTCCTAAGATGTCACATCAAATGACCGCGAGAGAATAGGGGTTGCCGCGTGCTCGAGGGTCGGGGCGTGACACATTAAGTAGTTAAAGTTGAGCATGGTGAAGTGATGCGGTTTAGTTTGCTATAATTCAAGTTGGATTTTCACAAAGATAGTATGAGAAAGATGAGTAACTTTCTGATCATGTATTTTTTCAAAACTTGTCAAGTTTGGCTCGATTTATTCACATCCTTATTTAGTATAAGGTTTGGCCTACACGGCACTTGGTCACAGACTTTGAAGAAAGCTACACGGGTTATATGCAGTGAAAATTGTCCAATAAGCTATAAATCTATTGTACTTTTGTCAATTCAATTCTAAATCTTTCAATTATGCCAAAAAAGTCTTAAATCTATTTACATTTTACCAATTGAGTCTATTAATCCAATTTTAGCTAGAAACTGCTGACATAGGACATTGGCCGTTCTACGTGGCATAGCCAACATTGATGTAGACAATTTTTAATAATACTTCACTATTTTTTAAAATTTTATTATTAATTTTTTCTTTTTCTTTTTTTTTTCCTTCTTTTTTTTTTTTCAAAACAATTCTGGTGCTCTCGCATGTACCTTTCCATCTCCTGTAGCACCAGAGCAACCATCAACGATTGACCATTGCCACAGTGATCATTTCCAATCGATGCGGCGTCGTCCATGGGTGCTAGGGAGGGCCCAACGTCGAGGGCTGGGGAGAAGAGAAAGAAGCGCTCATGGCTTCCTGTATTTGGAGTTGGAAGGCACAAGTCGGCGTCAAAGTCTTAGGGTCTCGGATGCGACGAGCTCCTAACATTGCTTGGTCAACGGCTTCGACTTCGTTGACTTCCATTTCTTGAGTCGGCCAAACTTTCCCTCGTTTTCTCGCAAGATGGATAGCGAGAAAGTGAGAAGTAGTAGCAGCAAGAGGGTTGGCTTGGCCTGGCGTAAGGGTGAGTGCCGGCGAGGGCTCTCCTTGCTAGATCTGTCGAGGCCATCTTGGTCCATGCAAGGTCAACCTTGCCATTGGTCGCCTCACCCAGGCAAGGCCAGCCACTTAACCATGGCCTATAAATGGTGGCCAACCATCAACAAAAGGAATAAGAAAGGAAAAAATGAAAAAGCAAAGAAAAAAGTATTAAAAATTTTGAAAAAATATTAAGATATTATTAAAAATTGTCTATGTCAACACAATTATGCTATGTAGGACGGCTAATGTCCATGTTAGTGATCAAAATTGATCAAATGGACTCAATTGGCAAAATGTAAAAAGTTTTTAAGATTTAATTGACAATATTAAAAAGTTTATGACTAAATTGGTAAAAATGTAATAGGTTTATAATTTTTTTTTTTTTTAACAATTTTGCCATTATATGCAAGTTAAATGATCCAGCTTAAGAGGAGTGTTGAAGTATATTTGATGATATTAACAAATTCCTATAAAAACTATTATTTTCTAGTATTACTATTTCCATGTTACTTTTCTATTCATATTGTTTGGGTATATACACCCTTGATTCAAATACTTTAATAAGTCAACTTAATTGAGTAAATATATAATCTTAATTAATTCTCTCTCCCTTTTTCTTGAATATCCTAGAATTTACATTGTCCTAATGGCTGGTGCTCGATGATTATCTCTTGATTCGTTGTTGATGGTTGTCAGAGTTAAAAATTATCCGTCTCCAAGATCTCCAGAATAGTCCATAAAACTCTCTCTCTCTGTAGAAGTGGCAGGTGAATATTGTGGCAGAAAAACATTTGGGAAGTAGTTGAAGTCTGTAATAAAAGAAGAGCCCGCGTTGAAGCTCTTGAAGAAGAGTTTCTTGTACCATGTCGGTCATTGGAAGACCGTAATAGGATAGCCATCTACAACGGAGAGCATAGCAGGAAACCAAGAAAGAAGCATCATCCCTCGTAAATAAAGCCTTTGTAACGCCCACTAACCTTATGTTTTCTCACCCTTTTCATTCTGTATCAAACAAACAGATATGGATAATCTTCCGGCTGCTTTCAGCATGTTCATTTTCCTCTATAAATGTACTGAATGATGGACATTTGGCTGCTATTTTCATTATCAAATTATGTTTATCTTGTTTCAGTCTTTTTCATGTTTGTCCATTGCAACATTTTCTTCTTGATTAAATTCGTTAAGGAGTTGCAGCAAATTTAAGTGAAAAACAAATGCCTTCAAAGTCATATCTATTCCCCTTTGGCTTCAAAGTCACTGTTGTGAATTCCCATTGTAAAATCCTATATCAAAATAAATTGATAGTGAACTGCTAATTATTTACGGAGAAAAGTCCTCAAATTTGAAGAAAACGGTAGTTCTCTAACCTTACTGAATAAAACTCATATTTTCTATTTGAACCGCTAATAAATTACAATGTAAAAAATGAGGTTTTTTGCTTTATTAAGACTTCATTTATTTCGCAGTTTTCCTTATTGTCTTTAGTTCAGGGTTGGAAAATAAGTAGTCGAAGAAATATATTCTGATCAACCAAAAAAAAAATACTCTTAAAAAAATTGGGGAGAAGGGATATCATTTTCCCGATCTTTCTCACCTTTTCGTCTCCTCCTCAGCTGCTCCTTTCCCCACTCTTTCTGCCGCACCAGCCTCTCCAGGCTCAACCCATTCCCTCCATGGATGCCCACGCTCTCTCGAACTCTCATCCTTACCATCACAGATGCCCATGCTCCGCAACACGGGGGCCTTCTTCGCATCGTGCCAGGCGCGTATATGCTGGAGAGTCTCGTCCTTTTGAGACCGCTCGTTCTCCTTCTCCATCACGTCGATCTGATCAAACACGAAGCTGACGCGAGGCAAGAGCTTGGAAAGCTTTGGCGGCGGCTCCGGCGAATGAGGCGAGGGAGAGGCGGAGGAGCAGCTTCTCCCGGCGAAGAGGGAGTAAGGTTTAGGGGTTCGGGAAGGAGGGGAGAGGTGCTTGAGGATGAGGAGAGAGACAGCTCCATTTCCAAAATCATCGGAAACCGCCAACACAGGGCACCATCTTCTCCAATTTTCAAAATGGGGAAGAAGATAAGCGAGGCAAAGCAGATTTTGATAACAAAATAAGTTGATCAACACCGCAAAAAGGAGCTGAGATTAGCCCAAAATCGTTTGCCTCTTTTGCTGCGAGATGGGTGAGGATCATGGTCTCCTAACTTGAATGAGTAACCTTGAAGAGTGGGAACGAAGTGGGGTGAGAGAGAGACGGGGGAGCTGAAAGAGGTCCAGATTCGGGGAGAAGAGGTTCGGAATGCAGAGAAATCGACAGAGAGAAGAGGAAGTGAAGTGCAAGGTATGTGAGCGAGCTCGATTTGTGCATCCATAGTGGATTATCAACTTTGTGAATCGGCTACAGGCTAAGGTGAGGGAAGTTTTTGTAAAAGTTTCTTTTACGGATGAATCGATTAATCAATCTACTTTTATTAAATTCAATTGTAATATAGCCAGAAAAAAGAGTCAGGTATTTAAATTTGAACACCATGTATTATTCATCCAGCGGTGATTTTTTGAAAGCAAAATCATATCTAACTTTACAAGATTGTTAATTTGAATAACCTTTGAATGATTTTCTCTAGAAAAGTTCTACAATGTGACCAAGCTCAGGACCCCAATGATGTTCCCCTCTCTGGCTTGATAGACTTGGGCTCGGATGGAGGGAGGCACGGTCATGGAGTTTGACGCTCGGCCTCAATGGACTTGAGCCCAAGCCTAGCCTGTAGACTCAATTCACAGAGGCCACACTCGAGACCTCAGTGCCCATGCTTGGTTCTCTGGCTACCCATACCCAAGTCACTAGCTTTGAATAGTGTATGTCTATTTAGGAAAAAGAATTATTTTCCTTTCCAAATGACAGAAATATTTTTTTATTCATTTTCACGTTTTAGTCAAGTACCAAAAAATATGATTATTTTCTTGAGAAATAATATGTGATAAAAGTTATATAGGAATATTATATTTTTCACAAAATAAACAGGTCATAAATATTCAACGATATGCTATTCACAATATCAATTTAGGGCTTTTTAAAAGGCAATTTTCCCCCACGACATTTTAATTTTCACAATATCAATTTAGGCAATCTAATAATTACCATAATGTAGGGGTACGATGGTGATAACTAGTTGTTGCCACTGTCGCCATAGAATATTGTTGCTATCTACGTGATCTTGACCAATTTAAATCTAACTTTTGCCTTAGATCAACTTAGGTGAGCTTCTCTATTCTAGGTCGTGCCACTCAAGAAAGAGGTGATTCACCCACCATTGTTTGAGATAGGCAAGCAACTATGGCCACTAAAATTAGTGCCACTAGCATGACCTCAACCAATCTTAAATCTGACTCAACTTAGGTGAGTTTCTCTTTTATGGATCGTGCCCCCAAAGAAATGGGTGATCCACCATTGTTTGAGACAAGATGTGATCTCTCTCTCTCCAGTGCCACCAGCATGACCTCGACCAATCTTAAATCCGACTCAATTTAGGTGAGTTTCTCTTTTATGGTCATGCCCTAGAGAAATGGGTAATCCACTATTGTTCGAGATGAACTCTCTCTCTCTCTCGAGACTAATTTTAACACCTTTACTGTGTCAAATAGATATTTTGATATTAAATTTGCATGAACAAGTATATTTCAATGAAAAGGTTTCTTTTTAAACTTATCAATTTCTGCTAACTGACAAACTTGATCGTTCTCATTAAGCATATTAGAGGAGTTGACTGCAACGAAAAGTTTGAAAAGTGGAAAAAAAAATATTAGTAAAAGACTTAAGATGCTTTAACCTAACGTGGTTTTAGAAAGAAGTGGGAGTTGAGTTTGGTAAAGCCCACTAACACTGTTTTTAGTATTGCCTAGGATAAAAAAGAAGAAGAGAACGGTTTGAAAATGGACCATCTGAGGGGCCTAAAAGTTTTTGGAGGGTTTGACTTGTACCTCTAGTGGAGTGATCCAATCCAGTTTCGGGTTCAATAAAACTGGCTTGGGTTATGAAGGTAATCAAGAGGTTGGTTTGGACAAGTTTGCCCAGCTCTTTAAAAATGACATGAATCCTCTATATTCCCCTCAATGTCATATATAAATTTCAACAGTTGATGTACATAGATTAGGTTTATAGTGACAGTTGAGATTTGCTGAGAAGTCAAGAGAAACATCATAAGAATAAAAGATTTTTGCCTCTTTCGAAATCCTTGGTATTGAAGGGTTTAGAAGCTTGTGGACATGCCTTGCTCCGATGAGAATTTTTTGTTTGAACTTAGATCCAAAAGCAAAGGTAGTGAATAGCCTTAATCAAAGAGACTGAGGCACTTTCTCATTGAGCAAGATAGGAATGTTCTACTGTTGGTTTACTTGGGATTAAAATTGATACTTTATGATATATACATACATACACACATGTACACATATACATACACATACACATACACATACACATATACATATAAGCTATAAGTGCTTATGGGATTAGTCACTTTTGCAGTAAGTCTTTCTCTATTGGAGCTCATAAACTGTTATAATGGATCCAAATTCTTCTCGATTTGGAGCCGTTATGCTTATGTGATTTGAAACCAAAATATGATTATGATAATGATAATGATAATGATAATGATAATGATAATGATAATGATAATGATAATGATAATGATAATGATAATGATAATAATAATAATAATAATAATAATAATAATAAAGTCCACACTACGTATTAGTTTAATGTAGAAACTTCACTTTCTCAGTATAGTTTTTACTTTGATTTGAGTTCTAATATATCTTTTACTTGAATTAATTTTTCTCCACGGTAAACAAGTAACAATTTATGAATTTCACACAAAATGTCTTGCGTGCCATTTCAAGTTAATTTATCATGAAAAGTGTCATATTAAAAATGGGAAGTCCATACTTAAATTGACATTACATATAATAAATTGGAAGATGCTAGCATAACATGATAGTTACCTAAAGAGAGATAATTGGATGACAGTTTTTAATCTATTGTAAGAATAACAATCTATTTTAGATAACAAAAAATTAAATAAAAAAAATTATAAATAGTTGTGGGGTCCATTCGTTCAAGAATTTGAGACTCACAATAAGATATTATTTTCATAATAGCCCAAAGGCTGTTATTATAATAAAGACCTTAACTAAACTATCTAACTGTGGTTTTGGGACCAAGAGATGGGCAACCGGAATCACCTCCTCCCACTTTTCCAATTTCGAACTATTTGTCAAACCCATGTTGACACCTAAATTTTGACTATGTGTTAAGATTTAAATTGCGTAGAGGGACTAATTTGGCCCTAACAAAAAAGGATTTTTGCCCCACCTAAGTATTAATTTTATTTACCTTTAATAAGTTTTATTTTCCCTTATTTTACACTATTTTTTCGGATAATTATAATAATAATAATAATAATTATTATTATTATTATTATTATTATTATTATTATTATTAAAAAAAAAAAGGTCCATGGGGGCTCGGGCTTTCACGCCCAGCCCCATTCTTCTTTTCGTTTCTTCTTATCCGCACCAGCCTAGGGCCCAGCCCCTTTCATGTTCTTGCACGGCCCGGCCCAGCCCTCTCCATCTTCTTCTTCTTCCTCCCTTCTTCTTCTTCCCTGCACGCGAGAAGCAGGAGAGCAGAGCACAACACAGAGAGAAAGGGACAGATCGGCGACGATGGGGACTCCTCACACGCGCCATTATTGCTGTCAAGTGGAGCAGCGCGAAGACCGGCGGGAGACCCGGACGGATGGGACTCGTCTTCAATGCAAAGCAAGTGGCGCGGAACAGCGGGGCGCGCGGGCAGCTGAGGTCATGCCGGTTCGGCCGAGGGAGAGCCCGGCTGGCACGCCGAGGACCGCCGGTCGGAGCACCTCCGTCAACCGGACTCCTTGCCTATAAATAGGGGGGTCGAGCGAAGGAGAAAAGAAGACAGCAGCGAAACAGAGAAGAGAGAGATCTGAGACAGAGAGGCGAAATCAGAGAGTGAGATCTAAGAGAGAGAGAAACCGGCAGCAGCGTAGCTTCGGCGTTCTGACTTCCCGGGAGAGACATTCAGGGAGGCCGGAATGCTGAGCGACCACCAGCCAAGTGACCGGAAAAGTGAGAAACAGAGATCCGAGAGAGAGATGCGGGCCAAGCGTCGGCCGCGCAATGCGAGTTGCCGGGCCGACGCCACCACCACTCCGCCACTGCCGCTCAACCACTGACGGTGACGTTTCCGACGCCATCTGCCCGCATAGCCGTCGCGGTCTCTCCTACCAGCGAGTCGTCCCCGTCACCGCCCCCGTCCGACGCCATTCTGATCCGGGACCACCCCCCGCGGCGATGGATCTCGGCCGAACCTCATGCCAGCCCCGCCGCCGACCGTCGTCGTCCCTGGTGCCGCCCGCCGCCTCGTCGTCTGTCGGGTGGTCTCGCGAAGATCGCCGCCGCCGCTGTCGCTCGGCGTAGCCACGTCGGAGGCGCGCGGCCGTCCCCCATCGGCGCCGCAGAGGGATTGCCCAAGAGAGGGGCAGGGCAGTCAGGTCATGACCGGGTCGACCCGCTAGGGTTTGGCCTTGTGGGCTATGGGCTGAGAGGAATTGTGTTTATTGGGCTTATTCTATTTTCTTGGGCCAGACTTTGTTTTATTTGGGCTTGGGTTTGACTAATTTCTTTTTGTTTGCAGATTTCTCCTTTGGGCCGGACGAATCGGGCTTGCAAACTGGATCCGGGCCTAACCGAGGGGCTTGAGACTCCAATGAGCCCAGACCTCGGGCCGGGCCGAACCTGACCCGGGTCCGGCCGGTTTGATATAATAATATTTCATTATTTTAATTATAAGTATTTTAAATAATAAAAAAAATATTTTTAGGAAATCCGAAAAATAGTTTATAATTTCCAAATATATCAAAAAATCCAAAAATATTTTATATTTCACATTTTCTAGAAGAAAAACCAGAAAATCCAGAAATATTTTATATTGTTAAAAAAAAATCAGAGAAACCCCAAAATATTTTATATTTTCAGAAAATCACAAAATCAAAAAAAGGGAAAAAGCCAAAAAAAATGTTGTTTCAACAATGCATGAAGAATCCTTGAAAAAATGCAAGAATATCAAACCTAAGATTAGGTACCGGAAATGCATTAGTGATTAACTAGTGTAATCAAGTCCCCGATCCTAATTTCTCTGGTTGCGTAGGAGTAAAATATTTCTCCCAATATTTTACTTGGGTTTCTAATCGAGCCACCCCAAACTAATTAATGGTGACTCATTTTTTAAATGAAATTGAATTGTAGGTTAAAAACTCGAACCTTAAGTCGTGAATTGGTGGGCTTGGGAGAGCCCTGGCTAAAGCCCTAATGAGAGGCGTTCAGCCACGCCATTAGCCTCCGGACGCGAAAAGGAGGTCGCGACAACCCAAAGAAGAGAATATCTTCTGGTCATTTCATCTCTATTACGTCATTAATCTCTCCTCATCCGCCTCCCAAACATGCCACGTCAAAGAATTTTCTCCTAATTACCGATGATTTATCGGAAAAATTGATAATATGTTTCTTCTTGTGATTATTTATTTTTTCGCAAATTTAAATTTGTCAGTGATGAGCGAAGTAATAATCATTTTTTTAATATAATTTTTTAATGGCATTAACAATTTCTTTTGAGATAGTGACAAAATTATTTTTACTTTCTGGTTATCTATGTTATTGTTCAATTTGCTATACAATTATTCATTTACTTATGTTGCTTTTTCTTTCTTTATATTTATAAAATCAAATCAAGGGGGACCTGAGGAAATCCAGCCAAGCAAGAGTTTCCAATTCTAAATTGCCAGAGAAAACTGGTTAAATAGTTCAAGCAGTTTCCTTGAGAAAATTATTGGTGGAACTGGACAACCCACCGTTAGGTTTAATGCATCATCGTGACTGTGAGGTTTTCATTTTTCTAATAAATTCACGCCAGCCTTAATTTTAAGGCAGACATTCGTGAGATACATGGAATTCACGTGGATTGCATGCCATGCACATCGATTCGCACGGCTTTCATGAGACATGCTAAAAGCACGTTCCCTCTTTACCTCGCACAACACAAAGCGAGATCCACGTATTCAAGTTTTGTCCCGGAATACCTCTTCAACTTGAAGCATGGAATTAAATAAGGAAAATTAGTGTCTTTACTAGTCCGTTAGATTATTTTTAAATTGAACTCTACTTCTTCTTTTTTATTTTATGAAATTTGACCATGAAAAAAAAAATGTTTTCAGTTCTCAAAATTAAGCTAAAAATTTCGTACAAACACATATATGCCATTATTTGCACGATTTAAATAATTTTAGATATCCCGTGTGAAAAGCATCTCAACCAGTCTTATGTCTATTCTTTGAAGTTTTAAATCTTTCATCTGCGATATATCTTGAACGCTCCGTGCGTAGTGTGCTATTCTTGAAATTTCGCAACTTCATTTAAAAAGATTAATTAACGAAAACATTTTTTTAGGATGAATACAGACTGATACTCACAACTGAAAATTGATTCACGATTTTAAAATCCACAATTTAGTGCTTGGAATCGCTTCCACATCACCCATTGCCGTTGATCAAAACGTTGTCGTCGACCATATGTGCCATTCAAAACTGGTGGAACGCCATCTCCTGGATGCTCGCCTTTGCCTACACCTGTCAAAATGGGTGTATAACCCATTTATGACCCATTTAAATATTAAATGGGTCATAAATGGGTCAAGCTTCCTTTTAGTATAACCCATATATGACCCATTTAAAGAAAACATGACCCATTTATGACCCATTTAATATTTAAATAGGTCATAAATGGGTTATACACCAATTTTGACAAGTGTATATATAATGAGTTTAAAAATTAAAAAGACTAAAATACATGAGTTGTTAATGAACTTGAATAAGTTTAAAATCTTTAAAAAAGATTATAAGAATAAGTTTTCCTAAATTTAGTTATATAGAGAAATGTTTTAACAATATTGGTCGGGTCGGGTATGGGTCGGGTATGGGTTGGGTTGGGTATGGGTCAAAAATTTTATAATATGCTTAAATGGGTCATAAACGGGTTAATGGGTCAATTTGGGTCGGACCATTTATGACCCGACCCAAACCCAACCCAACCCACCCGTTTAACAGGTCTACCTTTGCCTTTGTGTCGAGAGAAATCTCAGCTGTTGGGAGACGAAACCATTCCATCAATCGCTGGAAACAGGGAAAGAACCTTATTCCATGCTCAGATTCTGGTAAGATCACCACCGTCAAGAACGAATTTTTCAGGTAACCTTCCTTTAGGAGTTTCTTAGCCACCGCACAGCACAATTCATAGCACAAATTCGGTATTCTATACTATCTATCTATATTAGATAGACCTGTATTCGAATATAGATATTCGAATTGAAATATTTTTCAAATTAATATTTTGAATTGGATTATTTAATTCTATTCTGTTATTAATCCATCTTTGAATTGAATACGCAATTCCCGAAATTCTCTTATCTTAACATAGTCTTTTTTTCCGAACAAGAGAAGGTGAGAGATGATCATGGTTAAATAGAGAACAAACGTTCATTGTTCGGTATATGGAATGAGAGACTTTATTGGAGGAGCAATCTGTTTAATCATTGGCTTGGTTGGCCATTCATTATAGGATTCATAACTGAATACCACGAAAATCCCCTAATTAGCAAATAAGTGATAAATTTATTTCAAATTAATTTTTTGACCGTAAAAAATCACAAACTGGTATACTTATGACAAATTTACCTTATGTTATTTTCCATTAATTTGGATTAATAATATAAAAAACAACATACTAATACATAAGTGACAAACGGAGAATAAAATCCTAAACTGTTATATCATCTTCTACCATTTGTCATCCAACTTAGCAATTTGATAGTAAAATATAACGGAAACTAACAAAGGGTAAATTTGTTACAAGTGTACTAATTTAGGGGTTTTTAGTGATAAAAAAATTAATTTAAGTAACTTTATCATAAATGTACCAGTTTGGAGTTTTTGTAATATTAATCATTCATTATATGGATAAAGACCTTAATGGTTTTCACTTAAAATATCACGAATTTCTTTTTGCCCTTTCGGATAAACAGAATATAGTGCTGCCTCTCCAATTTAAGAGAGGATCAAGATATGTCTGATGGCGGTGGTAAAACTATGTGATGGACATTGAGGTTAGGATGTTGAAACCAAATTGGGTAGAGCATGAACTTGGCCATAGAGAGTGTTGTACGCAATGACTCATTGCAAAAGCTTAAGCACTCGAGCTGTCAGAACACAGCGCAGAATATGTGTCATAGCTCAACAAATTAGCTCCAAAATCACCGATTTTTCATGTCTGGTGGACAAGCACCACAGCATCAAGAGGGCTCCGACATTTTGACTCAAGGAACACGAATTTGTGCTATGAATTGTGCAGGTGCAGTGGCTAAGAAACTCCTGAAGGAAGGTAACCTGAAAAATTCCTTCTTGACGGTGGTGATCTTAGAAGAGTCTCTAAGTATGGAATAAGGTTCTTTCCCTGTTTGCAGCGATTGATGGAATTGTTTCGTCTCCCAACAGCTGAGATTTCTCTCGACAAACAGGCAAAGGCGAGCATCCAGGAGAAGGCGTTCCACCAGTTTTGAATGGCATATATGGTCGACCATGACAATTCCATCGACGGCAATAGGGGTTGTGGAAGCGATTCCAAGCGTTAAATTGTGATTTTAAAATCATGAATCACTTTTCAATTACGAGTATCAATATGCATCCATCCTAAAATATGTTTTTTATTAATTAATCTTTTTAAATGAAGATGCGTAATTCCAAGAATAATGTGCTATGCGCAGAGTACTTAGGATATATATTGCGCATAAAAAATTTAAAACTTCAAAGAGTAGACATAAGATTAGCTGAAATGCTTCCCACATGAGGTATCTGAAATTATTTAAAGCGTGCAAATAACAGCATGTATTTTTACTCTAATTTTCGGAACTGACAATATATTTTTTTTCATTGTCAAATTTCATTAAAAAAAAGCAGAATTCAGTTTAAAAATGTTAACAGTGGAGCTTGGACACCCCCGAAACTTTATCCTCCAACACTTCTCATCTCTCACTCTCTCTCTCTCTCTCTCCCTATAAATTCATCTTTTCTCTTACTCCTTTCAGCTTAAAACCTAAAACAAGAACGGGAAAGACACCGGAACAGAAACTTGCCGAACCTGTGAAACCATGCCTTTTCGGGGTCCGAACGAGACAGACTGGATCGTCCAAGTCAACGACAGCCTCAATTCCGAGTTCCTGCCTTCCGACGGGCAACGGTACGGGAGGCAGCGGTCCATCTACATGGTCCGCTCCTGCATCACTGACCTCAATCGCAAGGCCTACCAGCCGCAGGTTGTTTCCTTCGGCCCCCACCACCATGGCAAGGAACACCTCCTCCCCATGGAGGACCACAAGCACCGCGCGCTCCACCGCTTCCTCAAGCAGTCCGGGAAACGCCTCGAGCCCTTCCTCGATTCCCTGAGGGAGGTGGCGCAGGCCCTCGAGGAAAGCTATGAAGCACTGGACTCAAGGTGGAAGAAAGGCAGCACCAAGGGTGCGGCATTCCGGTTCCTGAAGCTGATGATCACTGACGGCTGCTTCATGCTCGAGATCCTGAGGACCGCGAGACAGAAGGGGACACAGGTGAAACAGGAGATAACACAGGAGAACGGCTACATGGTCAATGACCCGATCTTCAGCGACCATGGGAAGCTCCACAGAATGCCTTACATAAAGCGGGACATGCTGATGCTGGAGAATCAGCTGCCAATGCTAGTGCTGGAACAGCTGGTTGCCGTGGAGAGCGACCACAAGGAGGTTAGTTTCTTACATTTCACTGCATCGTAAGAGAGGAAATTATATGATCGCAAACCGCCGTATAATGTTAACCCAATAGTTGGTCTCCATGATTTCAGATGGACTCCACGTGGGATCCATCAGACCGATTCTAGACCAACCAACAATTTCATTATTACATCTACCAATCGGAAACTTCTTTTTACACCTCTTACGCAAGTAGTATCCATACGACGATAATCTTGTTTTCAGTGCACTGACTTTATACCCCAACAACGCAGGGTCATGACTGCATCAACAGGCTCATCCTCGACTTCTTCTCCAGCGCGCTCAGCGAGGACATTGGCAAATGCCTCCACGTCCTGGACGTCTATAGGAAGAGCTTGCTGCTCTCTGAGAAGCACGAGAAAGAGAAGCCGAATGAGGACAAGTCCAATAATGCCTTGCGCACGGAGATAATCCGGTCGGCCACCGAGCTCCACGAGCACGGAATCCGGCTAAGGAAGAGCAAGACCACCAGCCTCAAGGACATCTCCTTTGACAGCGGGGTCCTGAGTCTCCCCAGGATCACAGTAGATGATATCTTCGAGTCTGTATACCTCAACCTTATCGTGTTTGAGCATTTCCATGTCGGTGCTGGGGATGAGGTCACGTCCTACATCTTCCTCATGGATAAGATCATCAACGACGAGAAAGACGTCGCACTGCTCCATACCAAGGGCATCATCGAGAATGCCATCGGGAGTGACAAGGCGATTGCTGAGATGTTCAATTCGCTGTGCAAGGAAGTGACGCTTCGACCCAAGAGCAGCCTCGACGCTGTGCACACGGAGGTCAGCACGTACTGCAAGAGGACCTGGTACAAGTGGAGGGCTACTCTCCGCCACACCTACTTCAAGAGTCCTTGGTCTATAATATCTTTCATCGCCGCCATCCTCCTCTTCGCACTCTCTATAATTCAGACCGCATATGCAATGATCTACCATTGAGCCCTCCCTTTGCCTCTCTCTACAATAATCTTTTCTTCTATCTTTTGGCTTTTCTCCTGATGGTTGATGCTCAATGATTACCTCTTGATCAGTTGTTGATTGTTGTTATGAACCATTTTCTTCCTGTTTTCAGTCTCGTTTGTTGTCTCTCTTTAAATGTTTCGAATAATGGACGTTTGGCTGTTTGTTTATCATTATCAAATGATGATTCTCTTGCTTCAGTCTTCATGTTCGTTCAATTTGGCTAGGTAGTATGAATGATGATCTAGTTTTAGCCAAATAAAATATTCCATCGCACCCGCATTCTTCTTGATTGAATTTTGTTTACAAATTGCAGCCAATTTAAGTGAAAAACGGGTATGGCCTTCAATGTCATCTCTATTCCCCAGCAGCTTCAAAATTCAAAGTCACCTATTTATTTTCCAGTAGTCCACCAACAATTATTAACGCAGAGACCATACTTCTACCCCTGAGAGAGAGATTTTGAAACTTCCAACATCCTTCCTAAAATAAAGAGAGTAAAAGATACTCACTATTGCAGACCACCTATATCGAAATAAGCTAACATCGAACTGCTAATTATATACAGAGAGAAACCCACAAATTTATAGAAACTGTAGTTCTCTAACCTTAATGAACGAAAATCATATTTACTGTTTGAACTGCTGTTACAAAAATGAAGCAAGTGATTCGATAAAACAGATGGAAAGAAGGAAATAAATTGGATGCTAAATTTACATGGTTCGGTCAATATAACCTACATTCATGAAGAAAGTAGCGCATAATTCCACTATTAAACAAGTAACACAATAGAGAATACAGTCATTACACAATAGAGAATACAATCATACTCGAGCGCGTTAACACTTTCAAGGTTTCTCAACCCCTAATTTTACCCAATAACTCGATCAGTGTTTAGCTCCGTAGTTTTGAAAGAAAAAATCTCTCAATCTTATACTGGTTAAATCACTTGTGTAATTAGAACGAAAATTTCCCTCTATAGAGAGCTCCTAGCTTTTGCTTTAGGAAAGCTCGAAGTCTTTCCCATCCTCTTTGCCTCTCTATATAATGCTGAAGAAGGCCCTCTTCATGATTAAAATAACGGAACTCCTCATTCTTTATTTTTCATTGGGCATGGGTCTCCATCATGTTGCAACTTGCTGGTGAGATTTCCCTCAATTTCCGCTGTAAGGGAGTGCACGTGTCTAGCAAAAGGAGTCGATGCCTCTTTTTTTTTTTCCTTTTTTTTGGCCGGATTTTATTGGTAGATTAGGTTTATACTAAAAAGCATAATTGTCGTTGTATTGTTTTAGCCCTAAACCCTATGTATATATTGTAAATTACTTCATCAATGAAAGGGATGTTTGCTCAATATTTACACGGTATTAGAGCAGTGATCCTTGGAGCTTGTCCCTCACATCCAAAGTCATGACAATCTCTCTCTCCGGCCTTCTCACTCACAATCATCTGCTATTGCTGCTATGGGGAAGAGGCCGTGACATTGATGCTTTCCTTTGCTGGAGTGGCTCCGATCGAGCGCTAGGGTTTCTTTTAGTCGCTGGTCTCCTCCAGATTTGCAGAGCACAGATCTTGAACTCATCCTGATTATCTGGAATCAAGTGCCGTTTGCCACGGTTCACCGCCCACCTTGCTGCCCAATATCAATCGTTGTCGCTCTGTAGATGAGGACAAAGTTCTTTTTTTTTCCCTCCGGTTTTTGCAGGTCTCCTATGATTTTTTGCTTTCCGAAGAAGCATCTCTTGTGCTTCTTTAATACGCATCACACGTGGCCCCAAAATCTGAGTCAAGGTATACTTTGTTGGGTTCTTGAGAAAAATCAGTGGGGTTTGGTCAGCAATTTCAAAATTTTGACTCGCGTGCCAGTCGAGACTCTGAGTGACGTTTTCTTGCCCACTGCATTCCTGATCATCCCGCAATCTGTTCCGACTTTCTGTTGAATGCTTGGGAGATCTCTTCTGATTCAACCAGATTGATTCCATCGCAAATAGCTTCTCCTTCGGCCTCAAGTCACCATGGCAACTTAGCTTCAAAGCTCTTCAACCACAGTTCATGCACATGAGCGGCCGGACAACCCTTATTTTATGCATCATTCTGATGACCCTAGATCTAATCTCGTTAGCATGGTCCTTATGGGTGACAATTACAACAATTGGTCCCGTGCCATTGAGATTGCCCTTTCCACCAAGAATAAGATGGTGTTTGTTACAGGAGAACTAAAAAAACCAGCCACAACCGATCCTGCCTATGCGTCCTGGATTCATGTGAACAATTTGATCTTATCCTGGATTCTTAATTCCATCCATCTAGATTTAGTGCCAAGAATTCTCTACACAGTCAGTTGTAGATGTTTGGGCTGATCTCCGCGAATGTTTTTCACCATTGAATGGTCCTAGGGTTTTTCATCTCGAGCAAAAAATATGCACCCTTGCTCAATGTGATGATGCCGTGCCCAAATACTACAACAATTTGTGAGTTGTTAGGATGAATTGAATAATTTGGATCCGTTTTTGCAATGCTCTTGTTCGGCTCATTTTATCATCACCATACAACAAGAGAATTGGCGCTTGTTTCAATTTCTCATTGGTCTCAATCCGAGGTATGCTAATGTTATCAGTCGGATTTTACTGATGAATTCATTACCTAGTGTTGCACGTGCATATGCATTAGTTCTTCAAAATGAGTCGCACTACCATATCCAATTGGATCGTCTAGTGTTCGACCACACCAGCACTTTGTTTAGCACTCAGGGCAACCATGCTCCACGGCCATACACAAATATTCCTCATCCCATGGACAGCCCAGCTCTCTTGGCACTCCCGCTCGGTCTACCAACCTAGCTAAATAGAGGAACACGTCCCGCGACTTTGCTTCTCAAACGATCAATAACGTAAGCTAATAGTTACGGATCAGACGTATGCATTTTGTTGAAGAAGTGGTGGGCACGGATTGGGGAGAAGGTCTTTAACTATTTCAAATCCAGATTATGATCTAAGTCCAAGCTAGTCCAAGCTAGCCCAAGCCAGAGATTCGTGATCAGTGAATCAGACTCGAACGGATTAAATTTCTATTTCAACACAAGAGTGCAGTCTGGTGTGCCTCTGTCTCTCAAAACGGGATGTTTTCAAACATGGATATAAACTTGCTAATGAAGTCAGCCAGAGCAACGGCTTGACGACTAGAAGAGAGAAAGGGGCTTCCGGGAACTTCGCCGACCGAAATCAGGGCTTGTAGCGGAACTCTAAATGAGGTCTTCGTCCTTCAATTTCCACGGCCACGAAACGGTGCAAGCAGACCTCTCTGTGGCGGCCAAACTAACAGGGACGAGACGATACGGCGGCGATGGCGACGATCGGCAACGAAAAGGCACGATGCGGTTTAAGTATGTTGGAAGATATGCTGGATATTTTGGTTGTTACAAGGGTTGTTATGAGATCATATCGATATTGGATCTTGATTCACGATATCATTCCAAATTGGATCTCAATTTGCTTTATATTTTATTGTTACATTTTGCATTATAAATATGCTGCAAGTGTACATTGTACAACACAATTTGGAATACAATTTTCCCTCTTTCTCAGTTCTGTCTTCTACCTCTCGTCTTCTTTCATGGTATCAGAGCAGAGGTTCTACTCATAATTGCTTCCGCTTGATTGCCTGTCATCCGGATGACCTGCAAAACAGAACAAAAAATCTTTGGCGAAGGAATCAAATAAAGGCAGAAGACAGAATTTTTTTTCAGGATGGAACACGCCATTGAAGAAACCACACCCCCAGCATCAGAAGTCCAGGACCAGGAGTCGTCTACTTAAATCCCTGGTGTCTAGCAAACCTCCCAAGCTCAGACAGGTCTGGGGTAGCCCATTTTAGGCCAGTCCATTGTGGGCCAACCCGTGGGGGGCCAGCCTTACCAATGGGTTCCTTTCCCATTTTATTTTGGGCCAAGCCCAAATGCATCATTGCCTGATAATTTGGGCTACTAGGGATTCGCCTGGCCTAGTGGAAGCCCACCAATCCTTAATAGGGCGAACTTCACCACTGGGCCAAGGATCTCGCAAATGGGCGGGCCAGAAAATCCAATTCCAAATGTGGGGTAGACACGCGGGTCGACGAATTTGAGTATGGGCATGAATCCCTACCCGTCTTTTCCACCCGGTTACATGCCGTATCCCATCGCGGCCATCACTGGCTGACCAGAACCTGGCGACACTCTGTTCGTCTCCACCGCGGATGGGCCGGAGTTGCGGCTGGTAAGCCACCATCTCACGGGACCTGAAGGATACTCGACCTGGGCACAAGAGTTTTGACGGACTCTCATCACCAAAGATAAAGACGGCTTCATCGACGGATCTATTTCGATTCCGACCGATGAGAGGATGGCACGGCAATGGAAAAAATGCAATCAACTAGTAAGAACATGGATAAGGAATTGCATAAGCCTAGAAATTGCAGTCGGACTCCCTCCCACAGAAGATTCGAAAACCATGTAGGATAACATAAATGAGATGTACGGGAAACTAGATCGAGCAAAATTTTTCACTCACTCGAGGCCCTTACCAAGGCGAAACGGGGAAGCATGAGCATCACAAAGCATGCTTTAATAAACTATCGGGTCTATGGAATGAATTAGAAGCAGCAGAGGAGAAACTCGAAGGGCCAGAAGCCACTTTACAGCAATACATAGAGATTAAAAATCGAGAGAAGGCTACTCGATTCCTCCTCATCTTAAACGATTCCTACCTTACCTTTAGATCCCAAATCCTGGCAATGGAACCGGTGCCACCGCTCAGCTGCATCTTTCAATTGGTAGTCTAGGAAGAGAGTCAGCGACTCATCTCGCCGGAGCACACGAAAGGGGCAGAAAGCATTGCACTTGCAACTCGCGGCGAACGAAGGGAACAGGGTCACAGAACCCTAGATCGGGAGAAGGAGAAGGAGCGGTGAACAAACATGCTAGGGTTAGAACAGCGCCCTTATAAGGGGCTGGAATGGATGGTCCAGATCACACATCGCGATCGGACGGTCCTAAAATGCTCGATCAGTCATCTGAATTGGACGGTGGATATACCTTCGAAAATAAGGCATCTAACGGCAGTCAAAATTCAGGAGGATTAAAGAATTATGGACAATATTCAAAGGAGAAAAGGAAATTATTTTGCGAATATTGCAGGCGGCCCCACCATACAATTTAAAATTGTTGGAAATTACATGGGAAGCCTGGGGAAAAAGGAAAAAGAAGAAAAGAGATTTCAGCAGCAGCATATCAAATAACTTGATCAACTGGTGCAAATTCTGATCAGCCCATTACAAATGGACAATATCAGCAATTTATGTGGGCATTGCAAAAATTGGATACTTCAAGTAGAGGAAGTAGTTTTTCAGGTATTTCTCATTGCAAAATAAATTCAATTTCTAGAAATTCTTGGATAATTGACTCTGGAGCTAGTAATCATATTGTTTGCAATAAGGATTTATTTTCCAATGTCCATAGAAAACTAGATATTCCTATATCGGTCAATTGCCAAATGGGAATGTTACTTTTGTCACCACCACGAGAACAGTTACTCTTAGTCCTCAAATCACTCTAGAAAATGTTCTCTATGTCCCGATTTCCAGTTCAATATCATTTCCGTGTCTAAAGATTGCAAGGAAAATTTTTGCCAAGTATTATTCAATGCGATACTTGTTTCTTTCGGGCCCTTTCGGCGGCAAGGCGATGGGCTTGGATAATCTCTCTCGAAGGATTATTTCTTTGGACCAGCTTTCCAAGAATTTTAGATTTATCTAGTATTTCAAATAAACAATCATTGTGTAATCTGACTGCCAATGATAAATCCTTTCTTTTGCATTCAAGAATGGGTCATAGTACTCTATTTCCTTGCAATCACTGTCATATTTGCCCTTTAGCAAAACAATCACGTGTTCCCTTTCCAGTTAGCAAAAATCGTGTAAGCGATGTTTTCTCATTAATTCATGTTGATGTCTGGGGTCCTTATCATACACCGCACCATGATGGTTCTCGATTTTTCCTTACTATCGTGGATGATTACTCTAGAGCCACATGGATTTTTCTTATGGCATCCAAAAGCCAAGTCTTCTCAAATTTGAAGACTTTCATTTCCTTGTCAAAGACTCAATTTGGAAAATCTATTAAGCACATATAGACAGATAATGGAAAAGAGTTTGTCAATCATGATTGTGCTTCTCTTTTTTTATCCCATGGTATCCTGCACGAGAATTCATGTGTATATACTCCACAACAAAATGGGGTAGTGGAAAGAAAACACAGGCATTTATTAGAAGTTGCACGTACATTAAAGTTCCAAGCTTCCATCCCAGACCATTTTTGGGGGGATTGCGTAATCACAGCAGCTTACTTGACCAATTGAATGCCGACAAAGGTGCTGAACGGACAAAGTCCCTTTGAGATGATTTTCAGAAAGAAGCCACAACTGGATCATCTGAGAATTTTTGGATGTCTGTGTTATGCCACCACAATGGGCCAATGAGACAAGATGAGTCCTCGTGCCCGGCATTGTATATTCATAGGATATCCGAGTTTGCAAAAGGGATACCGCGTATTTGAGCCATCTACAAATGAATTCTTCGTTAGCGGGGACGTGACATTTCGGGAAGACATTTTTCCATTTGCGAGAGAAATCCACGGAAGAAAAGAAAGCGTCGGGCGGTACAAGTATGCCTCTTTCGAGGATGAAATTATTACAAGCCCTGAATATTTTTGATTGCATCCCCGAGAGCCCGATCAATTCAGGCAATTTTTCGTCCTCTGATCCAATTTCGGATGACATTTCTCCATCGGCAACATTGATGGAAACAATGTTGGATAATATGTCCAATGAAGAAGCTTCTAGTCCTTCACCAGAAAAACATATGGATCCATCATCTTCATCACTAAAGCAGGATCCACCACGACGGTCTGGACGGATAACTCGTCTACCAACATGGACTAAGGACTACGTTTGTGCTGCACAAAATCCTTCAGGAATTCAGTACCCCATCTCGTCTTATGTCTCATTTGATCAGCTGTCTTCGGAACATAGACATTACATTTGTTCGATTTCTGAAGAGCGAGAACCCTCTAGTTATGATGAAGCACATACTGACCTACGATAGTAGAAAGCTATGGAAGCAGAGTTACAAGCCCTGATTGAAAATCAAACATGGGAACTTGTATCTCTGCCTCCTAAACGAAAGCCAATTGGGTGCAAGTGGGTATACAAGATCAAGTATAGGGCAGAAAGCACAATTGAACGATACAAGGCACGACTTGTAGCTAAGAGATTTACACAGCGAGAAGGATTTGACTATCATGAAACCTTCTCCCCTATAGCTAAAGACATTACGGTTCGTTCATTTTTATCGGTTGCAGCATTCCAATATTGGAGGTTATATCAAATAGATGTTCGCAATGCCTTCCTCCATGGAGATTTAGACGAGGAAATTCATATGGAACTTCCACAGGGTTTACGGAGATAGGGGGAGGATAGAGTATGTCGTCTCCGCAAATCCCTTTATGGGCTAAAACAAGCCTCCAGGCAATGGTATTCCAAATTTGCTGACTCTCTCACAGCTGCAGGATTCAGACAATCCAAACATGATTATGCCCTTTTCATATGGACCAAAGGTATGTCATCTATTTATTTGATGATATACTCATAATGGGAAATGATGAGAAAGCTATTAAGGGTCTCAAAGAATATTTGCACTCCACCTTTCATATGAAGGACCTGGGATCACCTAAATATTTCCTGGAAATCGAAATTGCCCAATCCGAGCAAGGGATCTCTCTCAGCCAGTGAAATTTTGCATTGGAGATCATATCGGAGACAGGATTATTATGTAAACTGGCTGTCATTCCAATCGAGCAAAACATCAAACTAACCATTGCAAATTATGATGCAGGGATAGCTCAAGATGAAGACCCCATGCTCAGTGACCCGTCTAAATATCAAAGGCTCGTTGGAAAGCTCATATATTTAACCATGACCAGACCATATATATGCTATGCAGTACAGACACTCAGTCAGTTTATGCATAAGCCAAAGCACTCACATATGAATGCAGCCTTAAAGGTCGTGAAGTATCTGAAGAAATGCTTAGGACTCGGGATACTTCTTTCTAGGAAGTGTAATGGAAATGACAGCTTACAGTGACGCAGATTATGCGACATGCCCGATGAGCAGAAGATCCATTACAGGATTTTGTATCAAATTGGGAGAATCACTACTCTCATGGAAGACAAAGAAACAACCAACAGTATCCTTGTCTTCAACAGAGGCAGAATATCGAGCAATGGCGAAAACCACCTGCGAAATAGTGTGGTTATGAGGGCTACTTCAAGATCTTGGAGTAAAGATAAATGGACCGACCAAGTTGTTCTGTGATAATGATGCAGCACTCAAATTTGCATCTAATCCCATAGTACATGAGATGACAAAGCACATAGAAGTGGATTGCCATTTTACTCGAGAAAAAATTCAATAAGGGAAAATTGCAACAAGAGGGATTGGAACTGTAGAACAGCCTGCGGACGTTTTTGCCAAACCTCTTTGTCAAAGACAACACGCATATCTATTAAGCAAGCTAGGCGTCTTGGACATCTACAAGCCATCAGCTTGAGAGGGAGTGTTGAAAGATATGCTGGCTATTTTGGTTGTTACAAGGGTTGTTACGAGATCATATCGATATTGGATCTTGATTCACGAGATTATTCCAAATTGGATCTTGATTTGCTTTATATTTTATTGTTACATTTTGCATTATAAATATGCTGCAAGTGTACATTGTACAACACAATTTGGAATACAATTTTCCCTCTTTCTCAGTTCTGTCTTCCACCTCTCGTCTTCTTTCAAAGTAGAAACCACCGAAAAAATGGCTCAAAGACGCTCAAAAGTTTCTCAAATCACTCTCATAAAGGCCCTCTGCTCCAGCTCTTGTATTTGCTTGATCATGGCAGATTTTCTTGGTGACCCAAAACCGCCACCAGGACGCGAAACCCTATTTTCTTTGAGCAGTCCATCTCCCTTGTTCGATCCGTGAATGGGCAAAGCCGACAGAGGGCAAAGGGCCGCGACCAAGCGAGGCGGAGTAGCGACAGGAAGAGGGGGACGAAGGGGAGAGACTGGGAAAAAGGGTACGTAGTGCCGGAATGCAGTTTCGCGAAGGTTGGTGGCGGGGAATGGGGGAGAAGGTGAACTCCGAGGTTCTTCTCTTCGTGGACCTCGTGAGCATCCGGGAGAGAGACAAAAAAACCAACCTGAGGCCCTTCTCCTTCTTTTTGTGCTAACCCCTGGGTTCCCTTCCGGACGCGAAGAGAAAAACAAGTAAAGACTTTTTCTTTCCGGCCGGGCTTGATCGTTAGCTGATGTGTTCTCTTGAGTTAAGGAGAAGAAAATGGGCTTACGCATCTCAAGCTTTGAATGGGTGAAACTCTGAAAAATTCAGATGGGCCCCTGGGCTTGGTCCGCCGTACTGCTGGCTTCACCTTTTCTTTTGCTCTCTTTACTATAGATTTATCGACCGAAAAATTTAGGTATCTACAAAAAGTATACCTTTTTCCCACTTGGATGTGGAGGGGAATCTCGAAAAATCACCGGTGGATCGATTTAATCGAATATGTTATAGGGAAAATCTCGATATATAAGATAAGTTCCACATTCCTAAGTTCAACCAATTATCTTTGGTGCACGTTTGTTCATTAATATACAAAATTAGATATTTCGATGGGCCCTAAATTCATTTTTAAATGAGCACAAAAAAGCTTTCTTAATTTATTTTCTCTTCGATTTTATGCCATTGAATGCTTCTTGCAATCAAGGAGCTGTGCCTCACGTCTTTAGTCACCTCATCTTCGATGACTTTCCAATTTTATAAACACTCAACAATACTTGCGAGATTCTCTTTCAATTGCAAGTTTCATCAACAAAAGTTGCCATCACGTATCCAAGCAATTCTAGCACCGAAGTGGAGCATACCTTCATTGAGTAGGCAAAGTTGAGCATTGTGAGGTGATGCAATTTAGTTTGCCGAAATTCAAGTTCGATTTTCACAAAGATAGTATGAGGAAGATGTGTAACTTTTTGATCATGTATTTTTCAAAGCTTGTTAAGTTTGGTTCAATTTATCCACATCCTTATTTAGTATAAGGTTTGGCCTACCTGGTACTTGGTCATAGACTTTGAAAGAAAGCTACACGTGTTATATGCAGGGAAAATTTCCCAATAAGTCCTAAATCTATTATACTTTTGTTGATTTAATCCTAAACCTTGTAATTATGCCAATAGAGTCCTAAATTTATTTACATTTTACCAATTGAGTCTATTAATCCAATTTTAGATAGAAATTGCTGACGTGGATACTGGCCGTTCTATATGGCATAGCCAATACTGATGTGAATACATTTTTAATAATATTTCACTTTAAAAAAAAAAAAATTATTAATTTTCTTTTTCTTTTTTTCCTTCTTTTTCTTTTTTCCGAAACAATTATGGTGCTCTCGTGCGTACCCTTCCATCTCCTCCAGCATCAGAGTAGCCATCAATGATTGACCATTGCCACAACGATCATTTCCAATCAATACGGCGTCGACCGCGGGTGCTAGGGAGGACCCAACGTCGAGGACTGAGGAGGAGAGAGAAGCGCTCATGGCTTCCTGCATTTGGAGTTGGAAGGCATAAGTCAGTGCCAAAGTCTTAGGGTCTCGGATGCGACGAGGCGGGCTCCCAACATTGGTTGGTCAACGGCTTCGCGTTCGTTGACTTCCCTTTCTTGAGTCGGCCAAACTTTCCCTCGTCTTCTCGCAAGATGGATTGTGAGAAAGTGAGAGGGTCGCCTTGGCCTGGGGTGAGGGTGAGTGCCGGCAAGGCCTCCTCTCGCTAGATCTCTTGAGGCCACCTTGATCTATGTGATGTTGACCTCGCTGGCACTCGCCCTCACCCGGGCAAGGCCAACCGCTTAACCATTGCCTATAGAAGGTAGCCAACCATCGACAAAAGGAATAAGAAACGAAAAAATGAAAAGGAAAAGAAAAAGTATTAAAGAATATGTAGAATTATTAAAATATTATTAAAAATTATTATCTATGTCGACCTAATTATGTCACATAAGATGGCTAATATGTAGCAATTAAAATTGATCAAATGAACTCAATTGTCAAAATAAAAAAAAAAAATTTAAGACTTAGTTGGCAATATTAAAAGATTTATGATTAAATTTATAAAAGTGTAATATATTTAGGATTTTTTTTTAACAATTTTGTCATTATATTAAAGATAAATGCTCCAACTTAAAGGGAGTATTGAAGTATATTTAATGATATTAGAAAATTCCCGCATAAAAACTATAATTTTCTAGTATTACTATTTTTTATTAGATTATTTCCTTTTCTATTCATATTGTTCAGATATATACATCCTTGATTCTAATACATTAATAAGTCAACTTAATTGAGTAAATATATCATCTTAATTAATTCTCTCTCCCTTTTTCTTGAATATCCTCGAATTTACATTGTCCTAATGGCTGGTGCTTGATAACTATCTCTTCATTAGTTGTTGATGGTTGTTAGCGTTAAAAATGATCCATCTCCAAGCTCTCTAGAATAGTCTATGAAACACTCTCTCTAGAAGTGGCAGGTGATACCGTGGCAAAAAAACAGTTGGGAAGTAGTTGAAGTCTGTAATAAAAGAAGAGCCCGCGCTGAAGCTCTTGGAGAAGAGTTTCTTGTACCATGTCGGTCATTGGAAGACCGTAAATAGGATAGCCATCTACATCGAAGAGCAAAGAGGGAAACCAAGAAAGAAGCATCATCCCTCGTAAATAAAGCCTTTGTAACGCCCACTGACCTTATGTTTTCTCACCCTTTTCATTCTGTATCAAACAAACAGATATGGATGATCTTCCGGCTGCTTTCAGCATGCTCATTTTCCTCTATAAATGTACTGAATTATGGACATTTGGCTGCTATTTTCATTATCAAACGATGTTTATCTTGTTTCAGTCTTTTTCATGTTTGTCCATTGCAACATTTTCTTCTTGATTAAATTCGTTAAGGAGTTGCAGCAAATTTAAGTGAAAAACAAATGCCTTCAAAGTCATATCTATTCCCCTTGGGCTTCAAAGTCACTGTTGTGAATTCCCATTGTAAAATCCTATTTCAAAATAAATTGATAGCGAACTGCTAATTATGTATGGAGAAAAGCCCTCAAATTTGGAGAAAACCATAGTTCTCCAACCTTACTCAACAAAACTCATTTTTTCTATCTGAACTGCTAATAAATTACAATGTAAAAGATGAGGTTATTTACTTCGTTGAGACTACATTTATTTCGCAGTTTTTCTTATTGTCTTTAGTTCAGGTTTGGAAAATAAGTAGTCAAAAAAATATTTTCTGAAAAAAAAAAAGAAGTACTCTTCTAAAAATGGGGAGAAGGGATATCATTTTCCGCATCCTTTTCGTCTCCTCCTCAGCGTCTCCTTTTCCCCACTCTTTCTGCCGCACCAGCCTCTCCATCGACTCAACCTATTCCCTCCATGGATGCCCACGCTCTCTCGAACTCTCATCCTTACCATCACAGATGCCCATGCTCTGCAACACGGGGGCCTTCTTCGCATCGTGCCAGGCGTGTATACGCTGGAGAGTCTCGTCCTTTTGAGACGCTCGTGCTCCTTCTCGATCGTGTCGATCTGGTCAAAAACGAAGCTGACGCGAGGCAAGAGCTTGGAAAGCTTCGGCGGCGGCTCCGGCGAATGAGGCGAGGGAGAGGCGGAGGAGCAGCTTCTACCGGCGAAGAGGGAGTAAGGTTTAGGGGTTCGGGAAGAAGGGGAGAGGCGCTTGAGGATGAGGAGAGAGAGTTAGCTCCATTTCCAAAATCATCGGAAACCGCCAACACAGGACACCATCTTCTCCAAATTTTCGAAATGGGGAAGAAGATAACCGAGGCAAAGCAGATTTCGATAACAAAATACATTGATCAACACCGCAAAAAGGAGATGAGATTAGCCCAAAATCGTTTGCCTCTTTCGCTTTGAGATGGGTGAGGATCATGGTCTCCTAACTTGAATGAGTAACCTTGAAGAGTGGGAACGAAGTGGAATCAGAGAGACGGGGGAACTGAAAGACGTCCAGATTCGGGGAGAAGAGGTTCGGAATGCAGAGAAATCAACAGAGAGAAGAGGAAGAGAAGTGTAAGGTATATGAGCGAGCTCGATTTGTGCATCCATAGTGGATTATCAACTTTGCGAATCGGCTACAGGCGAAGGTGGGAGAAGTTTTTGTAAAAGTTTCTTTTACCGATGAATCGATGAATCGATGAATCGATCTAATTTTATTAAATTCACTTGTAATATAGCCAAAAAAAGAGTCACATATTTAACTTCGAACACCATGTATTATTCATTCAGTGGTGATTTTTAAAGCAGAATCATACCTAACTTTACAAGATTGTTAATTTGAATAACCTTTGAATGATTTTCTCTATAAAAGTCCTACAATGTTACCAGGACCTGATAATGTTCCCCTCTCTGGCTTGATAGACTTGGGCTCAGATGGAGGGAGGCACAGTCATGGAGTCCGACACTCGGCCTCAATGGACTTGAGCCCAAGCCCAGCCTCAATGGACGTGAGCCCAAGCCCAAGCCCAGCCTATAGACTCAATTCACAGAGACCACACTTGAGACCTCAATGCTCATGCTTGGTTTTCTAGCTATCCATACCCAAGTCACTAGCTTTGAATAGTGCATGTCTATTTAGGAAAAAGAATTATTTTCCTTTTCAAATGACAATTTTTTTTTATTCATTTTCACGTTTTAGTCAAGTACCAATAAATATGATTATTTTCTTGAGAAATAACATCTAATAAAAGTTATACAAAAATATTATATTTTTCACAAAATAAACAGATCATAAATATTCAACGATGGTGAGTGCCCTCCTAGAGTGGCAATAGCTCAATATCAAGCTTCCTATTATCTTCCGTCTTTCCATCCCCCAACCTAGTCCCTTCCCTCTTCCCCAGGCCTTAAAAAAGAGTTGAAAGGACGAAGACCACAATCTCAAGATATTTTACCTTAAAAGGCCTTCGGGATCAAAGGGGCTTTGGCACCATGATGGAGCTTTCCCGGGAGACGGACCGGAATCTGGAGAATCAGTACTTTATTGCTGAGAAAGAGACTGAATTAGCAGAACAGGAGTACACATACTTGACGAGGGAAAACCATAGACATAGAAGACAGATAAAATGAAGAGACCTTTGTCCGTGCCGTATAAATGTCAAATTCCCAACACTTCCCAATCAATCATTGCGGCGGCATCGAAAGTTGGTACTGTATTATTCTCGCACTCGGAGTTTCACCTAGTTAATCACAAAGCATATCGAGTGATCAATCCGGGAAAAGATTGAGCAACGAATCGAAAAGTTCCCAAAAATTCTTCCTTGCCAAAGCGAGGGGAATTCATTTGGAGTCCAATACTCCGTTAGGTAGGGATATCAAAAAAATCCATCCAAACACATTAAAGACTTCAACCCAAACACACCCATCCAAGTTATCTTCTCTACAACTCTTTTTATTCATAACTCATCCAGTACGTCTCATTTAAGGATCTCAGCCTCAAAACTGCAGTTTTGAGGTGAGGGCAACCCCGGAGGTTATCAAGCAGATCAGCGGGCTTCTCCCAAGTGATGTGGGACTCCCTTCCGCAGGGGCTTAACATACACCCGGATCCACCTTAACCTGGCTCTGATACCAACTAAGGATCTCAGCCTCAAAATTGCAGTTGTGAGGTGAGGGCAACCCCGGAGGTTATCAAGCAGATCAGCGGGCTTCTCCCAAGTGATGTGGGACTCCCTTCCGCAGGGGCTTAACATAGTCATTGCCCCTCAGGTTGGCCCCCATCAATCTCTCTCTCTCCCCATCTTCCATATGATTTGCTTCTTTTTTGTGGCCGACGTAGAACTTTAGAGGAGGGAGTATTATCTGTCTATAGAAATATTCACGGATGAGTTGGACGAGACCTCGCGGCGTCACGTAAAAGCATTCCGAATTCCCTTTGTCATATTTATTAAAAAAATATCTATCTGCGGAAATGTTCATGGACGGGTAGGACGAGGCCTCGCAACGTCACGTAAGAATATTTTGAATTCCCTTTGTCATAATTTTTTATTAAAAAATTATCTGTCTACAGAAATGTTCACGGACGGGTTGAACGGGGCCTCGCGACGTGACGTAAGAACATTTCTTATAATTTTTTATTAAAAAGTTATTTTTCTGCGGAGATGTTCACAAACGGGTTAGACGAGGCATCGCGACATCACGGTTCACGGACGAGTTGGACGAGATCTCACGGTGTCACATAAAAGCATTTCGAATTCCTTTTATAATACTTTTTATTAAAAATTGTAATATTTTTTAATAAAAAACCTGAAACCCGTCCCGAACCGACCCAAACCGACCCATTTTTTTTGCTTAATGTTTTATGCATTTCGGGTTGGGTAATATCAAGACCCGACCCGACCCGTTGACACCCCTACTGTCAGGCACGTATCAACCATATATAGTGAAATATATACAGTGGTAACCACCACTGCCACAGCCTTGGAAGAAGACGTGGACAAGGCATCGGCTAAGTTAACAAGCTACAAGTTTACTGCGGCATGAGTGGATACAATCACCACAAGTGCAGTCCACTAATGGGAAAGACTTATTTAAACGATGACTGGACTGTTACTGGGTAAAGGGTATCCATTATTCTAGAAAAAAATGAGGTCCTTCTTTTAGAGAATATGTTGGGTTTCGTTCGGTGCAAAATTGAGATATATATTCAATAATTGCAATGAACTACAACTCAAGAGACAAGGTTAGTTACTTCAATAAATATTTAGGAATTAGGAGCGTCCTTCCAAAGTAGCAATAGCTTGATATTAGGCTTCCTATAATTTTCCAGTTCCGATTAAACTCAGCTACCTTTAGAATAATCATCAATTTTGCAGCATCGTTGGACAAATAATAATTCTAATTTTTCGATGTTGAAGAAGGGTAATGGAAGGAGAAAGTAAGCATACAATGTGATCCTCAGGCCACCTCCAGTAGAAGCCTTGGAGAAAAGTGAGCAAGACATTTGTAGCGGCAAGGAGATAAATAGTTAACGCGTTCTTCCCTATCCACTCAACAGCCAAGCATGATCATAAGTCACTAGAGATCTTCAATGAGCATAGTGAGTCAATTATAATGAGATTCACATCAATCTGAGACAGGCATTGAGAGCTAACATATTTTCAAAGAACTTTAACTTGATTGAGGACAAAAGAATCTAAAGTGAATATAAGGCTATGTATTGCATATGAACTTAAGTGTAATCACAGCGTTGCCTAATACTGTTGTCTATTATCTCAGTTGAAAGCTAATAATCTTCAATTGTACTCACGTATCGCCAGTAAGGACATCACGTTCTCAAGAATGGGAAATATCTGTCACTACAGCGCGTACTCGTCTTTTTTTTTTTTTTGTTTGTTTGTTGATAAAGTAAGTATTTATAAAATGCCAACCAAGCAAGCTATACAAGAGATGGATACTAGGCACCATCTTGCACTCAATAGACTAGGCACTTGAGTGGAAGGGGGCCAAGTATGCAACAAGGGGGACTAGGTACACGTTACAACAAAAGGACCCCGGTTGGGCTTAAGGTTACAACACAAAACAGAACCAGCTAGATGCAACAAGTAGCAGCCTTCAGACTCGGCCCGAGGGCCTCCAATTCCCTCACAAAAATAGAGGGGTCAATACCCCAGTACCATTGGAGTTTTTTGTTCCTTGGGTTGTCATCAACATGTATGAAAGTGGACGCTTTGTCCTTGACGGCTCTAATGAGGTGTTGCTTAATTGAGGGAATGGAAAGTGGTTGGCCACAAAACACCATATTGTTTCTGGTCTTCCAGATTAAGTGGCATAGTGTTCCAAATGAAAAACGAATTGTCTCCTTATAAAAACCAATATTTGAGTAGAGATCTGAGGCTCGTCTATGGTTGTCAAGCCACGTGGAGTTGACCTAGACAAGATTACATCTAGCTGCCCAAAAGCCCGCTATAACACTGGAGACATGACATCCAAAAAATAAGTGGGTCAGTGGAATCTGGTATGGCATTACAAATACACATACCACCACCGGGATACGACCATACAGTAATAGGACAGATTGGGTGGGGAGCCGATTTCTCATAATCAACCATATATGGAATTGGTGCCTTGGTGCAAAGGACCCATTCCAGACAAATGAGGACCACAACACTGCAGGGGCTTTTCGCCGAAGTGCTTCCCATGTCGAGGCTACAGGAAAGGTACCTGAGGGATGCCATTCCAAGGTAAAGTTGTCTTGGAATTGGTGCCTCCGTAGGGTACTCGTCCACTTTTTGTCAGCATTAAAGATAAGAAACAATAAAACACATGACAAACAAAGATTCCATTCATTCAAAGAGCATGAAGAATATCATTCGCACTACTAATAATCACAAGAAAAAAGAGATAGGAGTGAAGATATCAAAACATAGATCCCTAAAATCTATGAGAACACTTCTTCCGAGGGAGTGGATTTGGCTGTTGCAGAGGACTTAGGAAACGATCGTATAGGATTGTAGCATTGAAGGAATATGATAGCTTACTCCCAAAAGACGAGGTATCTGCTAATGGAATCGACACTGTTCTTTAGTTCTTGAATCTCCTCGTATAGCAAGGCATAATCAGGTTCATCCTTCTACTATTTCTGAGGTGCAAGCTCATTCTGAGGTTTTCACCTTTTGGGATGGGGCGAGCAGTTGATGGCCGTGGTAGTACCGCTGGTGCTTTCTCTTTGCGTTGCATGCCTTCTCAACTCCTTTTGTTAGTCCTTTCTTCAAGACTTCCCTTGCAGCCTCGTCGTCTCGTTGTCCAATTCGGACGATTTCATCAATGTTACCCATCCACTGGGTGTCATTCGCAGCATCATTTTCTTGAGGGTCCCTTACCAATCTCGAGGTTGATTATTTTCTGGCCTTGAGATCTTCAGTAATGCCGATACCTTTTGTGCACAAGATGAGAGTAATAAGGGGCTCCGTAGGGTAGTTTTCCTGTCTTCTTCTTGACGGTTCGGTACATGTGAAGGATTATCAGATGAGACAGAGAGAAACTTACGCCATTTATGATGGCCCAAAGCAATCTTACCTCATATGACTCCAAATCATTTATTTTTGCTACAATAGCTGATCTTGAAGGGCCAAAATCCGCAACCACCTCCATAGCACAACTTATACGTATACCTTTAAGAGAGTGATGTCTCTTTTCTTTTTATTTACATGTTGGCGTTTCTTGTTCATAATTATTAAGAGGCACACTTGATGCCCATTATATTGTGAGTTTTGATCCTTTTTAAAAGTATGTGAGAACGAATATCATATTAAGATACAAGTCGAGAGTTGAAGCTTTTCCTGTTCTGAAAAGTTGCCACATAATTCAGTTTCCGAAAATTACATTATGCCACTCAGGGCTTTTTGAAAGGCAATTTTCCCCCACGACATTTTAATTTTCACAATATCAATTTAGGCAATCTGATAATTACTATAATGTAGGGGTACAATGGTGATAACTAGTTGTTGCCACTGTCACCATAGAATATTGTTGCTTTCTGCGTGATCTCAACCAATTTAAATCTAACATTTGCCTTAGATCAACTTAGGTGAGCTTCTCTATTTTAGGTTGTGCCATCCAAGAAAGAGGGGATCCACCCACCATTGTTTGAGATAGTCAAGCAACTATGGCCACTAAAATTAGTGCCACTAGCATGATCTCGACCAATCTAAATTTGACTCAACTTAGGTGAGTTTCTCTTTTATGGATCATGCCCCCAGAGAAAAGGTGATCCATCATTGTTTGAGACAAGATGTGATCTCTCTCTCTCTAGTGCCACCAGCATGACCTTGACCAATCTCAAATCCGACTCAACTTAGGTGAGTTTCTCTTTTATGGTCGTGCCCCCAGAGAAATGGGTAATCCACTATTGTTTGAGACAAGATGTGATCTCTCTCTCTCTCTCTCTCTCTCTCTCTCTCTAGTGCCACCAGCATGACCTCGACCAATCTTAAATCTGTCCTCGACTTAGGTGAGTTTTCTATTTTTTGGGTCATGCCAATAGAGAAATGGGTGATCCACTATTGTTCGAGACGATCTCTCTCTCTCTCTGAGAGTAATTTTAACACCTTTACGGTGTCAAATAGATATTTTGATACTGAATTTGCATGAACAAGTATATTTCAATAAAAAAGTTTCTTTTGTAAGCTTATCAATTTTTGCTAACTGACAAACTTGATCGTTCTCATCAAGCATATTAGAGGAGTTGACTGCAATGAAAAGTTTGAAAAGCGGGAAAAAAAATAATATTAGTAAAAGACTTAAGATGTCTTAACCTAACGTGGTTTCACAAAGAAGTGGGAGTTGAGTTTGGTAAAGCCCTCTAACACTATTTTTAGTATTGCCTAGGATAAAAAAGAAGAAGGGAACGGTATGAAAATGGACCATCTGAGGGGCCTAAAAGTTTTTGGAGGGTTTGACTTGTACCTCTAGTAGAGTGGCCCAATCTAGTTTCAGGTTCAATAAAGCTGGCTTGGGTTATGAAGGTAATCAAGAGATTGGTTTGGACAAGTTTGCCCAGCTCTTTAAAAATGACATGAATCCTCTATACTCCCCTCAATGTCATACATAAATTTCAATGGTTGATGTACACATATTAGGTTTATAGCAGTTGAGATTTGATGAGAAGTCAAGAGAAACATCATAAGAATAAAAGATTTTTGCCTCTTTCGAAATCCTTGGTATTGAAGGGTCTAGAAGCTTGTGGACATGCCTTGCTCCGATGAGAATTTTTTGTTTGAACTTAGATCCAAAAGCAAAGGTAGTGAATAGCCTTAATCAAAGAGACTGAGGCACTTTCTCACTGAGCAAGATAGGAATGTCCTACTGTTGGTTGACTCGGGATTAAAATTGATACTTGATGATACATACATACATACATACATACATACCCATATATGCTATAAGTGCTTATGGGATTAGTCACTTTTGCAGTAAGTCTTTCTATATTGGAGCTCATATAAACTGTTATAATGGATCCAAATTCTTCTCGATTTGACATTACATATAATAAAAAGTGTCATATTAAAAATGGGAAGTCCATACCTAAATTGACATTACATATAATAAATTGGAAGATGCTAGCATAACATAATAGTTATCTAAAGAGAGATAATTGGATGGCAGTTTTTAATTTATTGTGAGAATAACGATCTATTTTAGATAACAAAAAATCAAATAAAAAATAATTATAAATAGTTGTGGGGTCCACTCCTTCAAGAATTTGAGACTCACAATAAGGTATTATTTTCATAATAGCCTAAAGGCTGTTATTATAATAAAGACCTTACCTAAACCATCTAACTGAGGTTTTGGGACCAAGAGATGGGCAACCGGAATCACCTCCTCCCACTTTTCCAATTTCTAACTATTTGTCAAACCCAAAGAAGAGAATATCTTCTGGTCATTTCATCTCTATTACGTCATTAATCTCTCCTCATCCGCCTCCCAAACATGCCATGTCAAAAAATTCTCTCCTAATCAATTACCGATGATTTATCGGAAAAATTGATAATATGTTTCTTCTTATGATTATTTATTTTTTCGCAAATTTAAATTTGTCCATGATGAGCGAAGTAATAATCATTTTTTAGTATAATTATTTTTAATGGCATTAACGATTTCTTTTGAGATAGTGACAAAATTATTTTTACTTTTGAGTTATCTATGTTATGGTTCAATTTGCTACACAATTATTCATTTACTTATGTTGCTTTTTCTTTCTTTATATTTATAAAATCAAACCAAGGGGGACCTAAGGAAATCCCGCCAAGCAAGAGTTTCCAATTCTAAATTGCCAGAGAAAACTAGTTAAATAGTTCAAGCAGTTTCCTTGAGAAAATTATTGGTGGACAGCTGTCGCGACCTTCCCGAAGGTGAACCACCATGGGAAGACTAATGGATTACTAAGTCCAAAGACTTAGTGCGGACTCTCCCAAGCCCTACCAACCGCAACTTGGTACTCAAAATTTGACCTATTTAAACATGTAATTTTATTTAATTAGGAGCCGCCACTAATCGATTAGAGTTGATTAGAAACTCAAGTAAAGTATGGGAGAATACTTTACTTCTGCGAACCAGAGATTCAATAAGTTCGGGGACATGATTATGCTAAGTTAAACTAGCGCCCTTTCGGTACCCTTTCTCTTTAAGTTTCAAAAATATTTTTTTTGCAAGCAATCTTGGTTGATTTTAACCTAAGCCACTAACATGGAAATGAGTGGTCATGCAAATCACAATCAATAACATTCAGTAAATTCAAAAGGACAAATATAAAAATCATAATCAACCTTAAAACAAAATAAGCTATAACTAAAATGCATGACCTAAACATAAATTCTAAAAGGAGATGACATCTACTTTTTTTGGATTTTTCTAAAATTAATTATATAAATAACTCTAGTCTAGATTTAATATGCATGATTCTTACTCTAACGACATATGACGTGCAATTCAAATGGCCTAACTCTAATGACATATGTTAATTGAAAACTATTGTAACATGTGTGCAATCTATCTAAATATGCATGTGCTACATGATGTGGGATGAATGATGTATTTTGCTATATGCATATGCATGATCTTTTATTTTTTATTTTTTTATTTTTATGTCTTTTTTGTTAAAAATATATATATTTAACTAATGAAATTTCCTAAGCTTCTACGTCATATGCAATGTAAACTATAAGACTAATCTGATATGAAATGCATTAATCTACCCTATTATGCGACAGATTTTTTTTATGCATTTTTTCGTAATCTTACTAAAAAAAATCAAGATATATAATGCAACCGATCATGTAAAGCATGCAATTTAGTCCCGACCCAAGATAGAAAATCAAAACAATCAAAAAGCTAATCCGACGTCTCGCAGCTCAATATTTTTGATTATTGAGATTTTTTAACACGACACAACAACCTCACTTAATTGGAATTCAATCAAGCATGCAATACTTTAAACGAGAAAATAAAATATTCAAGAATTAATTTAGATAGGAACTTTACCTACCTTGTCTCTTGGGAAGAGACCTCCTTTTGAGCCGACCTTCAAGACCTACGGTAAAAAGAGACGCTTTTTCTCCTCTCTCTCTCTCTCTCTCTCTCTCTCTCTCTCTCTCTCTATTGCGTTGCCACTCCTTTTCTCTCAATTGTGGCTGTATTTTTTGTATCTTTTCAGTGTTTGTGGCCCCCTTTTTATAGGTAAGAGGACTATGTTATTTAAGGAAAGATGATAAATCTGCACGTTGTCTATTTAGCTCTTGTATCCCACGTGCAATATTTTTCTAATATTTCATCCGACGCTTTCCTTGAATATTGAAAGAATAATGAGAATATTCTCGGGAACATTCTCATATTCCCGGGAATATTCTCATATTCCCGGGAATATTCTCATATTCCAACTCGTCACCTCTTAACGGGAATATTTCATATGACACTTTCCTTGAATATTGAAAGAATAATGCGAATATTCTCGAGAACATTCTCATATTCCCGAGAATATTCTCATATTCCAACTCATCACCCCTTAACGGGCCTGACCAAATTCTCTTTCACCGCGGGCTTAGTCCAATTTGTTAAATTAAAGCTTAGAACCATCAATTGAAGCCCATTTGCCACATGTCCAATGCGAATGCAATAATAAATGCTCCTAAAACTATATGCTATACAATTTAATCCTAATATTTTTTGTTTAGGGGTTAAAATTAATCCCTAAATTTTTATGCATTAAATTACGAATGATTAATCAAAATTTAGGTATCAACAGCTACCCCTCTTTGAAGGTGAGCTCGCAGAGGTTGCATTCAAAGATAAATTGAAACCTAAATTTTGACCATGTATATGCAATATAATGTTATTTTTTGTGGGAAAATGAATCACATTTTAAAATGCAATATGATATGATGCATGGAAAAGCTAAATGCAAAGTGTGAAAAGAAGAAGAATAAGAAGAATAAGAAGAAGAAGAAGAGCGTACTTGTAGTTACTTACCAATTAATACGATAGAACATCTTGAGGTACATGATGAATTCCATGAGACTTGCAAAACATCTGAAGATCTGGAATTCTCATCAGATTTCAAAAGAGATTAAGCACATGGAAATCACGTCTGGTATTTATAGGTTTAAATATCTGGAATTCACATTAGATATTTGAAAAAAAAAATTCACTAGACACCTGGAAATCACATCAGGTATTTAAAGATTCGAATATCTGGAATTCACATCAGACATTTGAAAAAAAATTCACTAGACACTTGGAAATCACATCAGGTATTTAAAGATTCGAATATCTGGAATTCACATCAGACATTTGAAAAAAAATCACTAGACACCTAGAAATCACATCAGGTATTTAAAGGTTCAAGTATAAGGAATTCTCACCGAATACTGAAAAAGTTTTAGGACACTGAAATTTTCGCTTGAAATTCTCATTAGGAATTTGGATTGACTTGAGAACCAATACTTGGAATCCTCATCAAGTACTTTGAATCATCTTGAGAACAGATACCTGGAATTCTCATCAGGTGTTTTGAAGATTTAATAGTATTTGGACAAACTTAAGGCTTCAAAGAGGAGCTCTTTGATCTCTTAAGAAACCCACCTGTCAAACATGATTAGAGCAAGTGTGCATTTAACAGCAAAGTGAAGAATTAAAGCCATTTTTGGACATTAAAACTCAAGGAGACCCATGCATATTTTTCATGTTTTCATCCCCACATTCCACCAGTTAGAATTATCATCAAGACAATTTTCACTCATAGTGTGGACTTCTTGAAAATGCTAGATGAGAGACTTTTAGTCTGAAAGGGTTTTTCACTCACTCTCATTTAAAAAGGCTATTTGTTGAGAATCACTCGATCTTACCATCAAGTCAACAAGGATTCGAGCTTTCTCGCAAGCGATACGATTTTACTAATCTGAGAGGTCTTTACCAGGATTATAATGTGATCTTGGTCAACGGCTTAACAAGGGGACTCTTTGAGTCAAGGTTATTGAAAGAACAATTTTGCAATCATCTCCAGGTTTACAAGTTAAGAACCCTGCAAAATGAAATAGAAATAATCTTGCTCACACTTCTTTGAGCAATGCTTAAGACATGTGAACACCTACATTAATTCAAATGCCCTAATCTAAAGAGACTTTATGAGGGACATAATGTAGGCTAGGTTCATGGGTTGAGAAATGAAAGGATTATCAGGCTCAAAATGTGTGTAAATGGGTGAAAGTTGGTGATCATCTTGGCATTACCACCGGTCTTCATCTTCACCGTCAAGGATTGTCTTCAAAATGTACTCTATTGATTGTAAAAGTTTTGCATTTGAGTTCTTTGAGTACCACTCCATTGGGGATACAACTTTTCACCATTGATAATCATCTATCTTGACTTTTTTTTTTCTCCTATGGGCATTGGCCTTGCTTTTACCGAGCACACTTTGCTTTTTCATGCCCCCTAGTTCTATTTTTACCAATGACACGTTGTCTACGATGTATCAATTTTCCAATTGGACTTTTGAAGGTCTTTACATTTTGTTGGCACTCTAGACCTTGCTGCTTCTTGAATGGTTATTTTTGCTTGCCCCGGTGTGGGGGATAATCACCAACTAGGTTCAAAGAAATGAATTTTTAGGCTCAAAGGGCTATGCAACGGATATATGTGTGTAGGATAGAGAAAAAAATGCTCTTCGTCATCCTAAGGCACTTGGATTATTGTTTGAGTTCATCTGCAATAAGATACTCAAAGATTGATGCAAGTGAGAGCAAGAAAATTTCTATCTATTTGTCTCACCACATGATGCCAACTTACCTCCAGTTTGCCCCAATATGGGGTGGTTCTTGACAGGGGTAATTTGAAAGAAATCTCCACAAGTGTATGGGGCTCAAAGGGGTTAAACAAAGGTTTACTTGTAGTGTTTGGGATAGAGAAATAAACTGCCTCTTGTCATTTTAGTTGTCGTCCCTTTCGCGAGAAAACCCTTTAACTTGCCGACATGGATTTTTCACACTCATCTCACAATGTATATACAAGGGATTGTGTATAGGATAAGGCTTGCCTTTCATCATTCTAGAAAATTCAAACATTTCCACACCATTCATTGAATTGTCTATTTTGACAAATCTCAAGTGAAATTGGTGAATTAAACAAGCAAACTATCATGTGAAAATGCTTCATGATGATAAAGCAACTGGCTCTATTCCTGCAAGCAACAAACATCGAATTCTAAAGTTAGAGCTAAGAGGTGTTTGTGTCTTGCCCCTCTTTGTAAGGGAGCCTGATGACACCATCCATCTTTTGCTCCTGCAAAAGTAAAACATGCATGATTATAAACTCGAGGTTTCGCCTTCATTAAAGCAGATGGTGCAGAATCATGCCTGAGACATAAAGTAAACAATCAGAGAGACAAACGGGGTGAACAAGATGCATGCTGAAATAAAAATCTTTTTTTGGAAAATTTTGAGAGAACATGAAGAAGCCCAGCCTTTAGAATTAGCTCCATGCCGTTTCTTTTTTGTAGGATTTCATCACAGCGCTAGTTTGGTGTACTTCAACATGCCCTCAAAACCTTCATGTATTTTATTGAATGAAAAGCAAATTACATTACTGGAATGAGGGATCCTAACATGCAAACTAATAAAGCAATAAAGACTCCTACACAAAGGAGTACGCAGACAATTAAAATTCTCTTACTCTCGAGCGTCATCAGTGGCGAATACTAAATTCTGCAGTGGATTGTAATAATCTTCCCTTGCGCCACAAAATTTACTTTCGGTGAAGGCTTGAAGGAACCGCACTTTCTGCTGCATGTATCCATGGACGACCTAACAAAAAGTTGAACGCAGTGGGTATATCCAAAACTTGGAAAACCACATTGAATAGCACTGGCCCTATTTGCACATCTAAATCAAATTCCCCAACTTCTTCTTTCCTAGTCCCATCAAATGCTCGAACAGAGGTCCTAGCTGCACGAATTTTCTCCAAATCATACCCAAGGCGTTTCAGAGTTGCTAGAGGGCATATGTTTAAAGCCGATCCATTATCAATGAGTACGCGGGCCACTAAAGTATCCCGACACCTGACTGAGATATAAAGGGCCTTATTATGTCCTCTTTCTTCATTTGGGAGCTCCTCATCCGAGAAGGCAATTTGGTCTTTTAACAAAATGGACCCGACAAATTCCTCCAACTCCTCATGGTCAATGGATTCTGGGACGTGTATCTCACTAAGAACTTTCGTCAAGGACTTTTGATGCTTATCTGATGTTTGGAGCAACTCTAACAAAGAGATCTGTGCGGGCATTTTGCGAAGCTGCTCTAGAACGAGTACGAATAGGTGATCTCGGGTGAGCCATGTTGTATCAATGTCACCTGATGTAAAAAACAACACATTAAGCATCATGACAAATGAAATTGGTCCATGACAACGATCGATCGTGCATTTTATTAAGTGAAATTGGATTCCAAAGACATTAACCTAAGAAATGAAAATGACTCCCTAGGGAATTAAATTCCTAAAACATCAATTTGAAAAATTGAAATAACACTCTAAAATTGAAATTCAACTCCTAGACATGAAAATAAAAACAATCTTTTCTATATACAATTGACCTTTTGTCATGGACCCAAAAAAATGATAAAATAAATAGATTGCATAGTGTAAGGTAAGAATACTTACTTCTTGAAGGAAAAATGGCAACCACATAGACATACACATGAGATGTGAGGTTCGACATCTAAACTATAGGGCTTAGCAAATTAGAGCTAAGAGGAATGATCCGACTAGTCGCAGTCTCGCATACAAAGGTCGGGTCCTCTTAGCTCCAGCTTAGTCAAAGAAAATCCTATAGTCATGCGATCTCGGAGACAAGGATAAACATTTTGACACCGAGAAAAAAATTCGGAGTTGAGAAAGGCAACCTCTACATTGCAGTCTCGCGTTCAAGGTTAGATCATTTCTCAACACCATCCTAACATCCTTAATTGCGGTCCAGGTCCGACGGCAGGTAGTGTGTGCAAAGTGTAGTGCTAAAACCATTTAAAAATCATGCACAACAATTAATAATGCAAACATCACTTCAATATGAGCAAAAAAATTCAACCTCAACACCTTCCTACAAAACAAAAGGTTAGCAAACACTACACCCCTTATAACTCCTTTCTGCAAAAACATTTAACACTTCATGTTAGGGGCGTACCTAGTATCCATGCTGCCAAACAAAAAAAAGTATTTTCACTATGAGTTTTAACTCATGTCCCCAGTGGAGTCGCCAAGCTGTCGCGACCTTCCCGAAGGTGAACCACCATGGGAAGACTAATGGATTACTAAGTCCAAAGACTTAGTGCGGACTCTCCCAAGCCCTACCAACCACAACTTGGTACTCAAAATTTGACCTATTTAAACATGTAATTTTATTTAATTAGGAGCCGCCACTAATCGATTAGAGTTGATTAGAAACTTAAGTAAAGTATGGGAGAATACTTTACTTCTGCGAACCAGAGATTCAATAAGTTCGGGGACATGATTACGCTAAATTAAATTAGCGCCCTTTTGGTACCCTTTCTCTTTAAGTTTCAAAAATATTTTTTTTGCAAGCAATCTTGGTTGATTTTAACCTAAGCTACTAACATGGAAATGAGTGGTCATGCAAATCACAATCAATAACATTCAGTAAATTCAAAAGGACGAATATAAAAATCATAATCAACCTTAAAACAAAATAAGCTATAACTAAAATGCATGACCTAAACATAAATTCTAAAGGAGATGACATCTACTTTTTTTGGATTTTTCTAAAATTAATTATATAAATAACTCTAGTCTAGATTTAATATGCATGATTCTTACTCTAACGACATATGACGTGCAATTCAAATGGCCTAACTCTAATGACATATGTTAATTGAAAATTATTGTAACATGTGTGCAATCTATCTAAATATGCATGTGCTACATGATGTGGGATGAATGATGTATTTTGCTATATGCATATGCATGATCTTTTATTTTTATTTTTTATTTTTATGTCTTTTTTGTTAAAAATATATATATATTTAACTAATGAAATTTCCTAAGCTTCTACGTCATATGCAATGTAAACTATAAGACTAATCTGATATGAAATGCATTAATCTACCCTATTATGCGACAGATTTTTTTTATGCATTTTTTCGTAATCTTACTAAAAAAAATCAAGACATATAATGCAACCGATCATGTAAAGCATGCAATTTAGTCCCGACCCAAGATAGAAAATCAAAACAATCAAAAAGCTAATCCGATGTCTCGCAGCTCAATATTTTTGATTATTGAGATTTTTTAACACAACACAACGACCTCACTTAATTGGAATTCAATCAAGCATGCAATACTTTAAACGAGAAAATAAAATATTCAAGAATTAATTTAGATAGGAACTTTACCTACCTTGTCTCTTGGGAAGAGACCTCCTTTTTTGAGCCGACCTTCAAGACCTACAGTAAAAAGAGACGTTTTTCTCTCTCTCTCTCTCTCTCTCTCTCTCTATTGCGTTGCCACTCCTTTTCTCTCAATTGTGGCTGTATTTTTTGTATCTTTTCAGTGTTTGTGGCCCCCTTTTTATAGGTAAGAGGACTATGTTATTTAAGGAAAGATGATAAATCTGCACGTTGTCTATTTAGCTCTTGTATCCCACGTGCAATATTTTTCCAATATTTCATCCGACGCTTTCCTTGAATATTGAAAGAATAATGAGAATATTCTCGGGAACATTCTCATATTCTCGGGAATATTCTCATATTCCAACTCGTCACCCCTTAACGGGAATATTTCATATGACACTTTCCTTGAATATTGAAAGAATAATGCGAATATTCTCGGGAACATTCTCATATTCCCGGGAATATTCTCATATTCCAACTTATCACCCCTTAACGGGCCTGGCCAAATTCTCTTTCACCGCGGGCTTAGTCCAATTTGTTAAATTAAAGCTTAGAACCATCAATTGAAGCCCATTTGCCACATGTCCAATGCGAATGCAATAATAAATGCTCATAAAACTATATGCTATGCAATTTAATCCTAATATTTTTTGTTTAGGGGTTAAAATTAATCCCTAAATTTTTGTGCATTAAATTACGAATGATTAATCAAAATTTAGGTGTCAACAACAACCCACCGTTAGGTTTAATGCATCACCGTGACTGTGAGGTTTTCATTTTTCTAATAAATTCACGCCAGCCTTAATTTTAAGGCAGACATTCGTGAGTTACATGGAATTCACGTGGATTGCATGCCATGCACATCAATTCGCACGGCTTTCACGAGACACGCTAAAAGCACATTCCCTCTTTACCTCGCACAACACAAAGCGAGATCCACATATTCAAGTTTTGTCCCGGAATACCTCTTCAACTTGAAGCATGGAATTAAATAAGGAAAATTAGTGTCTTTACTAGTCCGTTAGATTATTTTTAAATTGAACTCTACTTCTTCTTTTTTATTTTATGAAATTTGACCATGAAAAATAAATGTTTTCAGTTCTCAAAATTAAGGTAAAAATTTCGTACAAACACATATATGCCATTATTTGCATGATTTAAATAATTTTAGATATCCCGTGTGAAAAGCATCTCAACTAGTCTTATGTCTGTTCTTTGAAGTTTTAAATCTTTTATTTGCGATATATCCTAAATGCTCCGCTCGTAGTGCATTATTCTTGAAATTTCGCATCTTCATTTAAAAAGATCAATTAACCAAAAACATTTTTTAGGATGGATATAGTTTGATACTCGCAATTGAAAAGTGACTCGCGATTCTAAAATCACAATTTAGTGCTTGGAATCGATTCCATATCACCCATTGCCGTTGATCGAAATGTTGTCGTCGATCATATATGCCATTCCAAGCTGGTGGAACGCCATCTCCTGGATGCTCACCTTTGCCTGTTTGACGAGAGAAATCTCGGCTGTTTGGAGACAAAACAATTCCATCAATCGCTGGAAACAGGGAAAGAACCTTATTCCATACTCAGACTCTGGTAAGATCACCACCGTCAAGAACGAATTTTTTTTAAGTTAACCTTCCTTTAGGAGTTTCTTAGCCACTGCACATGCACAATTCATAGCACAAATTCGGTGTTCCTTCAATCGAATATGAGAGATGATCATGGTTAAATAGAGAACAAACGTTCATTGTTCGGTATAGGGAATGAGAGACTTTATTGGAAGAGCAATCTGTTTAATCATTGACTTGGTTGGCCATTCATTATAGGATTCATAACTTATTACCACGAAAAACCCCTAATTAGCAACATAAAAGACAAATTTATTCCAAATTAAATTTTTGACCACAAAAACCTCAAAGTATGTCTGTGACAAATTTAGCCTAAATTATTTTTCATTAATTTGGATTAATACTATAAAAAAAACTACATATTGATACACATATGACAAATGAAGGATAAAAGCCCAAACTGTTATATCCATATTCTACCACATGTCATCCAACTTAATAATTTGACGGTAAAATTTAACAGAAACTAACGGAGGGTAAATGTGTTACAAGTGTATCAATTTGGGAGGTTTTAGTGATAACAAAATTCGTTTGGAGTAAATTTATCATAAGTGTACCTGTTTGGAATTTTTCGTATATTAATCCTTCATATATGGATAAAACCTAATGAACAGTTTCACTTAAAACCACCGGCCGTGGTGGTTCCGCTGGATAGGGCCTTGATGATCCTTTGTGATAAGGTGAGGGGTTCAAATCTCAGAGGAGGCGCTAGGTGTCTTAAGTGTGCTGCCGGGGGTGGTGGGTCCTCCCGCTTACGTAGCGCCTGGGGGTTTACGCTTCGGCTACCGGCTAAGGTGGTTCCTCCAACACCAAAAAAAAAAAAAAAAAAAGTTTCACTTAAAATGTCATGAATTTCTTTATTCCCTTTTGGATGAGCAAAATATAGTGCTACCTCTCCAATTTAAGAGAGGATCAAGAAATGTCTGATGGGGGTGGTAAAACTAACGTGACGGACATTAAGGTCAGGATGTTGAAACTAAATTGGCTAGAGCATGAACTTTGCAATAGAGGGTGCTGCGCGCAATGACTCATTGTAAGAGCTTAAGCAATCGAGCTGTTAGAACACAGCACAGAATATATGTCATGGCTCAACAAATTGGCTCCAAAATCACCGATTTTGTCTGGTCTAGTCGACGTACACCACAGCATCAAGAGGGCGCCAACATTTCGATTGAAAGAACACCGAATTTGTGCTATGAATTGTACAAGTGCAGTGGCTAAGAAAGTCCTGAAGGAAGGTGACCTGAAAAATTCCTTCTTGACTGTGGTGATCTTAGCAGAGTCTCTGAATATGGACTAAGGTTCTTTCCCTGTTTTCAGCGATTGATGGACTCTTCCAACAGCTGAGATTTCTCTCGACACACAGGCAAAGGCGAGCATCCAGGAGATGGTGTTCCACCAATTTTGAATGGCATATATGGTCGACGAAGACGTGTTGATCGATGGCAATGAGGCCTGTGGAAGTGATTCCAAGCACTAAATCGTGATTTTAAAATCGCAAATCACTTTTCAATTGCAAGTATCAATCTGTATCCATCCTAAAAAATGTTTTTTTGTTAATTAATATTTTTAAATGAAGATGCAAAGTTTCAAAAATAATGTGCTACACGCAGAGCATTTAGGATACATATCTGCGACGCAGATAAAAGATCTAAAACTTCAAAGAGTAGACACAAGACTAACTGAAATGCTCCCTACACGAGATATCTAGAATTATTTAAAGCATGCAAATAATGGCATATATGTGTTTGCACCAAAATTTTACTCTAATTTTCAGAACTGAAAACATTTTTATTTCATTGTCAAATTTCATAAAAAAAATGTAGAATTCAGTTTAAAAACGTTAACAGTGAAGCTTGGACACCCCCAAACTATCCTCCAACGCACTTCCCATCTCTATAAATTCATCTCTTCTCTCACTCCTTTCAGCTAAAAAAAAAAAAAACAACGTAAGGCACTCCAGAACAGAAATTTGTGGAACCTGAGGAACTTGGGGAACCATGCCTCCTCCGGGCCCGAACGAGACACCCTGGATCGTCCGAGTCAACGAGAGCGTCGACCTCGAGTGTCTGCCTTCCGAAGAGCAACGGAACTGGGCGAAGCGGTCCATCTACAAGGTCCGCCCCTGCATCGCCAACCTCAACCGCAACGCCTACCAGCCGCAGGTTGTCTCCTTCGGCCCCTACCACCACGGCAAGGAACACCTCCACCCCATGGAGAAACACAAGGACCGTGCGCTCTGCCGCTTCCTCAAGCGGTCTGGGAAGCACCTCGAGCCCTTCCTCGATTCCTTGAGCGAGGTGGCGCAGGTCCTCGAGGAAAGCTATGATGTACTGGACCAAAGTGGAAGTTGGGCGGCAGCAAGGGCGTGGCTGGCCATTTCCTGGAGGTGATGATCACTGATGGCTGCTTCATGCTCGAGATCCTGAGGACCGCGACACAGGAGGGGACACAGGTGAAACAGGAGGTGACACAGGAGAAGGACGGCTACGTGTTCAACGACCCCATCTTCAGCGAGCATGGGAAGCTCCATGTAATGCCTTACATAAAGCGGGACATGCTGATGTTGGAGAATCAGCTGCCAATGCTAGTGTTGGAACGTCTGGTTGCCGTCGAGAGCGAGGGCAAGAAGGTTAGTTTCTTAGATTAAGAAAGGTTATTGCATGTTCACAAACCGCCATACCATGTTAACCTAACAGTACATTTTGGTGATTTTAGATGGACTTCAAGTGGATCCATTTGAGACCAACCACCGATTTCATTGTTACATCTATCCATCGGAAACTTCTTTTTACACCTCTTATGCAAGTAGTATCCATACGGTAGCAATCTCGTATTCAGTAAACTGATTTTCTACTCCAACAACGCAGGGTCATGCATTCATCAATAGTCTCATCCTCAACTTCTGCTCCGTCACGCTCAGCGAGGACATTGGCAAATGCCTACACGTCCTGGACGTCTATAGAAAGAGCCTCCTGCTCCCCGAAAAGAAGCCCAAGGAGGACAACTCCAATAAGGACTCGAGCAAGGAGATAATCCGGTCAGCCACCAAGCTTCGCGAGCACGGGATCCGGTTCAAGAAGAGCTGTTCCAGCAGCCACACGGACATCTCCTTTGCCAAAGGAGTCCTTAAGCTCCCGGAGATCACAGTAAATGATATCACCGAGTCTGTATACCTCAACCTTATTGTGTTCGAGCATTTCCATGTCGGGGCTAGGAACGAGGTCACGTCCTACATCTTCCTCATGGACAAGATCATCAACGATTAGAAAGACGTCGCACTGCTCCATGCCCAGGGCATCATCCAGAATGCCATCGGGAGCGACAAGGCGGTCGCCGAGATGTTCAATTCGCTGTGCAAGGAATTGACGCTTCGACCCGAGAGCAGCCTCGACGCTGTGCACGTGGAGGTCAGCGAGTACTGCAAGAAGACCTGGTACACGTGGATGGCTACTCTCTACCACACCTACTTCAAGAGTCCTTGGTCTATAATATCTTTCATCGCCGCCATCCTCCTCTTCGCACTCGCTATAATTGAGACCACATATACAATTATCTACCATTGAACCCTCCCTTTGCCTCTCTCTACAATAATTTCTTTTTTCTATCTTTTGGTTTTTCTTCTGATGGTTGATGCCCGATAATTACCTCTTGATCTGTTGTTGATTGTTGTTATGAACAATTTTCTTCCTGTTTTGTTCATTGTCTCACTTTGAATGTTTTGAATAATACACGTTTGGCTGTTTGTTTATCATTATTAAATGATGTTTCTCTTGCTTCAGTCTTCTTGTTTGTCCAATTTGGCTCGGTACTACGAAGGGTGATCTACTTTTAGGCAAATAAAATCTTCCATCGCCCCATTTTCTTCTTGATTAAAATTTGTTTACAAAGTGCAGCGAATTTTAAGTGAAACATGGCGTTCAAACTCATCTCCATTCTCCTACCAAAAACAAAAAAGTCATCTCTATTTCCCATTGGCTTTAAAATTCAAAGTCATCTATATATTTTCCAGTCAATGTCTTTTTCAATCAATCATTAACACAGGGAACATACTTTTATGCCCGAGAGAGATATTTTGAAACTTCCGATATCCTTCCTTAAATAAAGAGAACAGAAGATATTCACTGTTGTTGACCTCCTATATCGAAATAAGCTCCCCCTGAGATTTGGACCTTTTGGGATGAGGGCGAGCAGTTGATGGTCCTGGAAGTACCACTAATGCTTTCCCTTCGCGTTGCATGCCTTTCTCAACTCCTTCCGTTAGTCTTTTCTTCAAGATTTCCCTTGCATTGGGTGTCATCCGCATCATTTTCCTTACCAATCTTGAGGTTGATTATTTTCTTGGCCTTGAGATCTTCAGTGATGCTAATACCTTTTGTGCACAAGATGAGAGTCATAAAAGCTCCGTAGGGTAGTTTTCCTGTCTTCTTCTTGACGGTTCGGTACGCGCGAAGGATTATCAGATGAGGCAGAGAGAAACTTACACCGTTCATGATGGCCCAAGCAATCTTGCCTCATATGACTCCACATCATTCCTTTATGCGATTGTAGCCAATCTCGCTGGGCCGAAATCCACAACCACCTCCATAGCATAGCTTATGCGTATGCCATTGAGGGTGTGACGTCTATTTTCTCTTTTCTTTTCGCATTTGTGTTTCTCATTCATAATCATTAAGAGGCACACTTGATACATATTATATTGTGAGCTTTGACCCTTTTTAAAAGTATCTAAGAACGACGATCATATTAAAATACAAGTCGACAATTCGAAGCTTTTTCCTGCTCCAAAAATTTGCCAAGTAATTTAGTTTCAGAAAATTACATTATGGCACCTGGGGCTTTTCAATAGGCAATTTGCATTCATGGCATTTTAATTCTTACAATATCAATTTAGGCAATCTAATATTTACTATAATGTAGGGTAAGATGGTGATAGCTAGTTATGATCTCTTTCATATGTACACACGCTATAGCAAGCAAATATGGCCATCAATATTGTTGCCATTAGCATGATGTTGACCAATCTCAAATCTGACTTTTGGCTAAGATCAACTTAGGTGAGTTTCTCTTTTTTAAATTGTGCCACTCCAAAATGAGGTGAACCACCATTCTTCGAGATAAGCAAGCAACTATGGTCACCAATATTGGTGCCACCAGCATGATCTCAACCAATCTTAAATTTGACCTCGACTTAGGTGAGTTTCTTTTTTTTGGGTTGTACCCCTAGAGAAATGGGTGATCCACCATTGTTTGAGATGGTAGAAATGATCTCTCTATCTCTCTCTCTCTCTCTCTCTGTCTCTCTCTCTTTGAGGTACGCACACCAAGTAATTTTTATATCATTGAATGTTAAATGCTTTTACAATGTCAAATAAATATTTTGGTATTAAATTTGCATGAACAAGCATACTACAATGAAAAGGTTTTTTTTTTTTTTAAAGCTCATTAGATGTTGCTGACTATAGTACTTGATTGCGATAAAAATTTTGAAGAGCGGAATAAAAAATAATATTAGTGAAAGACTCAAGATGTCTTAAACTAACAAGGTTTTAGAAAGTAGTGGGAGTCGAGTTTGGTATAGCCCTTGAATGCTGATTTTGGTATTGCCTAAGAGAAAAGAAAAAGAGAGGAACAGTATCAGAATGGACCATCTGATGGACCTGAAAGTTTTTGGAGGGTTTGACTTGTACTTTTAGTGGAGTGACCTAACCCAAATTTTAAATTCAATGAAGCTGGCTTGGGTTATGAAGCTAATCAAGAGGTAGGTTTGGACAAGTTTGCCCAGTTCTTTTGAAATGGCATGAATCCTCTATCCTCCTTCAATGTCACATAAATCTCAACAGTTGATCTATATAAATTAGGCTCGTAGCAATGGTCGAGATTTGCTGAGAAATCAAGACAAACACCGTAGGAATAAAACATTTTTGCCTCTTTCAAAATCTTTTAGCCTGTCTAAAATTATTAAAATTTCCCACATAATTTTTTTTAACTGAACATACTATTCAAGTATCGACGGGCCTAGAAGCTTTCGGACATGCGTTGCTCTGCGGAGATTTTTTTTTTTTTTTTTTTTTTTGTCTAAAAATCGGGTCCAAAAGTAAAAGTAGTGAATAGCCTTTAAACAAACAGACCGATGCACTTTCTCATTGAGCAAGAAAGGAATGCCCTGCAGTTAGTCTACTTGGGATTAAAATTGAATGTGTTTACACTTGATGATATATACTCACATATATTCATATAAGCTATACTTGCTTATGGAATTTGTGTTTTAATATATCTTTTTACTCGAATTAATTTTTCTCCATATGAAACAAGTAAAAATTTGTGAATTTCACATAAGATGGTCACAACTTGCCTTGTGTGCTATCTAAAGTTAATTTATTATAAGGAGTGTCCAATTAAAAATAGGAAGTCCATACCTAAATTGACATTTCATATGATCTATGCACACAAGCCTTTTATTTTGGGCAGACATTCATGAGGTACGTCGAATTCACGTAGATTGCTGTGCCACGCACTTCGATTTGTACGGCTTTCATGGGACATGCTAAAACACGTTCTCTCTTTACCTCGGATGCAAAAGGCGAGTCACGCATTACATGATTTGTCCCGTAATACCTCTTCAACTTGAAGCATTGGGCTTGGACCACCCCAAGCTTTATCCTCCAACACACTTCCCATCTCTCTCTCCTTCTCTCTCTCCCCTCCCTCCCCTCCCAAAAATAAATAAATTCCCCTCTTCTCTCAGTCCTTTCAGCTTAAGAAAGAAACAAGAACATGAAAGACACTGGAACAGAAACTTGTGGAGCCTGTGGAACCATGCATCCTCCAGGCCCAAACGAGACAGACTGGATCGTCCAAGTCAACGAAAGCCTCAATTTCGAGTTCCTACCTTCCGACGGGCAACAGTACTGGGAGAAGCGGTCCATCTACAAGGTCCGCTCCTGCATCGCTGACCTCAACAGCAAGGCCTACCTGCCGCAGGTTGTCTCGTTCGGCCCCTACCACCACGGCAAGGACCACCTCCTCCCCATGGAGGAACACAAGCACCGCACGCTCCACCGCTTCCTCAAGCGGTCCGGAAAGTGCCTCGAGCCTTTCCTTGATTCCCTGAGGGAGGTGGCGCAGGCCCTTGAGGAAAGCTACGATGCACTGGACCCAATGCGGAAGGTGGGCAGCAGTGAGGACGCAGCGAGCCAGTTCCTGAAGCTGATGATCACTGATGGCTGCTTCCTGCTTGAGATCCTGAGGACCACGATAGAAGAGAAGCTTGACTATGCGGTCAACGACCCCATCTTCAGCAGCCATGGGAAGCTCCACATCATGCCTTACATAAAGCGGGACATGCTGATGCTGGAGAATCAGTTGCCAATGCTCGTGCTAGATCGGCTGGTCGCTGTCGAGAGCGACGGAAAGAAGGTTAGTTTCTTAGACTCCAACTTAATAGGGGTTATTGTATGCTTGCAAACAGCGGTACTATGTTAACCTCACAGCGCATCTTAGTGATTTCAGATAGACACCACGTGGGATCCATGAGACCAATTCGAGACCAATCGACAATTTCATTATTAAATCTATCTATTAGAAACTTCTTTTTACGCCTCTTATGCAAGTAGAATCAATATGGCGACAATCTCGTATTCAGTGCACTGACTTTATACTCCAACAACACAGGGCGACGAATTCATCAACGATCTAATCATCAAGTTCTTCTACTCCTCCAGCACACTCAGCAAGGACATTGGCAAATGCCTACACGTCCTGGACGTCTATAGGAAGAGCCTGCTGCTCCCTGAGAAGAAGTCTGAGGAGAAGAAGTCCAAGGAGAAGGCCAAGCTACCCAAGGAGATGATCTGGTCGGCCACCAAACTCCACAAGCATGGGATCGAGTTCAGCAAGAGCGACACCAGCAGCCTCAAGGACATCTCCTTTGTCAGCGGGGTCCTGAGGCTCCCCATGATCACGGTGGACGACACCATTAAGTCTGTATACCTCAACCTTATCGCGTTCGAGCACTTACATGTCGAGGCTGGGAATGAGGTCACGTCCTACATCTTCCTCATGGACAAAATCATCGACAAAGAGGGGGACGTCGCACTGCTCGAGGCCCAGGGCATCATCCAGAATGCCATCGGGAGTGACAAGGCAGTCGCCGAGCTGTTCAATTCGCTGTGCAAAGAGGTGACGCTTGAACCCGAAAGTGGCCTCGACCCGGTGCACGCGGCTGTCAGAAAGTACTGCAAGAATTCCTGGTACACGTGGATAGCTGCTCTATGCCACACCTACTTCGGGAGTCCTTGGTCTGTATTGTCTCTCATCGCCGCCATCCTCCTCTTCGCCATCGCTATAATTCAGACCGCATATACCATGATCTACCATTGAACCCTCCCTTTGCCTCTCTCTACAATAATTTATTTTTTCTATCTTTTGGTTTTTCTTCTGATGGTTGATGCTCCATAATTACCTCTTGATCGGTTGTTGATTGTTGTTACGAACCATGTTCTTCCTGTTTTCAGTCTTGTTCATTGTCTCACTTTAAATGTTTTGAATAAAGGACATTTGACTGTTTATTTATCATTATCAAATGAAATTTCTCTGCTTCAGTCTTCATGTTTGTCCAGTTTGGCTAGGTAGTATGAAGGGATCATCTAGTTTTAGGCAAATGAAATCTTCCGTCGCAACATTTTATTCCTCATTAAAATTTGTTTACAAAATGCAGCGAATTTAAGTGAAAAGCAAGTATGGCCTTCAAAGTCGTCTTTATTCGCCATCGGCTTCAAAATTCAAAGACATCCATATATTTTCCAGTCCTCAAGCAATCAATCATTAATACAGAGGACAAACATACTTTTATGCTGGCAAAAGAATATTCAAGTGCCAAAACTTAGTACGCCGGGATACTTAGGTGCCAAATGTTATGATATGTACACTTAAATGCCATTTAAAAAAAAAAAATTAGATGATGTGTCAGTTTCGATGAAGGCCACCACCAGAAATCTAACATGGCTTATTTTAATAATATAACTTGCATACGTGACTCGCCGCCAAAACAACATCGTTTTGACGCTAACGTGACATTTAATATAAATATTAATTAAATAATATAGAAAATTTAAAAATATATTTAAAAAAGGAAGGGTGTGAGGGTCGGCAAGGGCACCCTTTTTTAAAAAATTAAATTATTATTTAATAAAATCTATTTTTTTTGGGATTTTTTTGGTTGATATGGCTTTTTTTTTTTTTTGCCACGTGGACAATTTTTTTTTTTTTTTTAAATTGCCTCGTGGATTTTTTTTTTTTTAAATTGCCATGTCAGAAAATAAAGTCACCAAAAAATGCCACGTGTGTATTTTGGTCATATTTTCTCGCTATTTGCACTCAACTGATCCATTTTGATTTGATTTTGGCATTTAAATATACCTTTCGGAACTTTTTGCACTTAAGTGTTCTATCGTATCAAGTTTTGGCACTTTAGGAGTCCGTGTCTCCTTTTATGCCTAAGAGAGATTTTGAAACTTCCAACATCCTTCCTGAAATTAAGAGAGCAAAAGATATTCCCTATCGTAGAACTCCTTTATCGAAATAAGCTAACAATGAACAGCTAATTGTTTACCCGAAAATTATAGAAAACTGAAATTATTTAACCGTAATAAACAAAACTCATATTTTCCTTATGAACTGCTATTATAAAAAAGGCAAGCAACCGAATAAAATTGATAGAAAGAAGAAAATAAATCGGATACTAGATTTATATGATTTGATCGGTATAATCTATCTCCACAGAGAAAGCAACACATAATTTCGCTATAAAACAAGTAATGCAATAGAGATTATAATCACACTCGAGCTCTCGAATACTTTCAGCATCTTTCAATCCCTAATTATACCCGATAACTCAATCAATGTTTAGCTCCTCTCAATTCTTAATAAAATAATCTCTCAATCTTACAAAAAGAATAAATAGATTCTTAGCATAATAATTTAACTGGTCAAATCACTCGAGCGTCATTATAATGAAAATTTCCGTCTGCCGAGAGCTCCTACCTTTTGCTTCAGGAAAGCTTTAAGTCTTTCACAACCTCTCTGCCTCTTAATATAATGCTGAAAAAGGCCCTCTTCATGATTGAAATAATGGAACTCCTCATTCTTTATACTTCTTCGGGCATGGGTCTCCATTATGATGCAGCTTGCAGCTAGCTAGTGAGAGTTCCGTCAATTTCCGCTGAAGGGAGTCACGTGTGTCTAGCAAAAGGAGTCCATGCCTTCTTCTTTTTTCAAATCCTTTTGACCTATTTAATTTCCACAACCAACTTCTTCTCACGCCTCTACAAAACAAACTTCATTATCAATAAACAAATAGAAAATGTGAGCCCATATTATAAGTTGACCGACCACGGGTGCATGTATGGCCATAATTCTCCATTTACTCCATCACTCTTACATTCACCATTAACCGTAATGGGAACAACTCAGAAGTACCTCGTTGTCGACATTATAATTACATGGTCGAGCATCCAAACGTCCTCATATGCCGGGTTTCATTCAGCTCGAAATCGAGACATATATCCAACAACTGCAATGAATGACAATTTAAAAGATAAGGTTAGTTGCTTCAATAAATATTTAAGAATTGTTAGTTATTAAACTAAATTCATTTTCGAATAAGTTGAAGTTGCCGATTATGTAGAGACTTATCAATGTAATGAACAAGGTATCAATTGTCGAATGTCGATTAGTTACCTACTTATCACGCTTTAATGTCAATGTTTGTTTGGCTCTCAAGACTAGTTATCTTTGTGTCTAGTTTAATCTCAGAAATTTATCTCCTTGGAATGTTAGATATATTTTTGTGTCATTTAAGAGTCGGAGTCATTCAAAAGCCCAGGTAAATACAAGTCATGTGATATTTTGGATAAGGTGAAAGGTGAAAAAAAAAGAAAAAGAGCCTATTTGTCTCATTCTCTTCCTTGAATTGTGTGAATTGTGAGCTTTTTAACCTTTAAATTATCCCATTAGGAACTAGGATTGTCCTTCCAAAGTAGCAATGTCGATATCAGGCTTCCTATCGTCTTCCAATTCCCATTAAGCACAGCTGCCACTAGAATAGTTATCAATTTTGCGCCATCGTCGGACAAATGATGATTCTATGTTTCGTTGTTGAAATGGTGAAATGGAAGGAGAAAGCAAATATACAATGTAATTCTCATGAGTCAGGACGCCTCCAGTAGAAGACCTGGAGAAAAGCGAGCAAGACATTCGAAGCGGCAAGGACATAGATAGTCAACGCGTTCTTCCCTATCCACTCTAGAACCAGCAGTACGCCTAATCCACTTTTAATTTTTCTATTTTTTTCCTTTTCTTTTTTTTTGTCTCTTTCTCCCTTGCCCCTCCCCCCTGCCGCCGGTGGCAATGGCCGGCCAGCTCCAATGAGGCTGCCAGCCACTGCATAAGGGCCATGAAGCCCTCGCCAATGGTTAGCGAGGGTCGCGGCCCCCGTCAAACCAACCACCCTCGCCGGCAGCCTCGCCATGGCTTGGCTGCGGGCGAAGGTTACCTCACCCACGGCTGGCAAGGCCATGGCGACCTTTGCCTAGGCTCGCCATGGCCTCGCTAGCTGCAGGCGAGATCGCCTTTTCTCGCGGCCAGGCCATGGTGAGGCCAGCCTCATCTAGATCTAGGCGAAGCCGCCTCACCGTGGCCCCTAGGCCTCGCCCAGGTCTAGGCGAGGTCACCGGCAAGGGTCGCAGCCCCCAACGGCCTCACTGCGACCCCCAAGCCTCCCTTAGGTATGGGCGAGGTTGCTGGCGAGGGTTGTTGGAGCGGCAACCGCAACCCTCGCCGCAGCCCCTAAGTCTAGGTGAGGTTGCTGGTGAGGGCTTCGCGGCCCTCGCACAGTGGTCGGCAGCCTCGTCGGAGCTGGCCGGCCCCTGTCATCGGCGGGAGGAGGGGAGGAAGAGACAAAAAAAGAAAAGAAAAAAAAAACGGAAAAATTAAAAAAAAATTCGGCGCCGACCGGCGTCTACGTTAGCTCTGGCTGGCCAAATTTGGCCGGATGGACTAAATTGGCATAATTTCAAAAAATTTAGGACTGAATTGGTAAAAAAAAAAAGATTTATGACTGAATTGACACAACTGTAATAGGCTTAGGTCTTTTTTGGCAATTCTCCCATACATAAGATAGATTGAATGGAAAAGTCCACCAAAATTCTCTCCTGTGAAAGGGAGGGGGAATCAGTTGGAATCCGATACTCCCAATTAGGCACGTCTAAGCCATATAATAATGAGATATATACAGTGGTAAGCACCAGTACCACAGCCCTGGAAAGACATGGCATCACGTAAGGAAGTAAACATGCTACAAGAATGATGCAGTCTGAGGGAATATTATCACAAATGCGGTCGACCGAGGGGAAACACTTTTCATTAAAGTGATGACTCTGGAAATTAATGAGCAAAATCCTTTTCATTACTCACGAAAAACATAAGGTCTTTCTTATAGAGAATGTCAGATATCCAGCGGTTTTTCATAGACATGGCAATGAGGTGGAATTTTGTTCGATTAGTCGATGAAACTCCTGAGCGAAGTTCTTCCCATCAGGCATCAGCGAAGACACAAAAGTCCCATTCAAGTAGAAGTGGTTTTTACTAAGGACAGTGCGTCAAGGAAGTTTCTGATTAATTAACAAACATTAACCAAGACATACTATGGCCATTCGACCGACTGCTAATCAAATGTGAGATCTGGAATCGATTTTTGCATTACGTTGCCCGGAAAGTAATTTTTTGCAAATTTTGTGATCTCGACTTTGAGGGCTTGATTTGACCCCACCGAAAAGACAATGAGCGGACCGAGGAAATGGAATTAATTCAAATGTTGAAAAACTTATACAAAATAAAATCTAAACAGAATGCAAAAGGACCCTTTGCTTTTACCGTTCGCCCCTCTCGTAAATCAATTTGCTGGTAGGTACTATCAAAAACGATGAACTACTATCTTTGTTCTTCATTGAAAAAAGAAAAAATGGCCGTCTTCGTTTTCAAATTATATTGCGTTACCCCAAAGGAAAAAACTTGACTTAAGAATTGAAGGTTTGATATATTTATCCAAACCAGCGTTCCCTCTTTTAGTTTTTTGCCTCTTCATCGCGACCCTCTCGAGATGAACCTTGAGATGAGTTTAACAGACTGTTAGGTGAGCCCATAAAATCCTCTGGCTAGGTGGCTCCTACAATAAGCATGGGCTATCCCAAGCAATTCTGACTGCATTTACTGTCTTGTATGAATGAAACTATAGTCACAATTAACCTATTCTAGGCCGGTTACAAGCCAAGTAAGGTGTACATTTCTCTCTTTTATTGTATTTCAATCTATTCCGACTCGACATGCAAATGTAAATGGTCATGCATCAGTGTGCAAGCAATAAAAGCATTCACTAAATAATAAACAAATCATTAAATCCGATTGGCATTAGACAAAATTAATATAAAATATTGTTATTATGCCCAGGATAGGAAACCCCCCCCCCCCGGGTGAGCAATGCGTGAAAAGTAAATATGCATAAAAAAAAGTATTACAGCTAACTTAACAAACTTTAATGGTATGTAAATAGAATAGTAAAAATAAACTAGAGTAATCTAGAGTAATCCGATAATGAAATGTGAGAAAAGCTTTTTTCTTTTTTTGGTCTGAAAAAGAATTTCATTACTAAACTTAGCCCTAAGTTGCATTACAAGCAAAACCAAATTCGAGACATAGTATCAACCTTAGGGAATGGGGAGATTTTCTATCCAATTACAAGGAGCAATCCAGCTCTGCTAGAAAAGCTTGAATGCATATAAATGATTTTTTTTGCACGTGGGAGATTTGCAAAGCGAAGGGGCACGTCAAGATTCGGTTATAAAATAATGAAACACAGTGGTAAGCACTAGCACCACTGTATATGTATATGTATCACCAAGGCTGGCCGTTCAGCTGAGGAAGTCAACTTGCAACATGAATAATGCAGTCTGAAAAAATACTGTCACAAACACTGTCAACAAAGGGGAAAGACTTATAAATTCATGGCTCTTGCCAGTAACCGAGTAAAAGGCTATTCATTACTCGTGAAGAAGGTAAGGTCTTTTTTTATAGTGAGTGTCGGATATCCAGAGTTTTTCCTAGACACGAGAATGAGGTGGAATTTTTTTCCAATGGTTACTTTATAAAATGCTGGACAGCAATTCGTCCCATCAATGAAGACACGCTGGTCCCATTCAAGTGGAAGTGGTTTAAATAAGGAAGTTGCGTGGCTGCTCAAGGAAGTTTTTGATAAATTAACAGACATCAACAAAGAAGCATTATGACCATTCGAGCAACTTCTTATCAGAAGTGAGAGTTGCTCAAGAAACTTTCTTTTTTTGGGTTTGTATTTCTCATTCATGATTATTAGGAGGCAAATTTGGGGGGTATTATTTCGTGAACTTTGACCCTTTTATAAGTACATGACAAGATCAATGACATCAAAGCACAACTCAAGAGTTCGAATCTTTTAGTCTTCTCAAAATTTGTCAGGTAATTTAGTTTAGACAAATTACATAATGTGGTTTTTCATTGGCAATTTGCCCCATGACATTTTAGTTTTTGCAATGATAATTTAGACCTTGTAATATTTGCTGAAATGTGGGCATAAGATGATGATGATTGGTTGTTGCCACTATCAGTGAACAGTTCCAGATTTTGTCTAGATTACTAAATGCAATCTAGAACCTACCTATCTAAATAGATTTAACATTTTTTGAAATCTGAAACTTATTATGCATATTCTGAAACCTGAAATTTAAAACCTACTATGTCATAAATTTCATGTCAACTCTAGAGTTTAACTGGGAACCAACTGATTTCTTTTTTGTTTTTTTGTTTCATTTTAGTTAAACGAAATGAAAATAAATACAACAATAAAAATTAAATTTTTCAATGATAACAATCTATAAAAGATAAACATGTAAAATAAACTATAAAAATTCAATACATGTAATATGAAACCTAAATCTTTTATGGACTGGGAGAGTTTTCGGATGATTGATTCTCGGAAAGAGAGGTGTGAAATGAACAGTGCTAATTATGTCCTCTGTTAAAAATAAAGCTTGCTGAGGGTCTTCTTAGTTGTTGCCCTTGCCGCGTGTAATTCTTGGGTATGATAAAGTTGATGATAGTGAGTAGTTTGGCTGGTAATGAGAAGATGCTAGCAAAAGGACGAATCTCCCTCCAAATCTGTTTTGGTACATCATGCCTGTGCCTCACCAGACCAACAGTTGTGGACGGTTTATGAGGTGATTTTGGAGATTCGATTGAAGTTCCGAGGGAACCCGTTTGAAGGGGAAACAGAGATCAAGAACTGCATATGTTAGAATTTGAGAGGCACAACAAAGGGATAGAATTGCTTATCTAGCGACAGGGGGAATACTTGGGTTTAGCTACAGTTACAATCCTGTTGTCCATTACGTGATGTACTGCGTATAGCCTTTTATACACACCTTCAATTCAGTCAACTTGCACTCTAATGAAGAGTTTACCTAGTCAATGACCATTCAACTTGCACAGTTTGTACTTTAGGGTTTGAGGAGAGGAAGAAAATCAAGGAGGGAGTAGCTTGGAGAGGAAGATTAGGGTTTCACAGAATGAGAAAACCTAAGTCAATTTCTATTTTAGGGTTTCGTAGATTTTCCGGTTTGGTTCTCAGTCTAGTTCTTAGGAGAACCAAAGGTTCCTAAAAATGTGAAACTGGAAACTAGATTGGATCTCACTAAAACCTAGAATTGGGACGATTCCCATTGGTTCAGTTCACTGTTTCACCCTAGAACTATGTTTACCCTTAATCAACATAGGCGAAGGCAATGAAGGCAGGGGGAGAGAGAGAGTACGACAAGCAACCATGGTCATTGATATTGTTACTGCCATCATGACCTCGACCTATCTCAAGTCCAAACGGCCATGGTTGCTTGCCGTTGTGTGTGCATCTCTCTCTAAGTGTTGTTACATGTGATCTTAAATGTTTGACTATGACATACATATATCTTGATCTTAAGCGTTTTAAGTACCACAAAGAAATATTCTTTTTTTACTTTAAAGCTCATTCAATGTTGACGATCAAAAGGTTTGATGATACAAATTAAGAATATTAGAGGACTTGATCTCATTAAAACTTTGAAGAGCAGAACTGAAAAACGATATTAGTAGACTAGAATAATCTTAACTAACATGATTTTAGAGAGCAGTGGGAGTTGAGTTTGGTAAAGCCTTTTGAGCACTGTCTTGAAAAAGAAAGAAAAAAAGGAGGAAGGAACAGTATCAAAATGGAACATTGGACGGGTATGGAAGTTTTCGGAGGGTTGGATCGTATTTCTAGTGGAGTGGCCCAACTCAATTTAATATTCAAAAAATGCTGGCTCGGGATGTGGATCAAGAGTCGGGCTCGGGTTGGTTCCAGTCTTTTCAAAAGGACATGAATAATTTATTTCGTACTACGCTTCTTTTAATATCTTAATAAATCTCAACCATTTTTAAAGGTAGATTTATATTGGCGTTAGAGATTTGCTGAGACCGTAGGAATGAAAAGACCTCGCCTCTTTTGACATTTTTTGACCGTCTAAAATCGTGAAAAGTCGTGTCGGGACTCTTCCAAGGTGAATCACGAGGGATTTGAAATGAATTATCTGACCGCAAAAGGTACGGAAACAGTCAGGGGACAACAGCTCATCATGCGCTGTTAAGATCCAATAAAACTTGGTTTGGGCTGGTGAGTAGAATGGAGATGAAGATCAGGTTTGGATAGGTTTGTCTAGTTCTTTCGAAATGACATGAATTTTCTATTTCAGGAGGTGGTTCTTGGTCTCATAAATCTCAACAGTTGATCAGTTCAGAAGAGGCTTATATCAACGGTTGGGACTCACCGAAACATCAAAAGAAACATTATTATTATTAAAGATCCTTGCCTCTTTCGAAATTCTTTGGTCCGTTTATAATCGCAAAAATTTTCTGAATAAAATCTTTTGACCGCGCAGACCCATTTTGCATCGACAAAGTAATCAACATGAGGGATAAGAGTGTAGAGAAATAGATAGGGTGCTTGCCACTCACAAAGTAATCAACATGAGGGATAAGAGTGATACTCGTCATTTATAATTAATCAACCTAAAAGATAAGAGCAAAACAAGAAAACTTCTTGTTCTTAAGCTAGAAACTCAAATGCATTATGAATCAATCAAGTCTTAACTTTTAATTCGTTACCATATACTTATATAATTGAGCATGAACAACCCTCCAAGCATGAGTAATTACCAAGACTTATTGGGAAATGAAAAGACCCATAAGAAAGATAAAACTGGTTTTACTAGGAAACAACTACAATTAAATTAGGCTTTGGAAACTTAAACGATATTTATTGGGCTTTGAAAATATATAGCTGGTGTTAGGCCCCCATGTTTTTCTAGTTATGAAGTAGCTGAATTAATGGACTTTAACGGATGCTCCGACATCAGTTCTCGAATTTACAATCTGTCTTTTGTACCAATTAAATATTATTCATGAGAAGTCATATGATTATTATGAGATAATTGTATACACAAAAAAACGTCACTCTTTTTGAAAATCCAATTTTTTTCCTTCATGTGACGTATGCATGAAGGAGCGTTGAGCACAAAAAATGAGACCTCAAGTAAGAGATCCGCGGTGTCCTAAATATACGAGATAAATATTAACACCAAATAAAAACAAAAGACAAAACCATATTGAAAATGGGAAGTGGGGATTCAATTTCCCCACTTTATTAGGGGGTTATGGGAGGGGATGTTTAATTTCAAGTGTAAGATTCGATTTTCAAACTTTGCAAGGAGGTAAAGTAAAAATTTGAAAGTGAATAGAGATTTAGAATAAGACAAATAAAAAAAAAAGTATTTTCATGAATCTAGAGCCATGACGAATATGTGAAATTGATGATATGTACTCAGTTAAGACAAGCCTTCTAATTAAGGTAAATATTGCTAAGATTCATCGAATTCCAAGGCTCATACTCGGTTCGAAGAGTCACAAAAGTTTTCTTTCTTCAAGCATGTGGAAGCTGTCAACACGGGTCTTTCTCCCTCTCATGGAAAATATCTGGCTGAGGGTTTATCATCTATTTTCCAACCTAATGGTAAGCTTAGCCAATCATGTCCCCATCACGGCCTCGCCCCGCCCCACGGGCCAACATGTGAATCGCGTGCATGCAATTCAATTTCATGGGACATGCCTCCACACTCTCTTTATCTGGTGCACAAGACCGGACTCATACATGCTTGACGAATTGCGCTTAGATTTTATTTGTGACGTCTTATGATTTCTCAAACTATTTTGGGCCTTAATTATCAAGTGTCAATTCACTGTTAGTTGAGTAGTGCTCTAAATTGAGCACTCATGGGATACTAATCGAAGGTGAAAGGCTACTGAGAATTCATGCGAGCATGTGAGTCTTAAAAACCGCCCGTCATGGTTCGGTCAGTAAACACATGCGCGGACGTTTGACAAATCCATCATAATGCTCTCCCCCGTTTTGCTTTTACTGCTTTTCTCTCGCTATTTCTCTCTCGTATTGAGAGCTCCCCTAAGTCCATCACTTGCCCTATCTCCACCAAATGGAATGATTTCGAGATTCACCCACCCCATTTTCCCTGATATACAAGTTGATTAGGGCTATCGCCCTCCCCATTTTCCTCTGCACACAAGTTGATTGCTCCTTTTCCCCCTGGGTATGACCATTGTCATTTCTGGAGGAAGATCTTCGAGTAATACTTTCTCCAGTAAGTTTCTCTGATTATGTTCATGGAGTTTGGCTAATTTGTTTAAGTTATGGAATGGCAATGTGGGCAATCTATATTGTTAGTCATACCATATGTGCTGAAATACATGGCGTTCGAATCCTCTAATTTTCTTCGAGTTGGCTAGATACCCATTTTCCTCTCTATCTCCCTACTTGATTCTCACTAGGGGATAGCATATCGTGTTTCTGGAGCTCATTACGATAGTTTCCAAATAATCAGAGTAGATGGACGGCAATCCGGGAACAAACAAGAGAATGGCTACATTGTGCAAGTGACTTGGGCGTCTCTGGATGGATAAAAAAGTGTTTGTGTTAGATAACGTAGTCACTGAGGAGAAACTAATGGAATGTGAATGAACTGTACTAGGTAGATTATATGGTAGCCCATCTGTTAAATTTCAGGCATTTCAAGCTACGATGAAGAAAGCTTAGAAGTCGGACAGCGTTACCTGCAAACATTTAGAATCAGGATTGTTCTCCTTTGAATTTGATTCTGTTGGGGAAAAAGACCGAGTACTTCAATTGGGACCTTGGTCCTTTTCTAGTAATTTGTTGGTGCTAAAGCAATGGGAGCCCAGTACCCCCCCTCGGCGCCCCCACAGTGTGTAGTCTTCGACTCCTGTTTCTTTTGGATGCAAATTCATGGGTTGCCTGTTGAAGGAAGAACAGAAGGAGCAATTAGAGGCATTGCACAAAGCATAGGGAAGGTATCAGAAGTCAAAATTGAAAGTAGAGGATTTTCTTCCATTGTTATGGGTAAAGCCAGAGTGAAGATAAAATTACGAATCCCCTAACATCAGGGATGATTACAACTTTCCAAGGTAAGGAACATTGGTTGGACTTTAGATATGAAAGACTTCCTCACTTTTGTTACTCATGTGGAAGAATTGGGCATTCAGCTAAAACTTGTGAGTTTGTACCGATTGATAAAGAATCCTCTAGCACTTATGATACTGGGGGCAGCACAAACAAGTCCTATTAGATCTCAGACTATTAAAGGGAGCTTACCTGTCGATAGGGGTAAGAGGAAGATATCAGAAAAGGATGACTTGGCTGACTTGGTATTACAAGACATGGAGGAATTTGCCAACTCACCAAGAGCTTTCCCCCTTCTGATCGAGCTCCCTTCAACACAAAAAGCAGAATATGTGATGCATGCCAAACAAAGAAAGCCAAAAGGAAGAGACACCAAGAAAGGCAGGAGATATTGTCCATATGATCAACAGATTGCAGACATTGCAGACTCACAAAAACTAGATGAAACCCAATTGTTGGAAACTCTAGTATATATGGCTAAAGATGCTGAAAAGTGGACTTTGGTGGCTAGCCCTAATAAGCCATCGAGTTACTAATGAAACTATTATGTTGGAACTGTCAAAGGTTGGGCTCACCCTTGACAGTTCAAGCTTTAAGGGCCATTATGGCTCAAGAGAAGCCTGAAGTAGTGTGTTTGTTGGAAACTAAAAATTAAGAGGAGGTGATTAGTCGAGTGAGCAGAATAATCCAGTTAATAAAGCTTTATATAGTGAATCCAACAAGGATGGGTAGGGGTTTGGCATTGCTGTGGAAGGAAGGATTATCTTTGACAGTGAATTTAGCCATGAAAAACTATATTGATGTGACAATGGAGGAGGTTGCATAGAGGAGTCGCTTTAGAGTTACTTTCATTTATGCACCAAATAATTTCCGAGAACGACTGCAGTTATGGGAACAACTTTAGCAAATGAGTGCCAGTAATTACTTACCTTGGCTATGCCTAGGGGATTTTAATGAAACATTGTATCCTTGGGAAAAGGTGGGAAAGAGAATGACAGAATTATATAGGATGCAAGCATTTCAAGACTTCCTCAATGCATGTAGACTAATGGATATGGAGAGTAAGGGATGTGCCTATACTTGGTCTAACAACCGTGCAAGGTAGGAATTTGTAAAGGAACGATTGGATAGCGTTATATGTAGCATTGAATGGAGAGTAATGTATCCGGAAGCTGAAGTATATGCTTTACCTGCAATAGGCTCAGATCATAGCCTACTTTTATTGACTGTATAAGGGGAATGTATGAAAAGAAGGCGCAATTTTAAATTTGAAGCCTATTGGGTCGAACATGAAGAATGTGGAAATATTGTAAAACATTTTTGGAATGTCTCCAACATGAATGATTCTAATTTAGTAAATAGAATTAGAGCGGTAACCGTAGAATTGGCCAAATGGAGTAAAAGGACTTTTCAGAATAGCCAAAGAAAGATTTTGGATTTGAAGGAGGAACTTCAAGGTCTAATGAACTCTCATGTGCAGATGGAAGAAGTAGAACAGAGGAGGGACTTGATTGAATAGATTGAAAGATTATAGCGACAGGAAGAAATATATTGGGGATTAAGATCGAGAGTTAAGTGGCTGGAATGGGGGGATAAGAATACAAAATATTTTCATGCCACAACAATCCAAAGAAGACAGAGAAACAGAATTTCAATGCTCAAACATGCTGATGAATACTAGATTCGTGACACAAGAAGGCTAAAAGAAATGACGGTGGATTTCTTTAAAGAACTTTACACCTCGGTGGGTCCCAGAAACTTTGATCCAGTGGTACAAAAATGCCCAACAATTGTTACGGAAGAGATGAATGAGCAGTTGAATGCTAAGATCACAATGGAAGAAGTTCAGAATGCCGTTTTTTAGTTGGGTACACTTAAGGCACCAGGGCCAGATGGTTTGAATGGTCAGTTTTATCAACACCATTGGGAAGATATCAAACATGGGGTCTTCACAGAAATGCAAAAAATTTTCAGGTTTGGTATTCTGCATCCTGACTTGAATAAAACTTATATCACTTTGATCCTTAAAGTGTAGAACCCAGAATAGCTAGACCAATTCAGACCAATTAGCCTATGTAATTTTGCTTACAAAGTTATATCTAAAGTCTTGGCGAACCGATTAAAACCATGGCTTCCTGAACTAATAGCCGCTGAACAAATTGCTTTTGTCTGGGGGAGACAAATCCAGGATAATATTTTGATAGTGCAAGAAGTGCTACATCAATTGAGAGTAAGAAACAGAAAGAGGAAATTCCAGGCGGTGTTGAAACTGGATATGAAAAAAGCATATGACCGAGTTGAGTGGGATTTCCTATGGGCATGCTTGTTGAAGATGGGATTCAGTGACTGGTGGGTATCTTAAATAATGACTTGTGTCACCTTAGTGTCTTTCAGTGTACAATTCAATGGCGAACCATTGCCCTTTTTTTAACCATCGAGAGGTACCTGACAAGGAGATCCCATTTCTCCTTATTTATTCATATTGATGGCTAATACACTTTCATCATTAATGAAAACGGCAGTCCAAGAAGGAACTTTGGTGGGAATAAAGCTGAACAAGTACTGCCTAACTCTCTGTCCCATTTTATGTTTGCTGATGACTCAATATTTTTCTTAGATGGGAAGGTGTCGGAATGTCAAAATTTAGCAATATTGTTAAATTAGTATTGTTTTGCATCCAGGCAAGCTATAAATCTAAACAGATCCAATATCTCTTTTAGCTCAAACTACCCACAACCACTAAGAATAAATATGGCCTATAAGCTTCGTGTTTCAAAAGTAGAAAGGACGGGAAAATACTTAGGAATTCCTACAGACTGAGGAACATCAAAAAAACAAATGTTCTCATGGATTATGGCAAGAGTGAGTAGGAAATTAGAGGGTTGGAAGGAAAATCTCATTTCACAGGCGGGTAAGGAAGTTCTTATAAAAGCTATAATCTAAGCTCTCCCTCAATATGCAATATCTATTTCTAAAATCCCAATTTCCATATGTCAAGCGATGGAGAAACAAATTGCCGCGCTTTGGTGGAAAAATAGTGAAACACAAAGTGGGCTCCACTGGAAAAGATGGGAAGTTCTTAAAACCAGAAAGGACAAGGGGGGTATGGGTTTCAAGGACCTAATATCTATGAATAAGGCGATGCTCGAAACAGGCATGGAGGTTATCCCAAAATCCTGCATCGCTATGGAGCCAAATCTTGAAAAGACTATATTTTCCTACAAGATCTTTCCGGTTAGTAGGGAGAGGCTCTCGCCCGTCTTTGGGATGGCAAAGTTTATTGATGGGAAGAGAGGCAATCTCAAATTCAATTATATGGTCAATAGGTGCAGGGGAAACCATTAATATTCGAGAAGATAGATGCCTGAAGAGAGGAGTCATAGGGGGTCTAGCAAACCTAAATGATCATGTCAAAGTATCGGAGTTAATTATTCCAGAGTAGAGAAGATGGGATGAACAGAAACTTAGAACACACCTCAATGAACAAACAGTGGCTGAGATTTTAGCTATTCCAATAAACAATTGGGGAACACAGGATAAGTTAATGTGGATGGGAACAAAAGAGGGAGAATACTTTGTCAAAAACGCGTACAATTTACTTCAAGCCACAAATCATCTACAATAGAATCTACAAGCAACATCATCTTTCCAGTCAGCTCGCAAACTTTGGCATCGAATATGGAATATGAAAACGCCCTGAAAAGTTAAAATTTTTCTATGGAGTATATGTCAAAATGAGATTCCTACTACGGAAAACCTTTATAAGTGAAAAATCTTACCTTCCCTTGCATGCCCAAGATGTAACCAGGAAGTGGAATCTGTCGAACACTTGTTCCTACTTTGCGATTGGACAAACGTGATATGGACAGCCCCTACAGTAAATATCCCAGTTTCGCATCAAAATCTGAAGCGAATCAAGATATGGCTTCAAGATCAAATTGGAAAATCAAGTAACTCCCTCACCTTTCAAGAACTTGCAACCCCCTTATGGTTCATGTGGAAAGCGAGAAACAATTTTGTATTCCGTAGACAAAATTCAGATCCACAAACCCTAATTGAATTGGCGAAAGTGATGATAAGAAATTACAGCAAATAGAACCACCAAAGCTTGAAACTTTATGCAGAAAAAACTAAATCAGCAAAGGAATGGCTCCCACCAAAGACTCATACCTGCAAAATCAACGTCAACGGGGCTTTCTCAGAGGGTGAAACAGAGGGTGCAATTGCAGGGGTTCTTCGAAATGAAGCGGGAGTTCTGTTGGACAGCTTCGCGATGAAAATCCCAGTTGCATCGGCGTTTCAAACAAAAGCCATGGCAGTGCTTGAAGCTTTAAAACGATTTCTGGAATGGAAAGAAGAGAAGCTTGAACTAGAGTCGAACTGCGTGAGTTTGATCGAAGTACTTTTGCAAAAGACGCACGTGGGATGGGAGTTGCAAGGAGTAATAGAAGAAATGCAGAAGTACCTAGCCCATTATCAATCTCTCTCCTTGGCCCATTGTTCCCGATCCGCAAATAAGGTGGTTGATTGGGTCGTAAAAGCCCGACGATTAAACCTTCTTCCTTCTTCTTGGTTAACCCGTCCCGCCCAAGCTTTGCGGGATCTTTTATGTTTTGATACTCCTAAGTTGGGTTTAGTTGTAAAGACCTTTTAAGTATTGTCAATTTCATGAAGTATTTGGACCAAAAAAAAGTTGTGATTGATCGACTTGACCGTGATTTTTAATCCAAACTTAAATATCAGACTTTTTATACATCGGAATTAATTATTGGACTTTGTTCTCGTTATTTTCCAAAATTTTTGAGTATGCGGAAACATTGGAGTAATTGGAGCCAAGACCTCGCCATTTTACTTTCCCTTTTTCTTTTCCTCTCTCTCATGTGTGCGTCCCTTCCTTTTTATCTCTCTCTCACCCTTTTTCCCCCTTTTTCCTCCTTTTCCGCTACTACCGCCGGCTCCCCTTCTCTCATGTCCCCTCCCCATAAGAAAATATTAGATAGGTGAAATATTCCACGTGGATTGTGCAGCTCACCACTCAGAAGATGACACGTGGCGTCCATGTAAGCAATGGGCCCACACGCGGGGCGGGGGGAAATTTGAAGTGAACCCTCTCTCCTCTCTCCTCTCTCCTCTCTCCTCGTCGAGCCGCTCTTTTCTCTCTCCTTTGTACTCTATCTCCTCTGTCTCCCGTACACCTGCTCTGTCCTCTCTCCCCCCGTTCCCTTTACTTCGTTCCATTTTACGACCAGGGAAGACAAAATCGCCAGTGATGGTTCAAATCTCTGCTCTCTCTCTCTCCTCACCCGCACCTCTCTTTGAGCGAAGAACCACGACGTCAACGCCAACGCCCCTCTGCCTCCACCGTCGCGTTTTCCCTCACTCTCGCGACCTCTGCTCCACTCTTTCTGTCTTTCCTCCATGAAGTGCCCCGCTCGTGGACCCTAACGCTGACGTCACTGCTCTCTCTCCTCTACAAAGCGCCCTTGCTTGCCAATGCCGCATCTGCCTCCGTTGTCATTTCCCCGAGTGCCCCGCGCTCGCCTTGTTCCCTCCCCGAGTGGAGGTCACTTTGCTCGCTCTACCTCTTTCCTCCGCAAAGCACCCCTGGTCATGAATGCTGACGGCAACGCCTCCCGAATCTCCCATTGGCGGTTTTGAATCGTCGCCAGTCTCTGAAGGTTGGGGTTTTCTTCATATTGACAGTCACTTAATTTTGTGAGCACCCCTAGTTGTGAACGTTGACAGCAACGCCTCCCCGAGCCCCCCTTGTTCAGCATGTTCTCTGAAACGGCACTCTGGCAAGGGAGGTCTTTTGTGGCAAGGCAGTGAATTTTCAAGCCTTTATAAGATTTGTTCTTTGGTTGCTTGTTAATTGTCTTGGGGGATCAAACTCTACAATAAATGAAAGATGTGCAACATTTAGCAAATCACGATAAGGACTCAAGCAACTCCATATACTGATCTTAGGAATATTGCAAAAGACCATGCCTAATTTGCACTTATTCACTAGAATTAATAGTCCTATACTTCATTAACATGGCCGTTTCAGAGAACATGCCGAACAATGGGGGCTCAGGGAGGCATCACCGTCGGCATTCACAACCAGGGGTGCTCACAAAATCAAGTGACTGTAAATATGGAGAAAACCCTAACCTTCAGAGGTTGGCGACAAATCAAAGCCACCAATGGGGCTTTGACAGGTGATGGGAGACTCGAGAGGCGTCGCCGTCAGTGTTCACGACCAGGGGTGCTTCGCGAAGGAAAGAGGTAGAGCGAGCAGAGTGACCTCCGCTTAAGGAGGGAACAAGGCGAGCGTAGGGACTCAGGGAAGCGACAGCGGACGCGGACGCGGCGTCAGCAAGCAAGGGCGCTTTGCAGAGGAGAGAGAGCAGCGGCGTTGGCGTTGGCATCAGGGTCCAAGAGCGGGGCACTTCGCAGAGGAAAGACAGAGAGAGTGGAGCAGAGGTCGTAAGGGTGAGGGAAAATGCGACGGCAGGGCTCAGGGAGGCGGAGACGGAGGGGTGTTGGCATCGACGTCATGGTTCTTCACTCAAAGAAAGGCACGGGTGAGGAGAGAGAGAGCAAAGATTTGAACTATCACTGGCGATTTTGTCTTCCTTGGTCGTAAAACGGAACGGAGTAAAGGGAACGGGGGGAGAGAGGACAGAGCAGGTGTACAGGAGACAGAAGAGACAGAGTACAGAGGAGAGAGGAGAGAGCGGCTTGGCAGAGGAGAGAGGAGAGAAGAGAGAGGGTTCGCTTCAAATTTCCCCCCGCCCCGCATGTGGGCCCATCTCTTATGTGGACGCCACGTGTCATCTTCTGAGTTGTGTGCTGTATAATCCACATGGAATATTTCACTAATCTAATATTTTCTCCTCTCCCCATTGCATTTTTCCTCCTTTATTGTCCTTTCCCCCTCTCTTCTGCTGCTGTGCCTGACTGTCGCTACCCACCCTTATTCTTCCCCTTCGGCACCCTGCTTGGCTGGAAACGGAGCTGCTGCCGCCGCTTCACCGACCGCCACTACAGCTTCGTCACCACCCCTGCTTGCCACCGAACCACCAATTGGCCGCCATCCGCCAGTCTCGAGCTTGAGCAAATCCTGCCTTCCTCTTCTCCTCCTCCATTTGCCACTGCAACTGTTGCTGTGTTCTTTCAGCCGGCCATCGCCCGCAGCAGCTCACTCGAGCTGCTTGCTCACTGCTGAGCCGCTGGGAGCTATGGCCGAACCACCCCCCAACGCAGACCTCTCCTCCCTCCTCCATTTTCCTTTGTTCCCCTAGTTCCATGTCGGGCCGCACCACCACCGCCCGCCTGTCGCCCCCTTCCCTCCTCGCCGTTTAGTCGCGTTAGTTGGCACCTGGAGTTGTCGCTTGACCGCCCATTCCAACCTGAGGCGGCCACCCGTCCTTCCTATCGAGCTTGTCTCTCCCTCTTTCGGTTCTGGTTTCGGCCGAACCAGCCACCGCCGCCCTGACCGTTGTTCGCTGTCCCCCAGCCGACCGGAGAGCCGTCCCCAATCGGACCGAGCTACTAGACATCTCCTTCCATCCTCGGTTCCCCCTTTAGTGGAACGGCAGCAAATCTCCGACCAAGATTCGGCCGCCATGTTGCCCGTCTCGACGCACTGGAGGTGCCCTTGCATCCGCCTCGTCGCTCTCGTTAGGGCATGACATTATTGCCTCTCTCTCTCTTATTATAGCAGGAAAGAAATAAAAAGGATGACCCAAACAAGAACTTGTGGAACCAATGATCTGGATCTGGATCTGATCAGCTGGGTCAACAAGAACCTCAAGTGCATGTTGGCGCCCCACGACAAGCAAGGTTACTGGGAGAAACGGTCCATCTACAAGGTTCCTGCCCCCATCGCCGACCTCAACCACCAGGCCTACTGCCCACAGGCTGTCTCCTTCGTTCCCTACCACCATGACGAGAATCACCTCCGCCCCATGGAGAGCCACAAGCGCCACGCGCTCCTTCACTTTCTTAGGCAGTCCAAGAAGGACGTCAAGGACTTCTTTAAGCCCCTGAGAGAGGTGGCACAGAAGCTCAAGGATAGTTACGACTCACTGGACCCGAAGTGGAAGGAGTGTGGTGACAAAGGCACAGTGAGCCGGTTGCTCGAGTTGATGATCATTGATGGCTGCTTCATGCTTGAGATCCTAAGGACCATGACGGGTAAGGGAGGTGACTATGCATTTAACGACCCCATATTTAGTTACCACGGGGAGTCACATATTATTCCATACATTAAGCGGGACATGTTGATGCTAGAGAATTAGTTGCCGATGCTACTGCTGAATTGGCTAGTTGCGGTCAAGAATGTTAGTGAGCAGGTTAGGGTCTGCATGGTAACGCTCTGGGAACAACTATTTCTATTCTTTTGTTCCCGGAGTAGATTTTTTGTTTCCAGGAACAGAAATGTGTTTGGTTGCATTAGAAGGTTTAAAGAGTGCAGTTAAAACAAATATTATTAAAAAGACTAAATTAATCTTAATCTAACGTGATTTTAGAAAGTAGTGGGAGTTGAGTTTGCTAAATAACTTGAACACTGCTCTTAATATTGTTTTAAAAAAAGGTCGATGATCAAAATGGACCATCTAATGGGCCTGAAACTTTTTGGAGAGTTTGACTTATACTTCTAATGGAGTGGCGCAACCCAACACAAAATTCAATAAAAGCTGGCTCAAATGGTGGAGGTAATTAGGGTGCGGTTAGTAACATTTATATTTTTATGAACAATTTCTATTAAGAAATAATTTTTTTTTCTATTTCTATTCTTTGGACGAGTTATTGGGTAGAAAAACGCATTTGGTAATTGCACAAAATTTCTATTCTCGGAATAGAAAAAGAACAAAATATTTTTGTACAATCCTAAAAATTTCTACTCCCAAATTTTTTCATTTAATTATAAAAATATTAGTGGAGACTTAATAATTCATGTTTGAATAAAACTAAACTTTTGTAAGGATTTAATTGATCAAAATATTCTAAGATGGTCTCAGAAAATTCAATGTAATAGTTAGTCAAAGATGAACGGCTAGAAATAGCAACAAAGAGTTCGGTTTATAACTCATAATGTGAGAAGGTTGATAGTAAATCTTTGAACAGTACAATAAACAAGTGCATACACCTTTTGAGCTTTTTTAGCTGTAAGAAAATGAGCAAACATTACTTGGTAAAATGGGCAATGAAGGAACAATTGAGGATGGAGGCTATCTTTGTTGTGCTTATTTGCACAAACTCATCAAACCTTCCAGCAACATTGAAATCCATGGAGCACAGGCTTATTTGACTTCTTGTACACAAGAAATGAACAAAATGAACAAAATAGATAATGCCTATATTGAGATTTATCAAGACAAAGAGAAGAATTATAGGACTAAAAACTTTTGACCCTACATAGGCATTTTATGTGTCATTTGGCTTAAAAGCTTTCAAGATATACTTTGCTCTGGCGGGATTTTCTTGTCCAGATTCAGGTCCGCATGGACCGAATCCATCACATCCATTGGCTGTGCGGATCTCAAATGGCATCCACTTACGTATTCTATTTGATCATAGATTGTGATTCCATTCTTTTCATAGATGCGGCTCTAAGGAAGGATATTTTCACGTGAGTTCGCCTAAAAATGGTCAGATATCCTGGGCTTGTTGGTTCATTGGCTCATGATCAGGTGAATGGCAGTTGTGGGTAAGCCTATGGTCAACGTGGTTGTTGTATGAACGTTCCATATCAAGAGTCTGACTGGCTAAGCTATAGAAGCCTAGAACTCCTCAGTATCTTTAGTATCAGAAGATTGAAAAACTTTTGTGGATTAGCACATATAGTCGCTCCTCTTTGTTAGCAAGCCGATACCAATCATTTAAGGCTAATTGGCTTTTTAAGGTAAAAAGTATAAAGCTACATGCCCTATGTCCATTCGTTACTGAAAAGCGGTCGCTTGTTTGTAGGGCCCATTGTCTTTATATGTTGCCGACAACCAAAAGAAAGATCCCATATAAACTAAATTTTATGGATGGCGTGGCAGACAAAGTTGTTTATAATGGAAGATAGGCATGTAAATTATATAATTTTAATGTAAGATTGACCTAAACGAGAAATTGACTTAATAGTTGAAGGTTATCATGATAATGGCTACGGGTTCTTGTATCCCAACCACCGTGTTCACGAGGATTCTTTCTTCCAAGAGCAAAAGCAGGGAACAGCCTTTAATCAGTACCTGAGATTTATCCGTGAGCAAGGAAGGAATGTTCTGCAAGAAGAACATTTTGGTACATTTGGGACTAAAAATTGAAATGGTGTACGGAAATGGGACACAAAATGGGGTCATCAATATTCTCAATTAGAGCTCAAGGCCCAAGATGCATGTGCGGGAATCTATCTCGAAAGAATGAATTGAAAGAGTTGCATGATACAAGGAGTGAGTATGAAGTAAAATGTCAATGTCAAGGTGCAAAAACTATTATGGATCTAAGTACTTCTCTATTGGAGCTCATAAATTGCTATAATGGGGAAATTGTCTAATCAGTATTAAATATATTATAAGGATGTTAATTCAATTTTAAATTTTAAAATTTTTTATTTAAGTTCTAATGTTTGCGTCAAATTCCAACATAGTACTTCGGCTAATTATTGCTAGAAATCTATAAAGTATTGGTGTGCCACATAGGATAGCCAACAATGACTAGACCATCACATCTACAATTATTGGTTTGGAATTTTGTATAAAGATTTAGGATTAATTTGGCAAAATTAAAAAATTTAAGACTAAATTGATATTCGTACATTAGATTTAAGACTAATTATGTAATTTTCTCAGTTATAATGGATCCGGGTTCTTCTCCATTGGAGCTCATCAATGCTCACGGCTGATTACACTTATTGATTGAAAAAAGATAAAAGATAAAAGATAAAAGCCCTCACTAATATTTAGTATAACTTAGAAACTTGACCTTGCCCATATAGTGAGACTCCGATTTGAATTCTAGCATATCTTTTTCCTCGAATTAATTTTTCTCCACGGGAAGCATCAAAAAGTGTTTGAATTTCACACAAGATGGTTGCAACTGATTTTGCGTGCCATCTGAAGTTGATTGCTAACATAAATTATATGATTTTCATGAGCTGGTCATACACATGTCATATCAAAAACCCACCGTGGTGATGTATGCATTCAAGAAGAGTGTGAGATCTCAAGAAAGAAATGCCAAACGTACAAGGTAAATATTATTACCAAATGAAACCAAAAAAAAAAAAAAAATTTAGTGTCGGGTCAAATATGGAAAGACCATGTCTAAATTGAAATTACATGTACTCAATTCGTAGTAGCCCTATAATCTAGACAGACACCCATGCGATTCATCGAATTCAAAGGCTCGTGCATGGCTTGGAGATCTCGTGCATCGCGTGCATGCGATTCGATCCCCACGGCTTCCATGGAACGTTAGGCAGGAAGCACCAAGAATACTGAAATGAGAGAATCATTATTTGATAATGATATATCAGGAAGCACCGATACTCTTTAGGAGCTTTCGTGTCGTGCCAAACATTTTGACATTTGTCCAACACTCTCTAATACTCTTCAACATTCTTCGACATTCAGTTAGCATATATAAAAAAATTCAACACTTAGTCAACTCTCGCGACATTATCTAATACTCGAGTTCAGAATTTTGACATGTGAGTTCGAAACTCTAACGCTTGATTCCAACACGTATGGAATCAATTTTAAAAATTTTCACTAAATGAGATGTCAAAATGTAAATATGTACAACAAAAAAATGTAAATATGTAAAAAAAAAATAAAAAATAATAAAAACAATAAATGTGGAAAGAAGAAAAATCTAATCTTCTCTTCTTTTTACTCACTTCTCGTGACACACAAATCACCTCCCAAGTTTGTTTTTCTCTTCTCTTCCGACACGTTCGACATGCGAGTTCAGAATGTGAATTGCTTGTTTTTTCTTCTAGGTTTTATGAATTATTGGAATTGAGTTGAATTTGTCAAATTAAAACAATGAATGATATTAACATCATGTCCTAGAATTCTCTTATTTGAGAAATTCGTTGGAATGTTGCGTCGCGTGTCGATGTACATGCTAATTAGATGAGAGAGATATATATATATATTCTCATCCTCTCCCTCCTCCACTTTGTCATCCATCCAACAACCATCCCTCTTTCTTTCCAAGATCAATAACCAAGCACTTGGTTCTGATCGGTCATTGGTAAGAATTTCATATTCCCATCTTACCATTTTATCCTAAACCCTTGTTACCCCTGTTAGATCAATGGTTGCAAACCTCGTTTATGGTTTGTAAATCAAAAGATCTTTTCTATATTGCACTTGTATTTCTTATGCAAATTTAAATATCTGTACTTATGACTTTCAATTAATGCAATATTTTATTTAAGATTTCCCTTTTGTCTATTTAAATTATCGCTCATACCCCACAATCGGCTGGTTTAACCGCCTGTGGTTGGTGATTTAATTACCTGTCTATACCCCACAATCGACCGGTTTAACCGCCTGTGGTTGGTGATTTAATTACTTGCAATTTATTCATGCAATTTATTTAAATATGAGCATTTATTGACGTCTTTAAATAATCCTTACTTCTTCTTACTATTTTATCCTTATGCCTACAATTATATTCCATTTCTCTCGATTATAATTTTGCTTCATCTGTTTTATTTCATCATCACCATCAGTTCTGTCAACATTTTACTTATTGTTTAATCACCATTAATTAAGACTAATTCTTAATTAAGACTAATCCTAATTAAGTGTCTCTTAATTACAAACAATCTCTTTCTGTTTATAACACCCCAGATCCTTGGTACGTTGTATGGCAAGTAATCGAGAGAAATGCTCATATTTAATCAATATGAACATGACTGAAAAGGGAAAATTATTGTACAGAGAGGCAAAGGGTAGGTTCAAGTGCGGTAGCTGAGGACGGCATATATGGTCTGAATTATAGTGAGTGCGAAGAGGAAGATGGCGGCGATAAGAGACAATAAAGCCCAGGGGCTCCTGAAATAGGTCTGGATGAGAATAGCCCTCCACTTGTTCCAGGGCTTATCGCAGTACTCGTTGACCTTATTGCACACGGCAATGAGACTCTTGTTAGGTTCAATTGTTGTGTACTTGGCTAGCAAGTGGAACAGCTCGGTGGTTTCCCTGTCGTCCCCCAGGACATTCAGGACTATGCCCAAGTTGTGGAGAAGCGTGATGTCGCACTCATTGTCGATGATGTAGTCCATGAAGTAGATGTAGGACGTGACCTCGTTCCCGGTCCTGACGTGGAAGCGCTCAAATGTGATGAGGTTGAGGAACATGGACTCGGTTGCTTCGTCCACCACGATCTCAGGGAGACTCTGGACCCCGCCGGCAAAGGAGATGTCCGTGAGACTGCGGGTCTTGCTCTTCTTGAGCCGGATCCCATGCTCGATGAGCTCAGTGGCCGACCGGACTAACAGAAGGCCCTCGCACCCCACCTTGTCCGGCTTGGGCTTCTCATGGAGAAGTAGGCTCTTCCTGACAACGTCCAGGACGTGCAGGCATTTACCTATCCTTGCGGTGTCCTTGTCAGGGGAGCAGTAATTGAGGACGAGCTTGTTGATGTATTCGTCATCCTGAGTTTTTGGCGCAAAGTCAGTGCGTTTGGATGTGAGATTGTTGTCGTATCAATAGTACTTGAGTTAAAGGAGAAAAAAAAAAGTTTCATATAGTGGTGATAGATAGTAATCAAATTCTCGGTTGACCTCAAACCATGCATCCAATAGGTTGGAACATTCAATTTGATGGATCCCATGCGAGGTCCATATGTGATCACTAAGATGTACTGTTAGGTGAACATGACAGTAAAATCTATAAACGAACCTCCTTGCCATTATTTTCAATGGCGACTAACCGATCCAGCACTAGCATTGGCAGCTGGTTCTCCAGCATCAGCATGTCTGGCCATATGTATGGCATCATGTAAAGCATCCCGTGGGTGTGAAATATGGGGTCATCGGCCTCATAGTCATTTTCCTCCTGTGTCGCAGCCCTCAAGATTTCAAGCATGAAGCAGCGATCGGTGATCATTAGCTTCAGGAACCGGTCGGTCCCCTCTCGGCCACCCTCCTTCCACTCCAGGTCCACCGCATCGTAGCTCTCCTCGAGGTCCCATGCCACTTCCCTCAGGGACTCAAGGAAGGGATCGAGAGGCTTCCCAGACCGTCCGAGGAATTGGAGAAGGGCGCGGCGCTTGTGATCCTCCATGGTGCGGAGGTGGGTCTTGCCATAGTGGTAGGGGCCAAAGGAGACAGCCTGCGGATGGAAGGCCTTGCGGTTGAGCTCGGTGACGGAGGTAGGGACCCGATAGATGGACCGCTTCTTCCAGTACTGTCGCTCGTCGGTGGGCATGCACTTGAGGTTCTCGTTGACTTGGACGATCCAGTTGGTCTCGTACGGTTACAGCGGTACCATGGTTCCGCAAGTCCCTGTTTTTGAGTGGCCTGTGTTCTATTTTGTTCAGCCGAAAGGAGTGAGAGAAAAGGTGAACTTATAGAGAGAGAGACACAGAGACGGATGGAAGAGTGAAGAGAGCTGGGGAATAAAGTATTGAGCCAGGGGATTCGAAGTGCGTGTACGCAACGCACGTAATCTTCCAATCGCGTGTAGGGATTGAATATACGTAATGCCAATTTGGGTACGGACTTTGAATATATGACTTGACATTAGATTTAAAATAGTATTTTTTTGTTATATTTGGAAATAAGTTTTGCGTTTTATGCTCGAGATATTACAAATCTCTAACTTAAGTCTTATATTTAATACTTGACACACTTTTTTCATGCATACATCACATGTAGGAAAAAGAAAAAGAAAATACCACAAATAGTGACAATATGATATTTGTCACAACCTATTTTTTCCGACTGGAGGGTGTTGCGACCTAATTCTTTTTTGTTGGATGGAGGCCTTTAATTAGGTTTAGGGGTATTATTAACTTCGGACCAACGGTTTTTCATTAACGCAGGCTCTTCCAAGCTTATACCTTATACGACATTGGATATTCAATATTTTAACCGGTTTAACTTATGCAAATTTAAACAAAAGGAGTTGCCACTAACCCTTTTTAGAGTCGGCTAGAAACCTAGTAAGATATGGGATAATATTTTACTATTTGCGTAATCAGATATTCTAAATTCGGAAATTTGGTTACGTTAGTCATATGATTGACATTTTTTTGTACATAGCTTAATTGTATATTAATTAAGGCCATGACAACCTACTTAAAAAATCTAAGGCTCATCCTAACAATTCTAAATTAGGAAAATAACATCCAAAATATTTAATTACGCAATTAATCATCATCATAAAATAAAGAAAGAGAGCATCCTAATACTATCCCTAAAAACAAGAACAAAAAGATCTAACATAAACAAATAACCCTATTGTAGAGCCCTAAAGACTTGTCCAATTTTGAATTTTTTTCCCCTTTTTTAAGGGTTTTCTAAATTTTACAATTTTTTTCTAATTTTTCTGAATTTTTATATTTTTTTATATCTAATTTTAAAATTTTTTTCGTATTTTCCGAAATTAAGGAAACGAGCTTTCAAGAATTTTTGTTTATATATTTTAAGGCTTTTCTGAATTTTTTAATTATTTTTAAAAATTATTAATATTTTTTGGAATTTTCTGATTTTCCTAATTTTTTTTGGAATTTTTGAATATTTCAGAAAATTGTATCTTTTAGTGAATTTTGAAAATTTTCGATTTTTTTAACGATTTTCACAATTTTTCTAAGAAATTTTTATTTTTTTTTTTTTTTATTTCCCGAATTTTTAACATTTTAAGATTTAAAAAAAAATTTAATGATTTTTTAATGGATTCGGACCGGGTCAAAGACCCGATCCGGACCCTATCGATCTGGGCTGAACGAGAAAGCTATGCTAAAGCCCATTTCGAGTTATTCCTAATTAGCCCACGAAAATTTCTTTTATAAAAAAGAAGCCCATTATAATTTTGTTCTCAGCCCAACCGTATTCGACCCATGTCTGGCGTAGGCCCGCTCGACACATTCTCAGCCCAACCCCTCTTTCATTTTATTGTTTCCGGCCCTTTCTTTTCTTCTTCTTCTTCTTTTTTATTCCTTTTTAGTTTTCTTCCTCTGCGTTTCTTCTTCTTCTTCCCCTGCAGCAACCTTCAACCCGAAGCCCCCCACTTTTGCGACTTCAACCTTCACCAAAACAAAAATCATGGCACCGCCATCATTGCTCCAACCGTTAGCCCACCATCCGTTAGTTAGACACTCCGACCGATGCTAAACCACCACCGACCATTAGTTGGCCGGAGACCATCACCATTGCCGGACTAGCTCTAGTGAAGAATTTCTAAACACTAAGATCTCATATGACAGAAACCTAACGATTCGACCATCAGCATCAGCATAAGCAAGCAACACGATAAAAAGATCAAGCTCAAATTAAGACAACACCACAGAGACGAAACCTATGAAAAAAACATATTCCCGGACGAGGTTAGTTGCTTCAACAAGTATTCAGCAATCGCGGGTGTCCTTCCAAATTAGGAGTATGATATCAACCTGCCCTTAGAAGAGCTACCCATTTGCGACAATTGTCAGATTAAAGATAATTCTAATGTTTTGTTGTTAAAATAGGAAAATGAAAGGAGAAAGCAAACATGCGATGTTATTCTCAGGATGCGTCTAGCAAAAGCCCCAGACATAAATGGGCAAGAAATTCGAAGCGGCAAGGACATAAATAATTAACTCGTTCTCGCCTATCCACTCCTGAACCGTGGTAGTGCGCCTAATTCGCCTGAAGTCAACCTGTTGAGAAAAATCGCATTAGGAAAATTCAGAATATGGAGAACATAAGATAAGGCTTGATAAGGACAATACCCTCACCATAACATAAAGCAGGTACATCATATTGTAAAATCTTGACGAGTCAAAGGATTACCATCAGGTATTAAGGTGAAGAGAATGCATGCTACAACAACAGTGACACCCATTTTAACTGCTTATCTAGATAACCATATTCACATGCTGCCTCTTAAGACAAAACAAATGATAGATAAATTCACAAAACTGTCCTCAGAACTGATAGTTGATTGTGATGAATGATTAAGATCGAAAGTAAATTGACCAAAAAGTCTACCCAATAATCAAGATGGAAAGTAAATTTCTATCGGGTAAAATAAAATCTCCACGACGCCCAATTCTCTCACCTTAAAATGGACAATCACATGTCCTAAGTGCCAGCCAACCTAGCATGTAACCACCGCCATCAAGAACTGCATACATAAAGCGTACACATTGTTGGAATACAGAAACCAGTAACGAATTAACAATTGTCCTTCTCCGTATAGAAGGCCACCACATTATATTACATCCATAGCGAGTTGAGTAATTAAATCAGTAATATAACTACAGAAACAAAAAGAAATAATGAATAAATTCAAAGCTTTGACCTTTTTAACGACAAAACTCCCTAGCAAATAACAAAGTCTGCAAATCTCAACCCCCGCCCTCTCTCCCTCTTTCCCTCTTCGCCTCCCCCATCATAGTCCTTCCCCCCTTACCTGATGAGCAGTTCTTGAAATGGGATGAAAGAGTGAAGATCAGAATCTTAAAAAAATCATCTTAAAAGGCCTTCAGGATCAAGGGGACTTTGCCATCATGATGGAACATTTGCAGGCAACGGACCAGAAGCTGGAGAATTAGTACTGCATTGTTGTGCAAGTGAATGAACTATCAGAACAGAAGTACTCAAATTTGACGAAGGAAAACCATAGATATAGATGACAGATATGATGAAGAGACCTTTGTCCGCACACGTCGGGTGTTTTTGTAAATGTTGAATTCCCAACACTTGACGATCAATCATTGGGAAGGCATTACAAGCTGGTCTGATATTTCCTCGCACTCCACGATTCACCTCAAAATGGACAAATTCTAGCGCCTAGTTAATCATAAAGCATGCCAATGACATCGATCCAGGAAATGATTGAGCAATCGATTGAAAAGTCCACCAAAAGATTCAGTTGGAATCCAATACTCCCAGTCAGGAACGTATAAGCCACATAAAAAATAAATATATGCAATGGTAAGCACCAGTACCACAGCCCTGGATGAAGACATGGACATGGCATCAGATAAGGAAGTTAACTTGCCACAAGAATACTGCAGTCTGAAGGAATACGGTCACAAACTTGGCCAACAAAGGGGAAAGACTTATAAATCAAGGACTCTAAACAGTAACCGATTAAAAGGCTATTCATTGCTATAGAAAAAAATGAGGTCTTTTTTATAGAGAATGTCGGACATCCAGAGCTCTTTCCTAAAAACCAGAATTGATGAAATTTGTCAGAGGTGCAGCGGCGGCGATATTGATTTGTCGGAATAAAAGCTTTGAAAGTGAAACGCAAAGAGGAGATAGAGATGAAGAGAGGAGATCGATCTATTTTTCTGATTCACTGCATGTTCACCTTAACAAAATTATTACAAAACCCCCCTATTTAAAAACTTGTTACACGACCTTTGCTATTCCCAAAATTACAGATAACATCTCAGGAAAGTAAATCTTCTAAAAAATTTTCAAAATAATCACTAAATCTCACCGTCACAGATCGAGAGTCCTAATCTTTTATCCCTATTAAAAATTGTGTAGACATTTTGAAATTTGCTGCAATGTAAGGGTAATATGGAGATGATTGATTGTTGCCATTGTCATCTCAAGACATTATTGGAGAGAGAAAGAGAGGCAAGTGCTATGGTGAGCAATTATGGCCGTCGATATAGTTGCCATCAATATGGCCACGACCAATCTTAAATCTCACTTTTCCTCACATTGACTGAGGTAAGTTTCTCCTTGGATGTCCTACTTGAGAAAGGGCTGATCCAAAATTTGGTCGACGTGAGACTAAATCGACCAAATTTGCATGAAAAGGAATAATACAATGAAAAGATTCCATTTTTTCTTTAAAGCTCATCATATGTTGGTGATAAAAGATTTAATTGCACAAATCAAGCAAATTAGACGATTTGGTTGCATTAGAAGGTTTGAAGAGCGCAGTTAAAACAAATATTATTAAAAAGACTAAATTAATCTTAATCTAATATGATTTGAGAAAGCAATGGGAGTTGAGTTGGGTAAATAACTTGAACACTGTTCTTAATATTGTTTTAAGAAAAGGTCGAGTATCAAAATGGACCATCTAATGGGCCAGAAACTTTTTGGAGAGTTTGACTTGTACTTCTAATGGAGTGGCGCAACCCAACACAAGATTCAATAAAAGCTGGCTCAAATTGTGAAGGTAATTAGGGTGCGGTTAGTAACATTTATATTGTTATGAATAATTTCTATTAAGAAATAGTTTTTTTTCTATTTCTATTTTTTGGATAAGTTATTGAGCAGAAAATCACATTCGATAATTGCACAAAATTTCTATTCTCAGAATAGAAAAAGAACAAAATATTTTTGTACAATCCTAAAAATTTCTACTCCCAAATTTTTCATTTAATTATAAAAATATTAGTGGAGACTTAATAATTCATGTTTGAATAAAACTAACCTTTGTAAGGATTTAATTGATCAAAATATTCTAAGATGGTCTCAAAAAATCCAATATAATAGTTAGTCAAAGATGAATGGCTGGAAATAGCAACAAAGAGTCCAGTTTATAACTCACAATGTGAGAAGATTGATAGTAAATCTTTGAACAGTACAATAAACAGGTACATACACCTTTTGAGCTTGTTTACCTATCAAAAGAAGAGCTTGGTAGAATGGGCAATGAAGGAACAATTGAGGATAGAGGCGATCTTTGGTGCGCTTATTTGCACAAACTCATCAAACCTTCAAGCAACATTGGAAATCCATGGAGCACAGGCTTATTCAACTGCTATGAACACAAGAAAAATGGTAATGTAAAAGACTTGCTTAGAGCCATCTAATTTTCTGTTAAAATAAAATTGCAAATGATCTTAAAGGATGTTGCCAATAGAATCTTAAGGGAAGAAAATCGAAGTTACCAAGCTTTGCTATCTAACATTGTCTCTAAAAGAAAACGGCATTCTAATATCCACATAGTAAAGTGCTAAAAGCTTATTCAATTTTGAATCCAATTTTCCTCAAAAAGATTTTCACATTTTTTATTATAAACTAGAATTAATAATAAAATCTAATAAAACTACTAAAAATCTAATTTCTAAATTTTTGCCTAAAATTTCTATTTTTTATTTTTTTATTCCCAAAAATATGGACTCGAATCAGGTAAAGAGAACAAACCTTGTGTTGATTGTCTAAAGATGAGCATTATGTTACATTTAGCATGTTTTTCTAAAATGGCCTTATTTCTCTTTTTGTTGCCCAAAACAAAGAAGTAGATTTTTTCTTCTTCTTGTTTGTGTTCCCAATTTATTCTGTAGCCACTTATCTGTTCTAGGGAATTGGAAAATTCGTTGATGTTATCAAACAAATTTATGTTCTTTTTATGTTCTAAGGGAAAAAAGAATAAAAGAAACAGAAATGTTACCAAATAGGGCCTAAGAGGCAGATTTAGGTAGGTACGTCGAGTCCTTTCAAAAAAACTCGAATCATCTATCTCATACAGTATTCCCCTTAATTTCTCAATAAATCTCTACAAATGAACAAAATAGATAATGCCTATATTGAGATTTATCAAGACATAAAAGAGGAGTATTATAGGACTAAAAACTTTTGACTCTGCATACGCATTTATATGTCATTTGGCTTAAAAGCTTTCAGTATACGTTGCTCGGCGGGATTTTCTTGTCCAGACCCGGGTCCGCATGGATCGAATCAATCACCTCCATCGGCTGTGCGGGTCTCATATGGCGTCCACTTACGTATTCTATTTGATCAAATATTGTGAATACATTCTTTTCACAGATGCGGCTCTAGGCAAGAATATTTTCACGTGAGTTCGCCAAAAGAATGGGCAGATGTCCTGAGCTTGATGGATCATTGGCCCATGATCAGGTATATGGCAGTTGTGGGTAAGCCTATGGTCAACGTGGATGTTGCATGAAAGTTCCATGCCAAGAATCTGGCAAGCAAAGCACTAGAAGCCTAGAACTCCTCAGTGTCCTTCGTATCAGAAGATGGAAAAACTTTTGTGGATTAGCACATATAGTCGCTACTCTTTGTTGGCGAGTCGATACCAATCGTTTGAGGCTAATATTGGCCTTTTTAAGGTAAAAGTGTAGAGCTACATGCCCTGTGCATTCGTTTTTAAAAAGCGGATGCTTCTTTGTAGGGTCCATTGTCTTTATATGGTGCCGACAACCAAAAGAAAAATCCCATATAAACTAAATTTTAGGAATGACGTGGCAGATAAAGTCATTTATAATGGAAGATAGGCATGTAAATTATTGTATTTTAATGTAAGATTGACCTAAATGAGAAATTGACTTAATAGTTGAAGGTTATCATGATAATGGGCTACGGGTTTTTGTATCCCAACCACCGTGTTCACGAGGATTCTTTCTTCCAAGAGCAAAAGCAGGGAACAGCCTTTAATCAGTACCTGAGATTTATCCGTGAGCAAGGAAGGAATGTTCTGCAAGAAGAACATTTTGGTTCATTTGGGACTAAAAATTGAAATGCTGTACGGAAATGGGACACAAAATGGGGTCATCAATATTCTCAATTAGAGCTCAAGGCCCAAGATGCATGTGCGGGAATCTATCTCGAAAGAATGAATTGAAAGAGTTGCATGATACAAGGAGTGAGTATGAAGTAAAATGTCAATGTTAAGGTGCAAAAACTGTTATGGATCTAAGTACTTCTCCATTGGAGCTCATAAACTGCTATAATGGGGGTAATTATCTAATCAATACTAAATATATTATACGGATGTCAATTCAATTTTAAATTTTTAAATTTTGTTATTTGAATTCTAACGTTTGCATCAAAAATTCCAACATAGTGCTTCTGGCAAGTTTTTGCTAGAAATCTCTAAAGTATCGGCGTGCCACGTAGGATAGCCAACAATGACTAGACCATCACATCTAAGATTATTGGTTTGCAATTTTGTATACAGATTTAGGATTAAGTTGAGAAAATTAAAAAGTTTAAGACTAAATTGATATTCGTACAATAGATTTAGGACTAATTATGTAATTTTCCTAGTTATAATGGGTCCAGGTTCTTCTCCATTGGAGCTCATTAATGCTCACGGCTGATTACACTTATTAATTGAAAAAAGATAAAAGATAAAAGATAAAAGCCCTCACTGATATTTAGTTTAACTTAGAAACTTGACCTTGCCCATATGGTTGAACTCCGATTTGAATTCTAGCATATCTTTTTCCTCAAATTAATTTTTCTCCACGGGAAGCATACAAAAAGTGTTTGAATTTCACGCAAGGTGGTTGCAACTGATCTTGCGTGCCATCTGAAGTCAATTGTTAACATAAATTATATGATTTTCACGAGCCGGCCATACACACGTCATATCAGAAAGCCACCGTGGCGATGTATGCATTGATGGAGAGCGTGAGATCCCAAGAAAGAAATGCCATACATACGAGGTATATATTATTACCAAATGAAACCAAAAAAAAAATTTCAAATTTAGTGTCGGGTCAAATATGGAAAGACCATGCCTATATTGAAATTACATGTACTCAATTCGTAGTAGCCCTATAATCTAGACAGGCACCCATGAGATTCAAAGGCTCGTGCATGGCTGGGAGATCTCGTGCATCGCGTGCATGCTATTCGATCCCCACGGCTTCCATGGAACGTTAGGCACTATTTCTCTTTACCGCTCTGCACGAGGAGAGGGACCCCACGTTCCTGGCTTGTTCAGTAGTACCTCTTCCGCTTGAAGCCTTGGGCTTGGACAACCTCAAACTTTAACCCCCAAACTTTAACCCACCCGACACTCTTCTTCCCATCTCTCTATCTCTATATCTCCATAAATTCACTCTTCTCTCACTCCTTCCAGCATAGAGAAGAGAGAGAGAGAGAGAGAGAGAGAGAGAGAGAGAGAGAGAAAGTGAGAGAGCATAAGACAATCCAGAACATACTCTTTTGGAGCCTGTGAAATTTGCGGAACCATCATGGCTCCTGAACCGAAACCGCTGGACCGGAACGGGACCGACTGGGCCGTCTTCATCAACGAGAAACTCAAGTGCATGCCCCCCGATGATGAACAGATCTGGAGGAAGCGGTGCGTCTACAAAGTCCCCACCTGCGTCACGGACCACAACAGCAAGGCCTACCACCCGCAGGCTGTCTCTTTTGGCCCCTACCACCACGGCAAGCAACACCTCCTCCCCATGGAGGAACACAAGGAGCGCGCGCTTCTCCACTTCCTCAAGCGGTCCAAGAAGCCCATCGAGCCCTTCCTCGAGTCCCTGAGGGAGGTGGCACAAGACCTTGAGGACAGCTATGAGGGGCTAGACCCGAAGTGGAAGGGCGGTGGCTGTGAGTGCACGGCAAGCCTGTTCCTGAAGCTGATGATCACTGACGGCTGCTTCATGCTCGAGATCTTGAGGACCGCGTCACAGAAGGTGGAAGACTACGCATCCAACGACCCCATCTTCGGCAACCACGGGAAGCACTACATAATGCCGTACATTAGGCGGGATATGCTGATGCTGGAGAATCAGCTTCCGATGAAAGTGCTGGATCAGCTGGTCACTGTCGAGAACAATGGCAAGAAGGTTACTGTCTTAGATTTCGGTCTGTTGTAAGAGCAACTATTACACCAACGCTAACCGCTGTACTATGTATGCCTGACTGTACATCTTGATGATCTTACATGGACCGAACGATTGATCCCTGAATCTAATGCTCCAAACGCATTGGATGCACGGTTCAAGATCAACCGATAATTTATTTATTAAATCTATCACCGCTATCAGAAAATTCATTTTTTCCCGTTTTGCGCGAGTAGTATTGATACGGTTACAATCTCGGATCCAATGTACTGACTTTACTCTTACAACACAGGACGACGAATTCATCAACAGGCTCATCCTCAAGTTCCATTCCCCCGGCACGCGCATCACAGCTATGGGCAAATGCCTGCACGTCCTGGACGTCTTCAGGAAGAGCATGTTGGAGTTCAAGAATAACCAGTCTGAGGAGGACAAGATGGGGCACGATGGCAGCGAGGAGATTATCTGGTCAGCCACCGAGCTCAATGAGGCCGGGATTCGGTTCAAGAAGAGCACGACCGACAGCATCAGGGACATCTCCTATTCCTGGGGGGTCCTGACGCTCCCCAAGATCGTGGTGGACGATACCACCGAGTCCACGTTCCTCAACCTCATAGCCTTTGAGCGCTTCCATGTTGGGGCCGGGAATGAGGTCACTTCCTATGTATACTTCATGAACAACATCATCGACAACGAGCGGGATGTTGCGCTGCTCCACGCCCAGGGCATCATCCAGAATGCCATTGGGAGCAACAAGGCGGTCGCCAAGCTGTTCAATTCGATGTCCAAGGATGTGGCGCTCGATTGTGACAGCAGACTTGACGCTGTGCACAGGAAGGTCAGCAGCCACTGCAAGCAGAGCTTGACCAGGTGGAGGGCTCATCTCAACCGCAACTACTTCAGGAATCCATGGGCTAGATTGTCTCTCATCGCCGTCATTGTCCTCCTAACGCTCACCATAATTCAGACAGTATATATCGCGAAAGGCTAAAATGGTTGAACCCTCCCCTTGCCTCTGTGCAATAAACTCTTCCACGGTTTTGGGTTTTTCTCCGGATAGCTGATGCTCGATCATCATCTCTTGATTGATTGTTGATTGTTGTTCTGGATCATCTTTCCTCCTGTTTTCAGTCATGTTCATTTTTGCCTTCTGGTACTCAAATGGCGGATTTGATGGTTTAAGAGAGTGAGCGACTAGAGATGATCTTGCGAAACTATGTCCTTGATAGTATACCTTCATGAAATTATAGCCGCCATATGCTCCATAAGAGAATCCACTGGTGAGATTGCCACCGTGTGCATATGCCATGACCATAATCGGGGTATCCCTGAAATTTATATAATGGAAAAATAATCATAATCATTAGCTACAATAATAATTATATTTACTTTGAATGTGTAAGCTTTTTTTTTTCTAATTTCAAGAAGAAAAAAATCCGATGGCATAGAAAATTAGAAAGAGTAAGGCAAATATAAAGAAAAAAAAAAGTAGCTAAGAAAGTATATGCATTGTAAATGTCGGTTTTAATGGCTATAAATTAGGGAGTACAGGGTTTCTTATGTTGGTCCAAATATGGATGCATTTTTAGTAATATGGGAGGAGTCGGTATATATAGCTAAGTTTGTATTTTAAATAAATAGGTTGATTTGAGTCGGATTATCTTTCAACTAGACTAACACATTTGACAACCCTAGCCATTGTCACAACGACTAGGCCAATCTGAGGTTGGAAATCTATCTTGACATTGTTGCCACCAATTAGAATTCCATTATTAGAACCCGTGTCCTCATAACCCTCACATTCATATTAAACAATAACAACATCTTGATATTGATAATCTTGAGGAATGAGTGGAATTTCGGACACGCAAGGCATATTGGAACTTGAGTAAAGTAAAGAATTTTTAGACAAAAAAAAAAAAAAGTTCGAACCAGAATTGGGATCTAACATAAAGTTGGAGAATTTTTAGGGAATTAGCTCATAAAAATCATCTGCCTTAATTTTATGGATGACATGATGAAGAAAATCTTTCGTATTACATAATGGGCATGTAAATTACATTACGTTGATGTACCATTTATTTAATCCAATAAAATGAGTAGATAATGACTTCTTCATCTAGTTAACATTTGGTAGTCTCACATTTACACCTAAAATAGACAAATCCATGATCACCCAAAGTTTTGCTTTAGTGTGTACTATTAGAAACTTGAATATATCTTTGTTCTTCATTTAAGAATAAGTGCACTATAAGTTCTAAAAACTTATCAAATTAGTGCAATAAAGTCATTCTGTTAATTCCATCCAATTTAGTTAACAAAAAATGCTGATATGGACTTTTTATTATTTTGTTCTCTCCTACGTGGCGTTAACATTATTAAAGCACAAAGTATAAGACTAGAACAACATTTTTCAGTCCAAATCCTATTTTTAAGCCTAAATGTTAGTTGTATTAGATAAAAATATAAGAAAAAAAGGCTAAAAATTTTAACAAGAAAACACACCAAAAATAAAAGAAAAAAAGGACCCACAAATAAGAGTCCCTCCGGTTGTGGGCCGCCGCCCGATCGCCGGAATAGGGGTGCCCTCGTGCTGATGAATTTAATTTAAACCTTATACCATCCCAGCTTCACAAGGATTCTTCCAAGAGCAAAAGCATTGAACAGCCTCCAATCAGCTGCTTTCTTTTTCTTCTTTTTCTTGCGTTGGAGTCTTTAATCAGTTTATTAGTTTCCGAAAGAGGAATTCGAGGCACTTTCTCTCTGAGCAAGATAGGAATGTTGTACAGTTGTTTTTCTAGGATTGAAAATTGAAAGTGTTGCCGGGCAAAAGAGCCCTCAAATGGGGTCCATCATCAATATATAATTAAAAGTCGGGGCCTACAATGCATGTCATGTGATTCATCTTAAAAAGAGCGAGTTCAAAGAGTTGCCTGATGGAAAAAGTTGTAGAACACAAGAGTCGTCCATCTTAAATGAGAACACAGCATAAAATTCATGTTACGGATACTACAACTGATATTGAAGACTGATTCGCGAAATGATGTATTAATGTAATCAGTTTATAACATTAGACGTTTTCAAACTAAATCTAAATTTATCAAGTGATATTTGTGTTTACTGTTCACCGATTATAGCAGTTGTAGTTATTCTAGGTCTTCTCGATGGAGCTCATAAATGCTCAAGGCTTTATATGATTTGGAAACCCCCAAAAAAAAGGCACGCTAATATTTTGCTTAACTTGGAAACTTGACTTTACTTGTATAGTTTATTTTTTATTTGAGTTCTATTACATACTTTTGCTTGAATTGATTTTTGTACGTACGAAACTAATGGAAGTTTTTGAATTTCGAACAAGATGGGAATGACTGGTCTTGTGTGCCATTTTAAGTTAATTCATGAGAAGTCATATGATTGGGATGAGCTAAGTGTGCACAAATATTATCGAAGCATCGTTTTTGTGAAAATTATTTTTCTCTTCCCTACATGCGGTCTACATGTGAAAGAAGGGCGTTGAGTAGTAAAAAGGGATAAAAAGTTAACATCACAAAAAATCTCGAATTGATATTCATGTGACAAATTTGCTTCAAACTAATTTTTTGATAAAAAAAAATCTTAAACTAATATACCTATAACGAATTTATTTCAAGTTAATTTTTTGACAAAAAAAATCATAACTTGGTATACCTGTGACAATTTATCCCTTTTTTACCACTAAAAATACCAAATTGATACATTTGTGATAAATTTACCTTCTATTAGTTTACGTAAAATTGAAGGAATACCACAACGAGCCACAAACTAGTATATACGTGACAAACGGAAAGTAAAACCCTAAAATTTTATACTAGTCGATTATCACATGTCATCCAACTCAGTATTTTGACAGTAAAATTTAATAGAAACTAATAAAGGGTAAATTTGTCACGGTTGTACCAATTAGGGTCTTTGATAATCAAAAAATTAGTTTTGATTAAAATTGTCACAACTAGATTAGTTTGGGATTTTTCATATTATTAACCTGATCTTAAATAAGAAATCTAGAATTTCTCAAACGTACAGAGGTAAAAATACGTAAGACACTGCAGAACAGAAACGTGTGGAACCAGTGAAACTTGCAAAATCATGGCTGCTTTGCCGCCACTGTTGGACCCGAGCGAGACCAACTGGACCGTCCAAGTCAACGAGAGAGTCAAGCTCAAGCCCGCCGACAAGCAACAGTATTGGAAGAAGCCGTCCGTCTACAGGGTCCCCGCCTGCATCACCGACGTCAACTGCAAGGCCTACCGGCCACAATCTGTCTGGTTCGGCCCCTACCACCACGATGAGGACCACCTCCGCCCCACGGGGGACCACAAGCGCTGCGCACTCCACTTCCTCAGGCGGTCCGGGAAACCACTTGAGCCCTTCATCGAGTCCCCTTTGGGAGGTGGTGGTAGACCTCCAGGAGAGCAGTGGCAAGCCTTCCTAGAGCTGATGATCACTGACAGCTGCTTCATACTCGATATCCACCAGGTTGGTACACAGGAGGTCTATGACTCGGGACAAGCTGATGCTGGAGAATCAGCTGCCGATGCTAGTGCTGGATCGACTGGTCGCCGTCGACACCAAAAGTGATGGCAAGAAGATTAGTTTCTTAGATCTTGCTCCGTAGTAATAGTGGTTGTTGCGAACATGCAAGCTGCATACCATGTTCGCCTAACAGTACATTTTGGTATTCTCGAATGGACACCACCTGGGATCATTGAAATCTAATGCTCCCAAAATGTTGGATTCCTGGTACAAGATTTACCTGCAATTTCATTATCAAATCTATCAGCACCACCAGAGTTTCTTAATTTTTCCTTTTATGCAATCTCGTATTCAATGTGCTGACTTTACTCCAACAACACAGGAGGACGACTTCATCAACAGGCTCATCCTCAAGTTCTGCTCCCATGACACTTGCATCACGACGATGGGCAAATGCCTGCACATCCTGGACGTCTCCTGGAAGAGCCTGCTGTTTCCATGAGTAGAGGCCCAAGAAGGTCCGGCACAAGTTGGACAACATGGGGCGCATGGGCGGCAATGGCATAATCAGGCTGGCCATCGAGCTCAATGAGGCCAGGGATCTGGTTCAAGAAGAGCAAGACCACCAGCTGCAAGGACATTTCCTTTGCCGATGGGGTCCTGACGATCCCTGTGATCGAAGTGGACGGCACCACTGAATCCATGTACCTCAACGTCATTGCCTAAGACCGCTTCCACATTGGGGTCAGGAATGAGGTCTCGTCCTACATCTCTTTAATTGGACAACATCATCAACAGCAAGCGGGACATCGCGCTGCTCCACAACCAGGGCATCATCCAGAATTTGCTCGGGAGCAACAAGGTGATTGCCAAGCCGTTCAACTCGCTGTCCAGGGATGTGAGGCTCGAACCCGACAGCAGCCTCAACACCGTGCGCAAGGTCAGCGAGTACTGCAAGAAGCCCTGGAACTTGATGTGAGGGCTAATCTCATCCACACCTACTCCAGGAATCTTCGGGCTATCTCCCCTCTCATTGTCGCCATCTCCCTCTTCGAGCTCACTATTATACAGACCGTATATAACAAGCTAAGCTACGACAATAGCCCTCCCCTGCCTTTTTTGGTCTTTCTCCTAATAGCTGATGTTCTTGTTAATTGTCATTGCGAATGATTTCGTCCACCTGTTTTCAGTAGCGTTTCCCTCTTCAAATGTTTTGAACGACAGACATTTGGCTGGCTATCCATCGATTTCAAAAGATGATTCTCTTGTTTCACTCATCTTCATGATTGTCAAATTTGGATAGAGCATTCTTTTTGATCGAGTTTGTTAAGTTGCCGCAAATTTTAGTGAAAAAAATATACCTTTCAAAGTAAAATCTCTAATCCCAATCGCCCAGCAATCAATCATTGAGAACAGAGAATAAACATACTTTTTACGCCTGAGAAATATTTTTAAACTTCCAATATCCTTCGTCAAAAAAAAAAACCACAAAGAAATTCACCCTTAGAGACCGCCATTATAAAATCCTATAATGAAATATAAGTGACGGCGAATTGCTAATTATGTACAGAGCCCGCAAATTTGGAGAACTGCAGTTCTCTAACCTCACTGAACAGAGCATATATAGTTTCTGTATGAACTACAACGAACCACAATTTAATACATGCAGCTAGTTGCTTCAATAAATATTCAGCGATCGAGAATGTCCTTCCAAAATTGGAGTACGATACCAAGCTTCCTATCGTTTTCTGATTCCAATTAAACTCAGCTGCCATAAGAAGAGTTATCAATTTTGCAACATTGTCAGACAAAAGGGTAATGTTTTGTAGTTGAAATAAAAGCAATGGAAGGAAATGCAAACATACAATGTTATTCTCAGGATGCCTCAATAGAAGCCCTGGAGGAAAACGGGCAAGACATTCGTTGCAGCAATGACATAAATAGTCAACGCGTGCTTCCCTATCCACTCCAGAACCGTGGTAGTACGCCTAAGTCCACCGAAATCAACCTGTTGAGAAAAAGCACATTAGGAGAAACCAGAATGTGTGGAACATAAGACTCCATAAGGACAAGATCCTCTCTATAACGTAAAACAAATACATCAAATTGCAAATTCTGGACGAGTCAGTATGTGAAGGAGGGAATCAACAACACATTACCATCAGGTATATCAAGGTGAAGAGAATGCCAGCGACACCAGTAGTGACAGCAGTGTAACTGCATGAGTAGAGAGCCTTATTCACATGCATGCCTGTTGTGCAAAAGCAAATGAAGATAAATTAATACAAGTGCCCTCAGAACTGATAGTTGATTGGGATAAATAATCAAAAGATCAAAAGTAATCACCAAAAGGATCTAACGCCAGGCCTAGAACCACAAGAAAAGAAGATGAGATCATCCAGAGGAAAGTTCTATCCCCATGATCCTGGAAGCAAAATGCCGAAAGAAGAAATGGTCAAAAAAGTAATCTCCATTGAGCTAGATAAAATCACTGCAATACACTATTCTCTCACCTTAAAATGGACAATCACATGTCCAAAGTGCAAGCCAACCAAGCATGTAACCGCTGCCATCACAGAACTGCATACGGAAAAGCATACACATTGTTGGAATACATGAAACCAGTAACAAATCAACAATTGTCCTTCTCCACAAAGAAAGCAACCGCATATATTTCATTGAAGGCAAGTTGGGTAATTAAATCACTAAGCTAATCACAGAACCAAGATAGATAATGAATATACTGCATGTCTTTGGCCTTTTTACAGGCAGGCCCACTTTTGATTTAGCACCTAGTATAGCAAAATCTGCAACTTTTATCTTTCCACCTTCCCCTCTTCCATCCTAGTCCCTCCCCTATTCCATGATGACTAGTTCTCAAAAATCACCTTAAAAGGCCTTCAGGATCAAAGGGGGCCTGGCACCATGATGGAGCATTAGCAGGCAAAGGACCAGGCTCTGGAGAATGAATACTGCATTGCTGTGAAAGAGAATGAATATCAGAACAAGTAAACAAACTCGAGGGGGGAAAACAATAAACATAGAAGGCAAATATGATGAAGAGACCTTTGTCCGTGCATATGATGGCTTTCTGTATAAATGTCGAATTCCCAACACCTCACGATCAATCATTGCGACAGCATTACAAGCTGGTCCAGTATTTCCCCGCACTCCACATTTAACCTTTACATGTACAAATTTTAGCACCTAGTTAATCATAAATCATACCAATGTGATCAATCCAGGAAAAGATCGAGCAATAAATTGAAAAGCTCACCAAAATTCTTTCTGGTGAAAGGGAGGGAGATTCAGCTGGAATCTGATACTCCCAGTCAGGCACATACAAGCCATATAATAATGCAATATATACAATGGTGAGAACAAGTACCATAGCCCTGGAAGAAGAGATGGACATGGCATCAGCTAAGGAACTCAACATAGAGTAATGCAGTCTGAAGGAATAGACTTTCAAATTGATGACCCTAAAGAGTCATTGAGTCAAAAGCCATTTATTACCCTAGAAAAAATAAAGTCTTTCTTATAGAGAATGTTGGATATCCAGAGTTTTGGAATAGACAAGGGAATGAAGTGGAAATTCGTTCCACTAATTACTTGACAATACTCTAGAGCAAAATTCTTCCCATCAATGAAGATACACAAGTCCCATTCAAGTGGAAGTGGTTAATGACACTACCACCACATTAACTATTCCTATCATTATCTGAGTAAAAATATTTTTGATTGCTAAAATTCCCAGTACAGCAAGCTGAGGAATCTAGCAGCTTCCTTGCCCTAAATATGGAATAAAATCACTTGACTAACTGACTTAGCAGAGCATTGATATTCACAATATTTCCAGTTTTGGAAACATTGAGACCAGCTTGTCCAGTATCTGGAAACAAAAACCATTCGATAGTGAGAATAGTTATTCTATTTAATCTAAATACCATACCATTGCCTTCTGTATTTCTTCAGCAGAGAGAAACCTGAGTTAACATCATCATCGCCCTTCAGCCAAATCTCACATAGTGCTGCTACCATAAATGCTATAGCTATTCTCTGGAGGGGCAGAAAGGTGTTTACCAAGTAATTAGAGAGCACATGAAACTTCAATAAGAAGAAACAACTAAAAGAAGAGCTTTATAAAAGCACGTACTTGCAGTATTCCCATAAATCTCATTTGTTGCATGTCCACTCCATAATTAAGACTACCGAGACCATGAAAATAACCACCTAAAAGGGAAAGAAATGACAAAAAAGAAGGCATAAGATACTAGGATGATATGGAAAACGAAAAAAAATCCGGACATAGATGAAAGAAAGGATAACATAAACCTCATTCAGCAAGTAACCGACAAAATCTGCAGAGTATGTTAATACTGTCCCATATAACCAAAAACTACATATTGAGTATGGTACCTTGGAGGAAAAGACCTAAAAGCAAAAGCTTAAGCACCCGAAGAAGGACTTTTCGAGTTGCAGAAGCTCTGGATGACATTTTCTACAAGAAAAAAAATCTATCAAATCATTGAGTTGATCACAATAACTACCTTGATAGAAGTCAAGAAAGAGGCAACATGCATAGGGGCACCTAGCTCTACAGTTTAGGATTTGAGGTTCAAGATTAAAAAAGCATAGCATATTAGATCAGAATGAGTACTTGGAGATATAAAGAAAGACATCAGCAACAAGTACCTTGTACGCAAGTCCCAGTGAGACGCCAACAATAAACAGGAAAAATGGCATTACATAATCTGCCAGAGTTAAACCATCCCATGGTGAATGGTTGATGGTAGGGAAGATTCCACCCAGATGATCCACAACAATCATTAGCTGCATGAAGCAAATTAAGTGATAATTTAGCTAAAAGTCATTTTCAGGACCCAGAAAAATATATCAAAGAAATCTGCAAGCAAGGAAACAGTCACCAAGTGATTCACGGTTGTCATTATACCTTTCCCAAGATCACATGTGGCTGAAATATTACAACATATTTTCTCTTAAGCTTCCCAGATACATGGTCTAATTATTTATTAATCAGCTAAGAGGAAAAATCCCACTCCAGAGCACACATGAAACAATCTGACTTGAGAAAGTTGCAAAACTAGTGGGAATGAAACCAATTTCTTTCTTACCGCTTAATATCCAGGAGATCATAACATCAGTCAAGATGGTAAAAGTTCTACGTAGAGAAACATTGATGATATGGTATATGAACTACTGTAGTTCAGCCACAATGCCCGCCTTCAACAATATTATAGCAATTAATGGCCAGATAAAAAGCGAATGCATCCGATTGCATTTGTTGCAGAACTAAAATAGGCTTCATTTAGCCCACCTAATTATCCCCTACAACATGTTTAGAAAGGAGTAAATCACTTCTGATACATATTGAAACAACGGGAACAGAGTTCATGCCTGAGCCCTCCCAGACTATATAGTTTTATCAAGTTAAATGAACTTTTGACTAATGTAGGCCGGGGGAATTTTTGCCTATCTGTTTTGGACTGAAGTTCAACATGTCTAGACTCTCCGCAGCTCGTGACATTATCTGAAAGCATATCATTCCAAAACCTCCCCTATCGCAAGGAAAACCGTATGCAGGGTTATTATTATTTCTTCAGAGCGTGGCACTAGGAAGACCACTCGTTCTCTATCCATATTATTATATCTTCAGATTGGGGCAATAGAAAGAAAGCTCCTTTTTCCCTTAATATGGGTAGGATGAAACCAACTTCATAAGCAAAACATAGATAATGGTTTCCTCTGTCATGACTTTTGCTCTAAGTAAAGAAGATGCAACAACATCCATGCAGGGACCATGAGATGGGGGCCAAGTGGGATCTACATGTGCTTCATCAAATATATATATTTTTTGGCCTGAATATTGATATTGACATAAATATGTTATAAATCTAAAGATACCTTCTCCAATAACTTCCCTTTCCCCTGTTTCTCAGGTTCACGAGATATGGAGAGGTTGATAGCTGGCCATGCCTCAAAACTAAGGAGAATTGTAATAGAAGAAAACATTACCTAATCCATTGCTCATTTCCCCAAGTTACATTAAGGAGGCAAAACAACTACATTATCAATGAATATGATTAAGATAATATACCAACCCATCGTCCAAAATTAAAAACAAAAGCTTTCTTATGTTTCTGAGAATAACAGTTCGTCTACCAATATTATCTGGACAATAATAGACATGCTCGGCTGGCTACGACCTTCCAGCACTCAAATTCAACACTTCCGGTGCGGATTCTACAATGTCAAATTAAAGATAATCGCAACACATAAAGAAGTTTCACATCCCCATCAATATCTATTTCATCAAATCAACAGCAACGAATCCGTCGAACCGACGGCAACTTTCCGGTAAGCAGACCCTGAGATTCCGGCAAATGCCCACTGAGTATGAGCATTGTGGGGCACCTCAAATGTTTCACCGTTCTATCAATATCTTAAACGATTAACTCACGTCGCTTTCCCAACAAGATGATTAAAAAAAGAAAAGAAAAGAAAGGCCGAGAGCAACATTACCACGACGGAGAGGCCGCGAAACACGTCCAGAGAAACAAGCCGCTGCCGCCGCTCGGATTCCCTTCCGCCGCCGCCACCGCGGCGAGAGGCCGATCTCGAGTCGGGGACCCGCCCCGCCGCCTCGACGTCGACGCCGCCGACGACGACACAACCGTCGCTGGCGCGCGGGAAGCCTCCCTTGGCATCGGGAGAAGCCTTCTCGACGTCACCATTGGCGTCCTCAGTCCTCACCCGCTCGTACACGCCCATCGCCGTGTGGAACTGCGCGGCCATCCGCAGACGAGACTCTTCTCTCTCCCGCCCTCCCCTCCCGTCCAAGGAGAAAGCAAAAAGATACAAACCCACGAAGGACAAATGGCAAAAAGAAGGAGAGAAGCACGAGCCCCGAACCAGAACCAGACCCAGACCCAGACCCAGAACGCAGAATCCAAAGAAGTAAAGAAAAGGAGGAAGAAAAGGAAGCGAACGCGAAGGAGGAATGCCCCCACACAGCAACCGCGAACTCGAAGGGATCGCTAGCGGCGAGACGTACGTACCCTTCTCCGCTCCGCCGTCCCACGGCAGACGAGCGACGGAAGACGAGGATGGCGAACCACGACGACGGAGGAAGGAGAGAGAGAGAGAGAGAGGAGTGAATCTGTGTGGAAGGGGAAAGATATATGCGATGCCCGCCATTTATTAAGATAATAATAATTAATAATCTTTGTCTATTATTCTTTTTAAAATTTTACCTTTTAAAAATTTGCCTAATCAAAGTCGGATTAACAGCTTTGTCCTACTTTCCCCTCTCTGGCTCTCTCCATCCGTCCATCAGGAGTCAAAGTGGGGTCCACCTTGCTGACGTGGCGCGCCACGAGTGGGCAGCGTAGCTTGGGGGAGGATATTTTTTCCCCTTTTTACCGAGTGCGCGGCCCCCACCCCCCGCGCGCGAGCGAATGGGAAGGGGGACTCACTGAGTCCAAAAGAAATATCTCGGAGACTCGGACCGAGCCCGACTCGGGCGATCCCAGAAATCTTTGCCGCGACCGCGCGGATTCAGGTACCGTTACGATTCTATTGGAATCCTTCCGTTTTTTTTTTTTTTATTATTATTATAATTTTGTTTTATTTTCTTAATCCGTTGATATCTCCATTAATATAGATGTTATTATCGGTAGTTAAAGCCGGATCGGGCGGTAATGATTCATTTTATATTTTCGTCTCTTATCTCGTAATATTTGATTTTTAATTCACCTCAAATCATTGTGTGAATTCGAATGCTATATACATGTTGATTTCGAAGATTTTTTCCTCCAATCATCATATCCCTTCCTCTCGTCGCAAATTTGGAAGTCGATGGGTTGGGTCAAGATTAATCATGAACATAATCAATGAGTTACATGTGAGAATCCATCTAATTTTAAAAATCCACGTTAATTATGATTGGCTAATCTAAAATGAGTAAAAAGCAAGCGCACTACTAAAAGGCCCTAAAAGAGGATGAGCGTTGATGGTCTAGAGTTGAGATGAGGTTCCATTTCCTGTATACCAAAACAGGGTGCGGGGCAATGTGCTCTCGTGACCTAATGACAATTCATCTAATTTTAAGTTTTCGGGTCGAGTTTGTCATCAAGGAAAAATCTAACATGACGTTTCATACTCGAGCCGTGAAAAACACTAAGGAGCAAGTGTGTGTGGGAGGAATCCTCTCTTGGGGTTTTGGGGCAATGGGAATGGGGGTTAATCGAATTTTCGGCTCGGAATCCGAAAGTCACACGTGTTCAAGATCGGGCAAAAAAACTACTTTAGATTAAGGCTACAAGTGAGGGTCAAAAGTTGGCGACCGATGTTCTTGCGTAGGGTATATGGTTCTACAAATGGCCAATTGACATCCCGAATAATGTAAAAAGATCGAAAAAAAAAAAGCCAGAAAGTATTGGGGGGAGAGAGTTGACGTTATGTGCGAATATAAGAAATAAAAAGAAAAAGGCAAAATACGCAAAGCATCCAACTGGCGGTGGTGGGGCGGTTGTCTTAAATTCGGTTCTGATGCGGCTCCCCGCACCGCCGCCGCAGCAGCAGCAGCAGCAGCAGCAGCAGCAGCAGCAGCAGCAGGAGGAAAGCCCAATGGGCTACCTAAGTTCTTCCTCTCTCTTTATTTTTTTTTTTTTTAATTTTTGACGACCTCAATTCACGAGAGAAAAAGCACTGCGCGCTTTCCGAAGGACCTGATGCTCAACAGAGGGAAGTCGGTCGGTGGGTGGGAAAAGGGGTTCCCACTTGGGACAACACGACAAACGACACGACGCGCGACACGACAAGGATTCGATGTTTTTTAATCGCATGGGGCGCGACGGACGTCGTCGTCCGTGTGGCTTTTGATGCATCGAGGATTCCTCATTGCGTTTGGTCTTTTTTGCCCGTACTCTTTTGGGAGGAAGCGACTTCATCTCTCACGGCTCTAGCCTACCTTTATGCTAATAGATAGAGCCTTCGCAGATGGCAGATGATTTGACTTCCCTATAATATTGCAGTAAATTTAACCCTGAATACTTCAATTACGTTGATTTATTATCAAACTTATTGAGATTTGTTAATTTTATCTTTAGCCGGTTTTGATTGAACATATGTGTGTGACGCAATTAATAATGATATTGAAAATTTTATAATTGTTTAATTTAATGGAATTACATTGACAAGCGGGAGACCCTTGCGCTAGGGTTTGTGAGGGCCACCCTCTCTTGAGGATGGCAAGGGCAATTGGGGCGAGATCCCGTCAATCCTCAATTCAATTCCTTGCCAGCTAGCATTGGCAGCTCCTGTCGTGCGAGGACATAACTCTATCAACCTAGCGAGTGCCCAGATATTAGTGATGCCCTACCGTGTGGGGAGTTAAGGCCAGATGATGTAGATGAGCCGTGCGGAAAAACTGTGGAGGGTAGTGAAGTGTTGTCCTTCAATTTGGAGTTACGTATCGTTGCAGGGTGAGTACACTACAAGATTTCTCGCTAGCTATCGATTTCAAAGGTTGTAGTTTTGGAGATTCGTACGGCCATAAAAGCAGATAGGAAGAGATGCCCTTTTCTGGGAATGGTCACATCCTACTCTCTTTTTTTACCATAATGCCCTTGACAATGATGATGGTATTGTCAACTCTCTTTCTGTTGAAGGTTTATTAGTCATCAGGGCCGGACCCGAAATCTGCAAGTTGCCTTGCATAAAATATGGAAAGGCAAGATTTGGATGGGTCGTCATAATTTCTTTAGACTTTAGGTTTTTCCCATAAAAGGCGACGAAATTCGAAAATTTCAGGATATTTCGATTTAAGTAAATGTTAAGCTAGAAAATTTTACCATGTTTAACGTTATCAATCGTAGTACAGTGAGAGGGATAAAGAAGGGAAGGGTATGATGGTGCGACTCAATCACACATATATTGTAATTGACATGTAACTAGGTTAGAACACGCATTGCACGCGTGCGCAAGTAGTGAAAGTTGAGTAGGTTTGTTGTGAGAAGGAAAAAAATAATAGATCGATAGTTATCTCAAAAATTAAAAAAACAGAGTAGCAGTTAGGTATCTTCCAAAGGAGGAAAAGGGTGAAAGGATGAGATAGTTATATTTTCAGTGGGGGTAAAAGAGTTGTTTAATTAAGTGGGTTCGGTTAGGATGACAAGAGTTGATATCTTCTTATTATTCTATCAAGAATGGTTTTGGAAGGAATGAAACATCCAACAAAAAGTTATTTCGACTTGAATAACTCCATAACTAAAGTGACCGCCCACAAATGTTAGCCCAGGACCACCAACAACCTGGCTATGGATGGGCACGGTCGGGAGCCGGCCGGGCGGGCGAGGTCGATATCCGGGTGCTCTTCCTTTGTGAAAATTATCTCTGAGTTGATATATAGCCTCTCAACCTTCCATTATTACTGATACTCTCAGTTGATCATAGGATTACTGTATCTCCAGAAGCTGCATTGCTTTCTTTCGATCCCTGGGCTCTTCGAGGCTTCACTGAGATGCCCGGACTTAGGTTTTCCCTAGCCATCTCTGGATGATCTTTTCAAGCGATGGGAAAGAAAGATGAATACCGGGCTGAATCGGTCTGTTTTATAGAGAATAAAGACGCATCGGCTAATGAATTTCCCACTCGTGAGCTCGTGAGAGAGTGTCATAGGAAGATCGTGGGCTACTAAGGTTTGGTTATATGCCATTCTGAATGGAGGTCAAGAGGGGGAATTTGAAGGGGAAGGAGCGGTGAAAAGAGAGTCCTTGTTTCCTTTATCTTCCTGGGCTTCTGATTGAAAATTCAACTGCACTCCTCAATCAAGCTGCTATTAAAGAAGAAAATGAGAGTTAAGCGTTGCATCACGGGCCAATAGTTACGATCGGCCCATGACACATGCATATATGTTCCGGGGCTGATAGCATCTTCACTTTCATGGAGGGCTGAGTTGTTGCCGAGAGGGGAATTCTCTCTTCAGTGACATATCTTTATGCTGCCATCTCTGCATAAACTGAACCCTTTGAGCCACACTCTAGGAAATGTTGCATTCTAGCTCGTTCAAGCAGGGTACATTTGCCTGTGAGATATTTAGGCATGCCATTAGTTTTAGACAAGCTTTAAACTCAACGATTGCAAAGTGCTTATTCAATAGGGTATCTGAATATTTCAGATTTAAATCACTAACAGTAAGTTTGGTTGCGGTAATGGAATAAGATTTGTAGCTTTTCACCTAATGTAATAATGGTATTTTTGTGACACTTTTTAAAGACGGTTAGAAACAAAGCAGATACTGCACAATTGAGTCGAGCTCATATGGCACATTATTCACCTCCCAGCATCATTTGGTTTTGGAAACCATATGGCTACAATACCTGATTAAAACAGATCTGACCACCTTTTCTAATACCAAAGAGCTGCAAATCTGAAGATTAAAAAATATGAGCAACTTGATTAA